>JAWWEU010000050.1:7904155-7945947 GCA_035583155.1 Acropternis orthonyx | reverse complement strand
CCCCCAATTCCCCTCCCCCCTCCGGCTCCGCCGCTGCCAAATTTGGGAGCCGAAGCCGCTGAGCCAAAAATAGCGACGGGGGGGCTAAAAATAGCGCGGGGGGCGGGGCCAATGGGCGGGGACGCGCTGTGATTGGTGCAGAGCGGGAAGGGGCGGGGCGTGCTGTTGGCGGGAAGGCGGGGGCCGCTGAGGGGACTCGGCTGAGGCGGCCGTGAGGGCCGGGCCGGCTGCAGCCAGAGCGGGGGGGCTTGGGGTCCTCTCCCTGTGCCCGCCGGGGTGCAGGAGCTCGGTCTGGGAAGGAAGGAATCACAGAATCATAGAATAGTTTAGGTTGGAACGGATCGGAAAGCTCATTTCTTTCCAACTCCCCTCCATGGGCAGGGACGCCCTCCACTAGAGCAGGTTGTTCCACGCCCCGTCCGACCTGTCCTTGGACACTTCCAGAAGCAGTCGTGAGCAGAATGCCATTGTTTAGCTGTGTAGCCCAGGCAAAGCCCTGCCCTGTGTTCACCATGAGGGAGCGCAGGGTGGCTTCTCCCCTCAGCCCCGTGTGAGGCCGAGGCACTAAACTGCCCGAATTGAGCAATTTTTTTTCTGCCTTTTCCTGCTTTACACTAATGGAAGTAAAATGTTTGAGGGTGGGCAGGCCCTGGCACAGGTTGGGCAGAGGAGCTGTGGCTGCCCCATCCCTGGGAGTGTTCCAGGCCAGGTTGGACAGGGCTTGGAGCAACCTGGGATAGTGGGAGGTGTCCCTGCCTGTGGTAGAGAATTGAAATTAGATGGGTTTTAAGGTCCCTTCCAGCCCAAACCATTCTGGACTCTGAGTCTGTGATGAGTGTTGTGGAATGCTGTGCTTAGCTGTGAGGGGGACCCTGGAGAGCTTGCACTAAAGATACATTGTCATCCTGCCCTGTCTTAACATAATCCTCCTTTTCTTTCAGTGAAAAGCATTATTAAAGCATTATTAGATGTGTTGAAGTGTGTGGGGTTTTACTTTCACAGGGTGGAAAAATACAGACCCATGAAACTGTCCGAAATAGTTGGAAATGAAGATACTGTGAGCAGGCTGGAGGTGTGTGACTGTTGCTGTGTCTTTTTACAGGTTATCTCAAAAGAACGTATTTCAGCATAGATCCACACACCAGTAAAAACACTATGGTGTTTTTACATTCATACTTGGGAGGAAGCTTCCTGATTTACTTTAAGAGAAATGCCTTCCACATTTGGTCAAGGCCAGGTTGGACAGAGCTTGGAGCAACCTGGTCTTGTGGAAAGTGTCCCTGCCCGTGGCAGGGCGTTGGAAAGAGATGGGCTCTCAGATCCCTTCTAACCCAAGCCATTCCAGGATTCTATAAAACTATGAAAAATCAGTCTGTGTACACAGTATTTGTTAACAGAAAGATTATACTAGCAAGTGTATAACTCAAAGACGCAAAGGAAAGGCAAGAGTACTAAAGATGTGTGGGATTAAGTGCTCTTAAATTTTTCCATATTATCTTCGAGGCTGACTCCTAATGGTTCAATTAAAAAAACCCAAACATATAGATGTGTCAAGGTTCAAAAAATGAAAGCAGGAGGGAAAAAAAGAAGCATGTTTCTGATGCTTGAAATAGAACAGAATTGAAACTATTTGTTCCTTTTATTTTCATCTGAAATTTCTTATTATTCTTTCTTAGGTCTTTGCAAAAGAGGGGAATGTACCAAATATTATCATTGCTGTGAGTATTGCTGTGCTGTGCTGTATTTCACTGTGTTGGTCCTGGATGGGAAACCTAGCCAGGATGGAATCTCACTACAGACTGGCTTTTTTCTGAATGTAGTCATAGAGGGAGAGTTTTAGAGAGTACAGCTCAGAAAATGACATTAAACTTACCAGCAATTGCTGCACTGTCACATTTTTAGGGCCCTCCAGGCACAGGTAAAACCACCAGTATCCTCTGCTTGGCTCGTGCTCTGCTTGGTCCTGCATTAAAGGATGCTGTTCTGGAGCTGAATGCCTCAAATGACAGGTGAGAATGAATAAACCTTATCAAACTTTTAATGAAAAAAGAGGCAGCTATCTTAATTCTTAAACCAGGCCAGTTTGATAGGCTTAGTGCTATAGTACAGTCTCTAAGACCTAGTTTAATGCAGTTTTTCCACATAAAAGTTAGGCAGGTCCACTTATCAATACAGATATTATTTCTTGATGTTTTATGAACTTCATAGATGCTTTCATAAACCAAAATACAAACAAGTGGAGTGCAGAATCCAATAATGGTACTGTTCACTCAAATTTACTTTAAAGAGCTAAGATTCCTCCTGCATTCATGAGGATCCTCCTTAGAATGAGAAGTTGTTTATACTGAAACTCTTAAGTGCTTAAAATGAGAGAAATTCGGGCTGTAAGGGCAATTAGGGGTTAAAATACAGGATCAGGGTGTGGCTTCTGAATAAAATCCATTCTGTAATTTCACCCATCTGATCGTGAAACGCTTGAATTATTGTTCCAGAGGCATTGATGTTGTGAGAAACAAAATCAAAATGTTTGCCCAGCAGAAGGTCACACTTCCAAAAGGTCGGCATAAAATAATCATCCTCGATGAAGCAGACAGGTATGTTGTTTTTTCCTGACCTCAGTTGCTGTGTGAAATGTGCTGCATCTCTCCTGTCTGCAGAGCTGCAATCTTGGACAGTACTGAGTGTTTCTGTCAGGCTGTTCAAAATGCTTTGTTAGGAAATGAATGTGCATTGAACAGTGATCTTCTGAGGGTTCTCATGGCAAGCAGAGGTCATTGGCTTTGGGTATGAAACAGCATATTCCAGTTTGCTGGAAAGAGAGCCCATCCCTGGAAGTGTTCAAGGCCAGGTTGGATGGGGCTCTGAGCAGCCTGCTCTGGTGGGTTGGAACAAGATAAGCATTAAGATCCCTTCTAACTCAAACTATTCAAGAATTCTGTGATTCTTTCCCTTTGGAAAAAGTCTTGCTCATGTAGAGAATTCCACTGGGTGAAAAGAGGACATTCTCCTCCACTTTCATAAAGTATTAGTACTCTTAGCACAATTCAAGCCAGAGTATCGATTAATTTACAAAGCACAGTTTAGCATCAGTAAACTCTAAAGCTTGTTTAAAAATAGTTATTAGGCTGCACCTATGAGTCAGTGAAGGGCAAAATCCATCCTAACTCCTTTTCTCCCCCCAGCATGACAGATGGAGCACAGCAAGCCTTGAGAAGAACAATGGAAATTTATTCCAAAACGACGCGCTTCGCGCTCGCGTGCAATGCCTCGGACAAAATCATAGGTAAAGGCTGCTGCTCCCTGGGTGTCCTTGTCATATGTTCTCCTACTGTTGGCTAACTTCCCAGGCAGCTTCCAGAAATACCTTGGACATGCTTGTTGGAAGAAAACCGTGGTATTTCTGCAAAATCAAACCACCTGTGCATCAGCTGATAAAAGAGTTTATTCTTGTAGCCAGGGGACCCTCTAAGCAGCTGGTTTTGATGGATAGGACTTTATGTGATTCCTTAAGCAGATTTCTTTGGGCTTAATCTCCATCCAACTCTGCTACCGTTTAAGGTGTTTGGTGTATTGTTTACTGGGTGTTGAACACTTTCATTGTCATTTCTGAAACACAAATTTGCCTATAGGTGAACACATTGTAGACCTTTTAGACTTCTCTTGTTAAAATAACATGATAAACATCTACATTCAGAAATCAAGAACAGAGAAAGCTGAGCTTTGTATTTATTTGGGAAAACTCAAGTAGCACATTTAGGCTCAAGGGAAGGACTGTAAAAAAATTGTATGTGCTTAAGAAGATGCCATATTTCTTTGGAGCTGACAAGTTCTCTTTCTTTAAAAGAAGACGAAGTAATTCGTGAAAGTGAGATAGCTTTTTCTGAGATTAAAATAAGTGTTTGGTTGGGGTTTTTTTTTGAGAAAAGAGGGAAATGCTCATTAGACATCTCTGTCCTCAGAGCCCATCCAGTCCCGGTGTGCAGTGCTGCGTTACACCAAGCTGACTGATGCACAGATCCTTGCCAGGCTACTGAAAATTGTTGAGAAAGAGGATGTGCCATATACAGATGATGGGCTAGAAGCCATTATCTTCACAGCCCAAGGAGATATGAGACAGGTAAAAGGAGAATGGCAGGGAAAGAAAGGCTTCTGTTTAAAGTGAAAACCCCTTTGAATTGTGGCTCTCAAGGATTTATCTCTGGAGAGATAAAGTGAAGGGGACGTGATTTGTGGCTCAAGAGTAACTAAACTGTTTGGCTTTGTGAGGTTTTAAAAAATGGATCTGCTCCTTAAAAATGATTTGGTGGGAACTGGATACCAAATTTGTGTGAGGAAACAAAGTCTGTGTAAATTTGTGATTTATTCTCTTTTTTAATTGAAAACTGCTTATTGGGCATCATTTCATCCTGAGGAGGGGACTGACAAGTAGAGCACTTCAGAAAAGAAATGAAATCTTGTTTTTTTCTTTCACAGGCATTAAACAACTTACAGTCCACACACTCTGGATTTGGCTTTATAAACAGTGAAAATGTCTTTAAGGTCAGTAATAGCTGAAAACAGTGATGCCAGGAGTTTAGCCCTACACCTGTGTGAGATCTTCCCTGGGATATACAAGCCTTTGAAAGTACTGCCAGTTTGCAGACAGCCCTGTGCATGTAGCAATTACAGCATTAGGCCATGAAGAAGTCCTTGTGCCTTTTGAAAAGGTGTCCCCAATGGCGTATCTGAGACTTTGTGGCTTTGCAGCTCTGCCAAAGCACACAAATCACATAACTGCTGGGAAATTTCACACGGATAACTTGGGAATCTATTACTTGGGTGTTCTCATTTCATGCTATCAAGTCTGCTGTTGCAGCATAGCTGAAAAGTCATATCACTTAAAATTTAATCTGTATTATAGAATGTGTCTGAGTAAGTCCTTCAACTGCACAGAAGCTTGGTGAAGATACCAGAGGTTTAATGCAGAGTCTTCTCATATTTTAAGTGTAATATTTCTCTTTGATATAGGTGTGTGATGAGCCTCATCCCCTGCTTGTGAAGGAAATGATACAACACTGCATAAATGCAAATATTGATGAAGCATACAAGGTTGGTTTTCATGTGTTGTGTTGGCATAGACATACACTTTTGCTCTACAGAATTCTTGTTTGCTTTGTAGAATTCACAGTGTGTGTTGTTTTTTTAAGATAAGGGCATTACCATGTAGAGGAGTTGATATAGATGAGTTTGTGCAGGGGTTTGTTCAGATAAATAACAAGCAAAAAAGCAAGTTGTATTTAAATTACTTGCTAAACATTTGAGGTTAAGTCAACTGATAAATAGTACATGCGATTCCAGTAGTTACATACAGCTGTTCCAAAAGGGAGTATCCTTGACTCACCTGATAAGTTTTGCCGATAAGCAAGGGATTATTCTTGCCTGCACAGATTCTTGCCCACCTGTGGCGCCTTGGATACTCTCCAGAAGATGTTATTGGCAACATCTTCCGTGTGTGTAAAACCTTTCCAATGCCAGAATATCTGAAGCTGGAATTTATCAAGGTTAGTACTAACCCAGTTCCTGTAGGGCCTTTTCAAGAAGAGGATCTGACTGGGGGCAGCCTCATTGTTTCTGTTTGAGATTTGCTGTATATCAGCACAAAGAAAGTACTTCTTCACTTATTGCTGCTTCCTTGCCCAATCTGCATCAGTTTTTCAGTAAGAATAGTCACTTGAAATTTAACACCTAATCACCCACAGAAGTGCCAAAAGTCACTTTAGTGATCAACTAAAATAGCAGATGTAATGCTGAATTTATTATTTACATCAAAGCCTCAAATAACACCTTGAGAATGTTCTTCAAGGGCACACTTGATTCTACTCCAACAGATACTAAAATACTAAATTATATTAACAGACAGTTGAGAAATGGTAAAGTGGTGATGTGGAGCCACTGTTCATATTTGAAAGCTGTCCTCAGATGTGTGCATCTTGCTTCTAATAAATGAAGTGGGGAAATACAGGCTTTGACTTATAAAGAAGAGGTATTCTAGTTAGTTTATAGGCGTAGATACACTTGAAGCTGGTCTCTTACCAGTAAGGGATATGTTCTATTTAGTCATTAGTTAAAATAGACACAGAGTGGGGGAGAAAGCAGAAGGTTTGACAATGTCTGTCTCACCAGGAAATCGGGTACACTCACATGAAGATAGCAGAAGGTGTAAACTCCCTTTTACAAATGGCTGGGCTGCTGGCCCGGCTGTGTCAGAAGACTGCAGCCCCTGCAGCCAGCTAAGCCCCAACCTGAGCCCAGCCTGCCTGCCAGGAGGGGAAAGCCTGGTGTGTGAGGGCAGCAGGGCCATGTGTGTCCTGTTCCCTGATTCTGCTACATTACAGAAGAATAACCAGTTCTATTGTAAAAATGTTTTGTACTTTTTATTTAGACTAATAAAGCCTTAAAATTTACTTTAACCCAAGAACTCATCCATGTCATATAACCATGTTGAAGAGAGGACTGTGACAGGCCAGAGTGTCAGTTGGTGTCACTGTGGGGACTGGTCCCTTGAAGGGGCTGGGTACACTCCTCTGACAGCCACAGGACTCACAGGTTTCTGCAGCAAGAGCTGGTGGCATTGTGGGTTGCCCCTCAAGGCTTCCTGCAGCTCCTCTGGCAGAGCCTGCAGACAAACCTTTGTAATTCAGCGTGCAGGAGAGCAAGGAAATTGGCAGCTAAAGCACAGGGAATGCAGAAACAGCTCTTGGAGTAATGGATGTAATGCTTAAAGTACATTCTTCCTTCACTAGGTATTTGTTGAACTTACATTTTGGTTCCCAGCCAGTGAATTGTCAGAGTGTTAAATGCACAACTAATAGTTTAGTATTAAGGGGCTTAGGCTGCTGAGTTCTCTACAGACACAGCATCACAGCTTTTGTCCCTAAAACTTAAGTAAGGTTAATTTTCCTTTGGCTGCACATCACAGCCAGCCTTCTCTGCCTTTGCTTTCTCACTAAATGTATTACTGCTGACTGAGGAAGTTTCATAGAACAGCAAACACTGTACTTGGAGGACACAAGGCTGGTCCTTACCCTATGGGATGTACCTGCCTGGGATGTTGGAGCCAGGGGAAGGGTGAGGAACATACAAGGTCATGGTTCCTTTTCTTACCAGTGCTTTCTCAGCTGTATTAAGTAGCTGCATTTCACAGCTCCAGCTTAGAGCAGACTCTCCTGTGGGCTAATCCTTTCCAGCTCTGCAGGGACATAGTCACGCTTTTCCTGAGAAGAGGAATAGGATCAGTCCCAGAGGCCACCAACACACTGCTCTCCACAGGTGTTTGCTCCCCCTCTGAGTGCAGAGCTGATGCTTGCCAGGGCTAGCACAGGCTCCCCAGCTCCACTTGAGAGCTGCACCAGCAGTGCCAAAAACTGCTTTTCTAATGCATCTTAAATTGAAAACAGGAAGTGAATTGCTCACTTGGCTGCCTACCTAATGTGAGGAAAGAGAGAGGTGGACCCAGGGGAGACGATGTTTCTCCTTGCCTTATGTTTAGACAACACGGGCTCTGCCAGTTTTGGTTGAGCACCAGAAACCCTTGCACATCTAAAACCAGTCCTGAAAGGAGAGTGTGTCAATGAACACACATGTACATTCTCACCCATTGCAAGGGAGAAGTGTGAGGTGGTTCAGAGCAAGACTAACATTGATGAGAGTTCTCAAAACAGTCCCTGGATACCTTCTAGTGTAATGAGATGAGTGGCTGAGAAGTGCTTTAGGAGCTTTTCACAGCTAAGAGTGGATTTACCCCTCACTACAGCTGACCGCAAGGGGGAATTTTGCCCAGGCCCTCGGTAAGAGGAGAGAAAACACCCCACACGCAGCTCCTGCCCTGCTCGCTTTGGCTCCACAACTTTCATACTCAGACTTTGGTAATGGAAGAACCTTGTACCAGGAAAATGTAGTTGGTGTAACCCATCTCTCCCCTTAGGGATGAGCAGTAAATCTGGTATTTTCAAGTTTTGGCTGTGCACTGACCTAACACCTTGAAGTTTCTGGGAGCATTCCAGCTGGATCTGTTGCTGCGAGCCGAGGATCTTTCAGTGCTGCTAATCTCAATCATGAGTGGCGCTCTCAGTTGGGAGATGAAGCACTAGCGGGTGTAACATCACCACACATCACTGGGAATGAGCTCGCCCTTCCCCTTCAGCCAACAATCCAGTCTGCAGCACTTCAAAGAAAGTGGGAGCTGCTTTGGGTGCTGAGTTAGTCACCAAGGACGCACCCAGGGTAACAGTTTCATGGCTCTGCCAGGGCCAGGCACAGTTTCAGTTACAAAGGCACCTCCTTGTTCCCTTGCCTGCTGTGCAGAGCCAGCACAGGCTGTAGCTGTGACTGTGGGGACACCACAGGGACCCTGGTGTCACCCCCCTGTGCAGACTTACTGCAGAGCATTTACCCATCAGGAAATCTGAGGGTGTGAGTAGAAGCTGCTCTGGGGGGAGCAGAAAACCAGGCTGTAGCTCCCTGCCTCTGTGCATCCCTGAAGTGCACCAGATCTTCTCTGCTGTAAAGGTCCCGTGGAGAGTTCTAGGAGCTACAAGTAAACCTTCTCCTAAGCCAAACTCCAAGCCACCCTCTGTTTCAGCTACATCAACGGTGGGCACTTGTGTTCTTGTCAAGTCTGCTAAAAATAGAGCCAAGTCATTTGCAGCAGGAAGCACCTGACATCCCTTCTCCCGCTCCAGGGCTCACTCACCCTTAGCTCCCCTTCTCTGCTCCCTCTTACAGTCCCCAAAGAGGGGAGTGTGGGCTGTGTTCTTTCCCAAAGCACAGTTTTCTGAACCAATTTTTAAGAAAAGGGATTTTAAGGAGCAACATTTTCTCCCCATAAGATCCTGCACTTCAGTCCGTGTCACCTCACACGCTCCCATTTTGGTGTCACCCAACAACACAGACAACATCTGCATCGTAGCAAACCACAACCAAATACCACATTTTCTTTGGAAGCTTTTCAATTTTAATAAATAAGTGGTCCAAAGTGCCAGATCTGTGCATCAGGGCTCATGGGTTCTGTTTCAAGGCTGACGCTCCTGCAGCCCTGCCAAGGGACTGGTGCAGTTTCTGAGGCTGGTGGCTGCGGCTCTGCTCCTCTCAGTTGTTGCTGGTTCTTTGTATCATTATAAAACAGATACTGAAACACGAGGAAAACTGCCACAGATTGACACTGAATCACAAACTGTGAATAAGGCAGGGATTTAATCCTCTTTAGCTTTTGTGAACAGGTTGGTATCTCATTCAGCTCCAGAGAACTACTGCTGTTGTAAATACAACCTCTGCCTTGCCAATTCGTCTCTTGTAGGAAACTGCTTCTATAGGAGAGCACAGGAACTAAATCAGAACATAATCCCTATGGCTTAATACCATCATGCATGAGTCACCCTGACAAATTAAGTAACTGGCTGCATTACTGCTCAGCAATTTAAAGATTCATTTCATGCCTGACAGGAGAAAACATTGCACAGACTGGCCACCCTCCCTCGAGTGGACGTGCAGGGAAATGAGATGGGCTGATGAGCTGGGGGCTCGCCTGTGTGGTCACTGTGGGCAGAGCGCTTTCTCCAGTTGCAGGTTTGCAGTTGGACTTCTGTGGACCTTCAAGCAGAGCATTTCTTCCTTTCAGTAACATTCCTTCTACGTGCTTGTGGGCACAATTTGGAGAAGAGATTTCACTGAGGGATGGAAACCTCCCCTCTGCCCCTGTGCATGCTCGCTGGGTGCGCTCCTACAGCTCAGCAGCGGTTTTCTTCAGACTTTATGCAGAATACTTGAAATAAGAGGGGAAAAAGCAGTGAGCTCTCACTGACTTTTAATCCCTGATTTCATTTTAACTCTGGTGCCTGTTATATTTTCTTTCCAGGGATAAGTAGTGATATACCCTACAAAATGTCCATGTCTAAGCAAAAGCCTCAGTCATGCTCCCAGAGGATGATCCCTGAGCAAAACAAGGGCCACAGGGGTATCAGAAGCCCATTTCTGAATTCATCTTCTCTCAGTGGAGAACTTCTGCTGGCATTTGTTGATTGGACATAGGAATTTTGCAGATTTACTCTGCTAGCAAAGGCTACAACAGAGGCATCCCTCTTAGACTGCTCAGCCTCCAGGGGCACTGCACAGACCATGAGGGGTCTGGGGGCTCCTGTTCACAGCATGTGGCAGCATCACCTCAAGCCGCTCCAGAGCACTTCAGAGTTCCAGTGTCAGTTGGAGGAGGGCAGTGCTGGGGCTGGGACATGGATTTGACGAATTTGTCTCCTGGGTCAGAGTTAGCTTGGCATCAGCCAGAGATGTGGCACAGCACAAGGTGCTGCTCCCTCACTGCCCACATGGGCTGCTGTGCATCAGCTGGCATTCCTATTGAGTTCCTTTGGCATAAACCAAATCCTCCCACCCTTAAATAAACACCATAAACCCAATCCTACCCCTACATAAACACATCAACCATTTGCTCTGTTTTTACCTTTGCTTTGACAGCCGGGCAGGGACTGCTGCAGGAGCTGTGTTGATGTAGTCTGGCTCCTCATCCGAGCTCTCTGTTTGCAGGGTTGTGGGTGAGGATGGGAAGCACTGATCAGTGACGGGTTGATGTAAAAACAGACACACACACACACACCACAGACCCTCTCTATGTCCTGCCAATATTTAGCCTTTGGTGCTGACTTGCTTTTGTGCCTGGGCTAAGAAACCTCAGATCGTGTCAAGGTCTCCTTGAAGAGGCTTCAAAATGGTCAAGCAAATTTGTAAACACTCTGGAAGCAGCGAGCCTGAATAGCTCTTCAGAGCCTAAAGAGATGGACTTAGATTTAATCTAGAGAGTGTGCAAACAGGTTAACAATCAGTTGGCTTAGGCAGCTCTCACACCAGAGGCAGAAAGCTCTTACACGTATATGTGTGCATTCACCACTGTCTCCCAGGCCAGGCTACCCCCCACCTCACAGGAAGCCACACATTAGATTAAACTGTGGGTAAAAGGTTAGCTTGAGAAAAAGGCACCCCCAAGTAGAGAGGAGAGTGACAGGCTGACCCACTGGGTATGTGCTGTCTAATTCTTTGTCAGAGGGGATGACACAGCTGTGCTTGCACCAGGACAACTTAAAATGTAGGAGGATATGCAATGTGAAAAGCAACATTACTCTGTAGCATCCCATGGTCAGGATTTAGGCACAGCCACTGTGGCCTGGTGAACATGAGAAACACCACATCCCATCACAGCAGCACTCAGATACAAGAGCGTGTAACAATTTGCACATTACCTTGGACGTTCATCACAGACAGCTGGGAGAAAAAAACCACTCAAGACAGGTGATGCATTGCCCTGGCATGGTCTATACTGTTCTAGTGCACCAGACACCCTGCCCACGGGACCCCATGCCCAAACAGCAAACAACTGCTGAGTATGTACCTTCCTCTTGCTGCAGTTTCCACGCGTGTATGGCTGGGCTGTTCTCGTAGTCTGCAGCCTCATCTGTGACTAAGAAGAGTTTGGACAGGATGATGCTGAACAGCAAGTGGACTAAAAATGGACCTTTGTGAAACCCCCCTCCTACGGCCGTGCCCCGACCGCGCCATGCACGTGGCTCGTGGCCGTTCCCAGCCAGCACTGCCACAGATCTGCTGATGCTGCCTCATCTCTTTCCAGCCCTGGCCACGTGCCTGGATAACTGCAGGCACGGATGGGGATCAGATGGGTTCCTGCTGCTCCTGCCTCCTCTAATCACTCTGTGCACAGCCAGGCAGGAGCAGGGCAGGCTTTGGCTGTGCAGAAAGCGTGTGTTAATTTGCTGAAGGAAACCAATCTGACTTCCTATTTTGATTGCAACATCCCAGGACTGGTGCTGGAAGCCTGAAGCAGACACTGTGGTCCAGCATCATCCTCCGGCAGCTTCCTGGCTTCAGCCTTCTCTTGAGGTGGACGTGGTGAGAAACCTGAGCTGGGGGCTAGACATGATGAGCCTGGTGGTAACAACACTGAAAACCTAGAGATGCAGATCCCAAAGCCCCTGAATTGCTGCAGAAACACCAAGTCAAAGGGATCAGCTTGGAAGCATCACAGCATATTTTCTTGCAGAAAGGGGAAATGCTCTGTGCCTGCAGCAGCCCCAGCACCCCAACTCCACAGCACAGAGCCCATAGGAAGAACTGAGCCTGAAAACAACAGGATTTCTCTCAGCTGAGCAGGTCACCATCCCTCTCCTCACTTCCAGACACTTTCTGTGACACCCATGAACTATGCAGCAAGACACCTACCCAGCTCAGAGCCAGAAGACATGCCAATGATGACATTTTCATAAGAACAGGAGTCCTCCTCTTTCTCTGGTGAAGGGAACAAAGAAGGTAGACAAGGGACTTAAGAAGTGTGGGTGACCAGGGAAGATCCCTCAGCACCTGCAGGAGGTGTTTGTTTCCCACAATGAAATGCACATTAGCCAAAGAATCATTAGTGTTTGTGATGGCCTGTGCTGACCCAGGGATGGGGTATCCCAGCTCAGGTGAACTGGGCGGTCACTGCCCCACGGGAGCACCGTCACTGGTGCGTTGGGGTGACCCTGCTTATAGGCAACAGACAGACTGATGAGGGCTTGGACATCCCTCAAGCCCCATGGCTCTGCTACACCCTTTAAGGAATGCATCTCCTGGATCTGCACTTGCTTCAGGCCATACAGTGATGCACAGACCTGGGCAAGAACAGCCTCACAAGCTCCCTGGAGCCACAGGACAGCTGGGCTGGAGAAAAACCCACCTCGCTTGCCTGGAGACCTACCCTTGGGTCGAGTGAAGAACCTGGCACCATCGCTGTAATCCAGACAAATAGGCTCCCTGTGGGAAGAGCAGCACTGTCACCTCCTCCCAGGCCGAGCTATGGGGGCACCAGGACAGCACTGGGACCACTGTGGCTCCACTCAGTCATGCTGGTGGGCAGCACCGGGTACTTACACATAGGTAGAGTTGTCTTGCAGATAGTCCTCTGAAAGAATAAGGGTTTGGTGTCAGCACCCCACACCAGGGCTCAACCCAAACCACCATCCCCGAGCACAGCCATGGCATGTGTCCCCAGCGGTCACAAAGCCCCGGCACGGCCCTGGAGCCCACCCACAGCAGAGCTGTGAGGGTGGCTGGAGCAGGGGGAGACAGCCCCGATCCAACCCAGGCCCTGAGAAAACCCCAGCTCACCACTTCTCAGAGACACATCCTGCCAGCTGGCAGGGAGAAAGGGAACATCCTCCCCAGCTTGGGAAAGGAGAGCACAGCCCCACACACCAATAATCCTCTTAGGGCGAGAGCCAGCTCACGCTGCCCTGGGAGGGAGCGGGAGGCTCGGGAGTGTCCGTCCCCCTCTGCTCTGCCTGTTAATCAGATCAGTGTGTGTCTTACAAAGCAATCTCTAAATTGACCAAGCAGCAGCTCTGCCAGCTGCAGTGCTGGCTGCCTGTGTGCTCCCTGCAGGCTCCCATCCCCGGGAAGCTCCCATCCCCTTCCCTCCCAACCCCCAAATGTGTGGCTGCAGCATTTACCTGTCAGGAAATTCTGGTACCTGGAGTCGTCCCTGCTCCCTGGGGACAAGAGAGGGGCATGTTACACTTGGGCCCAGGCTGAGTGATGGCAGCAGTTCGATGACAAAGCAACTGAAGGGCTGAGCACCAGCAGCTCTGCCCTCACTCAGCTCTGAGGTCATGGCTGAAAGGTTGGATACTCCAGGGTTGGGGTGTTGGGACAGCCAGGGGTGATATTTAAATATTCTCTCCCTGTGGGTCTAACCAGGACTGGTCAGGCATAGCAGGATGAGCACTAGACTTTAAACCTGGACCCATGTTAGACCCAGATCATCCAGCTCAGGGCCCCCAATGTGAGATGGGGGCAAGTCCAAAGGAGGGCACAAAAATGCTCCAAGGGCTGGAGCGCCTCTGCTGTGATGAGAGGCTGAGAGAGCTGGGGTTGTGCGGCCTGGAGAAAAGAAGGCTCTGAGGAGACCTCAGAGCCCCTTCCAGTGCCAAAAGGGGCTCCAAGGAAGCAGAAGAGGTACTTTGGACAAGGCCTGGAGTGACAGGACAAGGGGGAATGGCTTCCCACTGACAGAGGGCAGGGTTAGGTGGGATACTGGGAAGAAATTCTTCCCTGTGAGGGTGGGCAGGCCCTGGCACAGGTTGCCCAGAGAAGCTGTGGCTGCCCCATCCCTGGAAGTGTCCAAGGCCAGGTTGGATGGGGCTTGGAGTAACCTGTTCTAGTGGAAGGTGTTCCTGCCCATGGCAGGGGGTGGAACGAGATAATTAATTTGAAAGATCCCTCCCAAGCCAAACCATTCTATGATTCTGTGACTCAGTGAACCTGGGCCTGTCCCAGGGACACGCTCACCGTATCCAGCGTGGTGGCAAGGACTGAGCTTCTCGGTGGTCTTCCTGAAAGAGAGAGAAGAGACTGAAAATGCCAGGTCTGAGCAAACCCTACCAGGGGTTACAAACCACCAGAAGGACCATCCACAAAACCTCCCTGCAAGGTTATCACAGCACGTACATGGAGCAATTGAAGATGAAGGAATTTAAGGTCAAATCCCAAAATGGGAGTAACTGCTTGAACATTGCAGCAGCGTTATTGCAACTATGTGGGTTTTGGGGGTTTTAGTGATGGGGAGAAGGGGATTTATCACATCAAATTGTTTGTAAGCAAAGAATGACCATTTCTTTTCCATGATGTACCTACTACACACAGCCACAGCCTGTTTGCTTGGGTTTGATTTAATGGGTTGCCAGAAGAATGCAGTCAGACTGAAGGAAGCTCAGAAAGAGTCTAAAGCTACAACTGACCATCAGTAATGAAGCAACCTGATCGAGCTGAAGATGTCCCTGTTCCTCGCAGGGGCGTTGGACTAGATGGCCTTTAAAGGTCCCTTCCAACCCAAAGCATTCTTTAATTCTAAGCACAGCCCAAGCCACCTCTGTAGAGCCCAGAACCCAATACCAAATCCCAAACATTAATATATCTTGGGTGAACTTCACCCAGCTTTGGCTCTACAGCTAGATTTTGTTTGGATGGGGGTTTTTTTACCTACCTTGCCACTGACAAGTTTTCAGGTCCCTTAGTCTTTTCCAGCCTTTGGGTCGCACCTGACAACCAAGAACAAAACGTGTCAATTGTTACAGCAGCAGCAGGTATTTCAAAGAGCACAGAACATCCACCAGTGAGGATTCCCTGGGACTGGCAAGCATTTTCATCAAATAGCTTCAAAATTATTCCTTGAACATTCATAAATGGTCAAAACAGGAAAAGGTAATGTCTGGGGGGTTATGTGGCTCCAACCCAGCAGGGTCCCAGGGCAGTGGGTGACCTTTCACACAGGCCCCGGCAGCAGCTCGTTGTCATATAAAACTCAAAAGGTCAGTGCCAAACCCACCCTGGTGCAGGAAGCAGTGAGGGGGGATGATGAATGAGTCACTCCTATCACTTCAGGCTCACCCACACCTTCATTTTCACAGGGTGCTCAGCGTGCTTCAAAGAGCCCCAGTTATTGAGGCGTCGCTTTTCAACGACATCGCTTTAGTGAATTATCTTCAATGCAAAGGGAATTTTTTTCCTAGAGCTCAGAATTCGCATCCCTAGAAGCATCTAAGGTGGCTTTGACAATCCAGGTCTCATCATTTCACTGCCTGGTGTCAAGGTGACCCTTTGAATTTTATTTTCCCCCCTCTTGTGTGGATTCAGGACCCCCACCCCACAAGGCAGGAACCCCGTGCAATGCTGATACTCACTGACATGGGATCGAATCACCTCAAACCTCTGCTGGCTTTCCAGCCTGGAAAAAATAGCAGTACACTCTCAGCTGAATTTTGGGGTTTATGAGATGCAAGAGACCTTATTGTTTAGCAAGTGAGGGGCAGAGAGCACGAACTCCATGCTGGGCTTGGTAAAGGCCAAGGTGCAGGACCCATAGGAGCCTGGAGCAGCATCCCAGACTCCCTCTTTAAAGGGTCAAAGTTCTTTTGGACCACTGGTAGAGCAGCCAGCATCAGCTTAGGGAAGCACCCAGGGATGAAGAAAACATCATTTAGGATAATTCCTACTCTGACTCTTTATCCACCAGTTAAGGCCAGAAGAGCCTTTTTACCCACAGAACAAAAAATTGGTGTTCACCCATGAAATGGCTTCAAACCCCATTGCTTCACCTCCACTGCTGCCTCTGCTCCCCCATCATCCCTTAACATCAAAAAATAGTATTACCAATTTGTTAACATATAAAAAAATACAAAGATAACACCCACGCCCAGAAACCTCTTTACTGCTTAGTTAAGAGGAGAGCTGCTCATTGGAGCACAAGAGCCTTCAACATCTTTTCTCCTGCAGGTGCACGCAGGCACTTATTAATGCAGATTTTGGGAACCCTTTCCCTCCCAGTTTCATTGGGGTCACCCCATCCCCAGCCAGGTTTCACAGCTCAGGGCTGGTGGGAGATGAGGTGTCAGAGCACCTCACTGCAAAAGTGTGCAGCCAAACCACTTGCAAACACCCCAACTAATCCAAACCAGACCTGTAAAAAGAGCACACAACACCTGAATTCAAACCATCTAATCCAGATACAAATTTCACGATGTTGGGACAACCCAGCAGGAGCCCATGAGGGATGAAGCCTGTGGGGGAGAGAACCTGCACTGGCTGCTCTGACAGTCTGTGATGGATCACACCAGAACCTTCCCCTGCAGCAACAAACACCCAGACCCCTCAGAGGCCTTTGAGAGCCCCTTTGCACCACGTTTGCTCCTGTAACAAAGCTTACAACCCAGCTTTTCATTTTCTTTATATAATTTACTGTGGTTTGTCTGTTGCTGAAGGAAATAAGGCGGGGTGCATGTGTGTACACTGCATTTCCTTCATTTCTTGTGCTGCAGGTCGGTGGTTGCTCCGGTACAGGGTCCCTCCAGCACCAGCCAAGGCTTCTTTATGAAGTTACCATTTTCTCTACCACATCTCAGGCCATGACAGGTCAGGATAAGGACTTGCTCTTCTCTCACAGACTTTTCTCCTACTAGTTAATGACGCACTGGCATCATGGTCAAGAGATTCAGTTTCATTTTGGATTATTCTTTTTTACCCTTTAACAGCGCCCTGAGCTGAGACACGTTGCCCTGCATGCCCCATCCGGGTATTATTTTATTTTAGTTTATATAAATCTAGATCTCAGCTCGGGTCTGGCTCTGGCCAGGGTCCCACCCTGGGTGAATATTTGGGGGAGAAACACGATTGTGAAAGGCTACTTACTGCCTCCTGTGCTCACTCAGCCGCATCTCCCGCTTGGTAGCTGGAAGGCAAGGGAACAAAAAGCTCTTAGAAAGTAAGGTGTGGGAGTCAGAGATCAGAAGGACCAATAAAAAACACATTCACAAAACTTCTTCAACACAACAGGACAGCAGAGGCATTAAGCAGCAGTGGCAATAAGACTTGGATTCATTTTCTTGAAACCATGTTTAAATTGTGGGTTTTGTCTCAGACCCTGCAAAGCAAGGCAGCCGTTCCTGTCCCCAAACCCCAAACTGCAGCGTTTCTCCCCTGATAAAACCCACCCAGTGCTCAGGGAAGGGCTCCAATCCCCACTCTCTGTATGAATTTACCCTCCAGGCTCCCCATCTGTGCCTGCCCCAGACCCTCTGCAGGATTTGTGCATCTAGAGCTGGTCCTCCTGGCTGGGGTGTCCCAAAGCCACCACCACGACAACCGCAGAGAGGGGCCTGCAGCCCACAGTGTTACACCCACCCCAGGGAAGGGGTGCTGCAGTTTTGGGTGGTCCTTCCCCCCCAGCAGAGCCCAATCCCACTGGAGCTGTTGGGAGCATCCCCTTGAGGGCAAAGCTCCCACGCTGCCACGCGACTGAGCACAGCCAAACCCACCCAGGGGGGATTTTCCGAGAGGAAAGGCCATCCCAGGGCCTCGGGCAGGACTTACCCGAGAGCTGGCACTTGATGCAGAGGCTGACGGCCGCCCCGAGCAGCATCAGCGCGGCGGCCGCCCCGAGCAGCTCCGGCTGCACCATGGCCTGGAACACAGCAGCGAGGGCACCCCGTGAGCATCGGGGGGGGGGGCTCTGAGGCCACTGCTCACAAAGATCTACCCCCAAACAGCCATGTGCTGCTTGCCCTCACACCCCCACGGAGCCAGGGCAGTGCTGAGGGTGCAGAAGGGACCTTCAGAGGCAATGCCCTTTGCCCAGGCGGCTCCGATTCACTCATTCCCAAACCCACAAATGTTGTCAGCAGACACTAGTTTTTCAGTATCTCAAAGAGAGGGCAAAGAAGGAGGCACTTGGCGATATTCAAACCGCCAAGGCCTTTGCACAATGTGCTCTGGCTGTTTCCTGCAGCTCAGAGTGACTTTCAGTGTTAAATTCCCCACGCTTTTTCCTGTGCCGAGCTGGCTCAGCCACCGGCTCTTCCCCTGCTTTCCATGACAGGCTCTTCCACAAACAGCAGCTAACATTTTGTAATAATCAGCAGGATCTGGCTTCAACTTCTTCCTTAAAAATACAAAACATCCTATAAATATCACAGCAAACAGCCTGCTGGCGCTGAGACGGATCATTTAGCCCATTCCTATTCCCCAGGGCCAGATTTTCTTTAGTTACACATTATTTTAATTTCATTTTGTTTTTAATAAACTTCTTTTTTTCCCTTGGGATGGAGATGCTTCAACTTGCCAAAGGCCAGTACATCATCGCTCCTGGGAGGAAGTTTTCCTACTGCCTACCTTCAACCTCCCTTGTTGTGGCTTAAGCCTGGATTGGCTGTGGATGGGGGAGGAAAGATACATGTAACTAATAATTAAAATAATTCAAAATAATTAAACAAATGGCAATAACAGACAATAGAAAGCAGCAGTCTGATTCTGCCCTGCTCAGAACCTTCTGCCTCTGCTTGTGTAAAGTGGAATAAATAACATTTCTCTGCCCAAAACACCCCATTCACATGGAACAAAACCCAAAGCCTCCTGTGGGTGTTCAGCAACATCCTCCCATCCTGGCTGGGTGCTTGGCACGGCACCTGAGCATGCTGGTGGGAGGACTGTGGTCCAGCCTGGCACTGGAGTCCCAGTCCTATGCCAGGGTCCTAATTACCAGGCCAAGGTGTAAATAAATGTGGTGTAGCTTGGGACAGGGAAAGGAGAGGGAAGAAAGTTCCTCATTTCTGCTCTAGACAGACCCTTGAGGAAAGCAGGGAGCGATGGCCAAAGGGTTTGGTGTCAGCACCCTCTCCGTGGTTCCCAAACACAGCCAAAGTGACCCCAGCTCGGCTTTGAGACCAAACTGGGTTTGTTCCTGCTCCCTCCGAGGTTGCCTGAGCCTCCCAGGGCCTGGCAGCTCCTGGCACTCGCTCCACCGTGCCTTTGCTCCTTACAGACCCCCAGGGGCTTCTCCCTGCACAGTTTCTTGCAGCACTTTCAGAAGGAGATGGTTCCAAATTAACAACGTGCCCACACCCCCAGGTACCCACCACAGAGGTGCAGGACCAGCACCCTCAGCCACAGCTGGGCCATCAGGGACAGAGCCTGGTCAAAACCATGTGGTTTCTCACATCAGTTTTCCTTGGCTCAGAATCTCCCTTGGAAATCATGAGCTGTAGATCATCTCTAAAGCATTTGCAAGAGGCAGCTGAGGGAAGTTGACCCAGTGCTGGTCACTGAAATACAAAGGGCTGCGATGCTTATTTTCTCTTTTTTTTTTTTTTTTTTCCCCTCCTTTTTCCTTTAAAGTGAAGGCAAGGCAGGGCTGGAGGCCCCTGACAACACTGACCTAGTTTGTCCCACTGCATGACAGGCTGCCATCTCCCTTCTAGAGCCAGTTTTATTTCTTCTGCAGGCAGTGAGGCAGCAGCCCCCAGCTGTTCCTGAGCCCCCCACTCAGCAGGAACACCTAAGGTGGTTATTGAGGGGCTGCCAAGCAGGACAGCCCATCACAGCAGTCCTCCCAAGCCGCAAGCACACAAGGAGCCCAGAGGTCACCTGTGCTCCCCAAACACCCAAATCCATGGAAATCCTTTCTTTTGGAACAAACCCTGCTCTGGTAAGGAGCTGACAGAAGGAGGTGATGAACAGATTTATGACAAGCAGAAGGCTGGAAGCACTTACTCACGGCTGGCAGGATATAAATAAAATATTTGGAAGGCTGAACGTGCTTCCCTGTGCTCTGCCTTGGGGAGAGGGAGAGAATAAATAGACTCGAGCCACTGAGGTCTCGGCACAGAAGGACATGTGGAGTTCACAGCCGGCCAGCCTTGCTTTCGAGATGCTAAATCCAAACCTGGGGAGCAAACAGGTTCCCAGGGAGTTTAGGAGTGACATTTTGGATCGTGTCGCGGTGCCCTGTGCCGTTCGCACACTTCCCTCTTCTCCTTTTGCCTGTTTTCCCCCTTTCTCCCCGCCCCAGAAGCCGGCGGGGCCATGGCACACACTGCCTGCCTGACCACCACAGCCCCACAAATCCCATGGGAGCAGCTGCTCCAGACAAGCAATTCCCAGGAGAGCAACACGCTGGAGCCTGGATACAGCTGTGCTCTCCGTGGCACCTCTCCCGAGGGGGAAGCCTTCCCAAACAGGGGCTGCTCCTTCCGTGGCCTCAGATATTTTTAGCAACAAAGGAGACAGGCTTTAAAACAAAAGACAAAAAGGGAAGCATTAACAAACTTGCAAAAGCTCATCCTCTGTGTGAGAGAATTCTCAGCCTGGCTGCTGGCGTGGAAGGTTTCTAGCCCTAAATTAAGGATTCACCCCAGTAAGAGGGCTCATTCTGAAGAGCCAAGGGAAGGAGAGGTGGTTTAATCCAGGGGCATCAAAAGGGCTTTAAAGTGCACGAAAGTGAGAGGAAATGGTCACTCATGTCCGAGAGCAACACAGCAAAGTGAGAAAAGCTGCTTGAATTAAAATAAGACAATTCTGGCTTATAAAATGAGTGAGGATAAACTGGATATGCACAGGCTAGAAATAAAATTCCTAATGGATGGAAAGTCTGTAAGAACTTTCCAACATCAGCAGAAGAGGCAGAAAACTCAGCAAAAAAAACCCTGCAAGAGCATTTAAATGAAATTAAAACTTTTTGCTGAGAAACCAGGAGAAAGAGGAACGTGCTGATGTGGCCTCAGCAGTGTCTGCTTTTCCATGGGACAATTTCTCACAAAGACATTTTAGCCCTTTGCAGCCCATTGCAAGACAAAGACCCAAGTTGCAGGTTTACCTCATGAATTTAAACTATTTATCAAAAAATACCCAAAAAGGCAAGTATAAACCAGTCACCTTCCCTCCCCTCCAGAAAGTTTTGAGGTTTGCACCAGTTTGCAGTAAAGTAATTCTAATTCAGGCTGGTGGGATGAGTCACTGGTATGAAATATAAAGTGGAGAGCGTATTTAAAGCCTCACCATATGAAATTCAGCACACTGACTTGTTGAACAGATGCAATATTCAGCTTGACTCAATGTCTCTAACATGTCTAAGAAAAGCAAGTCTACTTTCTGTTTGCCTGCGTGGCACAGATTGCCACAGAAATCCCATCAATTCAGAAATTAAAGTCTCAGACCAAGGAAGCTCCTGTGGCTGGAACCACTTCAATGACCAGCGCTGAGCCTCCAGAAAAGCTCCTTTCCAGAGGTCTGCACATCCCATTTCCCACCAGATTTATGCCAGTGTGAGGTTTCTTAGGAAAGCTGCTGCCCCAGAGCTGAAGTCTGTTTTTCACAGCTATTCAGGCAGATCAGGGTTTATTCTGTGCCAGGGGAGTGGTAGATGCATTCCAGTAGAACACAAGACAAGAGGGGGAAATTGGAATTGATAAACCAACTTTCACATGGATTATCGCTTTGGAAAATGCTTTAAGAAAACCTCAGGTGGAAAACAGAGTGCAAACCCCCCATCACAACACACATGCCAGCACAGGGAGATAATTCAGAGAAATATCTTGTGTTTGTGACTTCCCCTGTTCCAGGCAGCATCGAAGCCACCCAACATCCCACTGTGAGCCCGCGGACGCCACGCTAGCAATACAGGCAACCGCCATGTAGGTAACTATATGCTCCAGAGCCAGGAAAATGAGCCAATCTCACACAAGACCATTCAAAATTATCCCAAAATTCTCCTCTTCTGCTCAAGTAGCTGCCTCATGGCCCATATTGGACTGAACATCGATCACATGAGAAAACTGATGCAAAGACAAAGCTCTTTCCCATCTAGGATTAGCAATTTCAAGCACTCACATGCAGTAGAATAAACACACTCATATCCATGATGCCAGTCAGCCCCAGAACCGATGGAGAACCCAGGAAGTGCTGTTGGAATTAGCTATTTTCATAGGATTGGGCTTTGGGAGGGGGAGCAGCAGTCCCAGAAGCTACAGGACCAAGCAGATTTGGGACGAAGGGAGCTCAGCACAGATGGAATCCTCCAGAGTATTTTAGTA
The DNA here is from genome assembly GCA_035583155.1 of Acropternis orthonyx. Lineage (NCBI taxonomy): Eukaryota > Metazoa > Chordata > Aves > Passeriformes > Rhinocryptidae > Acropternis > Acropternis orthonyx. The sequence continues at coordinate 7,923,496 of JAWWEU010000050.1, read as the reverse complement.
GATATGAATGCAGAAATAATGTAATTAAAACCCTGCCATGCTGCCGTCAGCAGACGGAGGGGGAGATGTAAAGAACAGTACTGGAATCCGGGTTGTACGGGACAGACTCCTCTCAGCTCCAGAGGGCTGAAACGCTGCTGAGAAGGGAGGTGGTCATTTCCTACCCTGGAGCCCCTCAGGGGACGGGCAGGAGCCACAGCAGGGAGGCACATCCAGCATGGAGTTTTCACAGGGATGACCTTGAACCCTCTTTAAAGGATCACCGAGCTCCAGCCCAGGGTCTTTGCGCTCGGTGGGACACCCCACAGCCCCCCTCCCCACCCCAGGCACCTTCCCCTCGCCATCCCACCTTACCCACAGCCTCAGCTGCTGTCCCCGGGCTCTCCCATCTCCTCCTGCCCCTCGCGGCCGCAGCTGCCGCAGCTGGAGCCGGTTCCTCCAGCGCTGGTTACCAGTTGCTGGTTTCCTGTCCCCATGTGAATCACTAACCCCAACATCCGCCACCCGGCCGGTCCAGCCCCTCTCCTGGGCTCCCCAGAGCCTGCACAAGCCCACCTGTCAGCCCCTCGTGGGCTCCTCAGGCACAAACCCACCCATTCAGCCCCTCCTGTGCTCCCCAGAGCCGACACAAACCCACTCGGGCTCCCCAGGATGGTGTTTGAACAAACCCACCCAAGCAGCCCCTCCTGAGCTCCCCAAAGTTTGCACAAACCCACCCATTCAGCCCCCCGTGGGCTCCACAGGCACAAACCCACCCGAGAAGCCCCTCGTGAGCTCCCCAGAGCCTACACAAACCCACCCAAGCAGCTTCTAGTGGGCTCCTCGAGCACAAACCCACCCATTCAGCCCCTCCTGGGCTCCCCAGGATGGTGTTTGCACAAACCCACCCAAGGCAGGTGCTCCCGGGAGCGCTTTGGTTTGTCTGCCGTGGGGAGAGGAAGAGGCTCGGATGGCACTGCTACTAAACAAGTTAAATCTCTTTAAAAGGGAGCCTATGCAGCAGCAGGGGGGGAATGCTGTGGGATTTCATCTGTGAAACAGACAGGGGCTGATGGGCAAGCTCTGGGTGATGTTCATGTGTTAGAAAAAGAAATTAAAATTTCGGGCTTGACTTTCTTCAGTGCTCTCAGACCTGGGAGGGGGGGGGGGGGGGTTAACACGGCTTGGGAAGAGGGATGCACCACTGGTAGTGGCAGGATTTATGGATCACAGGGACATTTGGCAGGACTCCCAGGATAAGGGGGCAGTGATTGTGCTGAGATCAGCTCCAAAGGTAACTCTGGCAGGGGGATCTGTGACCCCCGACCCAACAGGAGAGAGAAACTGAGCATGTGGACTAATTAGCATGAGAAGTCAGAGAATCATCAACTAATATAAGTTAGAGTACTAATTAATAGGAGAATTATAGCCAATAAACACTAATTCCTGTGGCTGCTAAAATGTGTTAAAAGTTTTGAGGCCTGATGTACACGCTTTGTGGACTGATCCCCACACACTTTCAGCACTGAATAAAGGAATGTCAACTTTCTAACCCAACAAACTGGTTAGAGAGTTTATTTCCCAGTTTTCAGTGACAGCACAGAACCACACCCAGCACCGAGGTCACTTCCCAAGCAGCCCTGGACTTGCAGATGGGGCTGGTGCCCCAAAATAACTCAAGTTTCCCTTTAGCAAAGCGCCTTCCCAGGATTTAACAGCAGATCCTGCCTGGAAAAACTCAAAGCAGGCACAGCAAACTGCAAATCCTCATAGTTTTTACAGAAAAGATGATATCAAGTGTCAAAGGCAGGGTCACTGTTGCTAATGGCCAAACCTGGAGCTGTAAGAATAAAGCCATTTCTTATGTTAGCAGTTTGCAGGCAGCGGCCACAATTTTGCTTCATTCCTAAAGAATGATTTTTGGTGCTTGAATAGAATAAGGAGTGTTTATGAATAATGTGGGATTTATAGACTTAAAGCCCGGTCACAGACCATGAAAGAGATGCTGCTCCAGCACTAGGAAAGCCTGCACACACACACCTAACTGTGTAGTTGGAGCTCCTCAGTGCAACAACCCCGGGGCACACGGGCTACAATCACAAACAAAACGCCTCGTGCTGCTCTCACTGAGGCTCCACAAAGGCATGTAAATTGTTCAGTGAAGGGAAATTTCCTTAGATTTAAATTAGGGCGCTCAGAAGCTGCCACAGCCAGCCACCTACAGCCAGCTCACTGTGAGAGAAGGTGACTCTTCGCTCACAAAAAGGATTGAGTAGCCAAGCCATCAAGCTTGCAGAAGAAATATTGATTTGATAATTAACCACCAAGTGCAAATAGACTTTCTCTCTATCAATTCTAACCCGAGATGCAAAAATAATGCTTTGATGCACCTTCCAGAGCTGCTCCCAGGCAAAATCAGGGTGCAGAAGCCTATCTTAAAATCAGTACCTATAATCTGAAGCAAAGATTGGAAGAGGCAGCCCCAGCTTTGAATTGCTTACATGGTTTCTGGCTGGTCTCTGTGTGAAGGACACTACAAAACATGAAATGCTTCTTTGACTGCCAAAACAGCTGCTACAAAATTGGCATTTCTAGCAGAGGTCTTAGCCATGAAGTAGCTTATTAACAGCTTTCTAGCAGGGCTTTTTACATGTTCAAACATCAGCTGACAACAGAAGTTTTGCAAAAGAGTTCTTTGTAGCAGAACTGATACTCTGAATATGCTGGACATACTCACAGTTCATCTTTCGCATCAGAAACGGATTTCATCAGGAACAGCCACTGCTAAAAAGGTGCCACATATTTGCTTACAGGTTCTCTGGTGGGTCCCACAGCTCCAGGGATGACTCAGTGCTGCGGTACAGACGTTACCACAGTTGGCACGGGCTGCACCTCCTGGGAGTCCCCACATTGTCTCCTGCTCGGCCACTCAGCCCCTCCAGAGCAGGCAGGGGCTGCTGCTGTGCCCCAGGGTGACAGAACAGCTCCTGGGCAGGGTGATGACCTTCACAGCTACCAGTCCTCTGGAGAGGCCAACCACCTTGATTAGAGGGTAATTACTGCAGTAACACACACTCTGTGTAGATTCTGCCTCTCTTCTTCCCATTTCCCTTGCGCAGGGCTGGGTGTTGGGCGTTAGGATGAGAGCACAGCCATGGACTCTGTGAGGCCACATCAAGCCCCCTCCAACACACACAGAACAACCCCTCAGCCACCAAACCCTGCTTGGGCTATGAGGCTCTCCCCTGTGTCTGTCCCCTCCCTCAGCTAGACCTGCTGCTAGAAGCCACTTCTGATCAGGCAAAAGTTCAAAGACACAGGAGTACCGTGCTTTTATCTACTACAATCAGTTATAGAAAACACCACCTTACAATTTCACCTTTCATGTCCTTTTCAAAGCTCACTCATTTCAGCTCAAGTTTGTTTCCCCCTCTTAACAAACACATAGTTTCTAATCCTTCAGGCAGTTTGCCCAGCAAACCAAACGACCTTTTTCACCTTTTGGTCCAAAGCTGATCAGCTGCAGAGAGATTTATTAATCCAGAAAGGTCATCAGAACCCATCTTTCCACCCTGTCCAGCTTACCTGAGGTCTGAGAGCACCCTGAGTGCTGGTTTACATCCTTTCAGATAAAGGTGGGGGCTGCTCAAAGACCAGCTGGCTTTGCTTGGACCAGGTGTTGTGACTCACACTGATCAGAAATTAGCAGTGAAACAACGACTGGCAAACGGTGCATCACCTAAACCAAACTGGAACGTTTGAGGATGCTCCAAAAGGCTTTCCAAGCTCTACCAGGCTCCTCCTCCCCAAGCTCTGCAAGGCAAGTGCTGCCTGTTGTGGAGGGGAGCAGCATCCAAAGCCCCTGTGCTTTGGGACAGAGTGAGCACGTCACTCACCCCAAACATTATTTACTCATTTTGCCAAATTTTCACGGCAGCTTCAACTCAAGCCGCGTCCTGGAGGAGATTTTCTGGAGTGATGGATGTTTTTGTACACACCAAGGAACGGCTTTTCTCTTTGCTGGAGGGGAATGAGCCTTTCCCCAGGCAGAGGGGAAGTGTCACCTCCAACCCTGCCCCAGATGCACTGTCGGATCTCTGCGAGCTGAAACTGAAAGTGGCTCCGTTCCTGCTGAAGGAAGATAAATGCTGCTACCACCCAGTGGAAAGTCAGCTCACAGCCCTGGGTGCTTCACAAAACTTAGTGAAGTTCGAAAAGACTGATCCTGAACATCCCTCTGGAGCCTCAAAGCTTCTTCCTTCCCATTCTTAGTTCATCCTTGCAGGCACAATAATTCTGAAATTGGAACACAAAAACCTAGAAGGTTTGAATGCTTTTTATTTGAATTTTTATACAGCGATACAAATTATACAGATTTGTTACAGTACAGGTTTTGCAAGGGGTTTGTAGAGGTACTTTGTGAGTTTTTGGTTTATTTAAAAGAAAGAGGCAGATCTCGGGAGCACGGTGACATGAACAAAAACAATCTCATGGCAGGAAGCAAATCCCTACCACGGGGAACACTAACCTGGCTGAAACCTACTGGGCAGAAAGGTGGTGGCAGCGTTCCCAGCAATAACACCCCCAAAACACCAACCCTGGGATACTCTGGAGCTTTATACAGGAATTGGTGAGGGTACAGGTAAGTGGCTTTTCCTGTAACAGCACTGAAAGTCCTCACAGCCCTTGGATGCACTTTGCTGCAGAGGGGACAGAAATGAGGGGAGCTGAGCAGGAGATGTCACAGAACAAGTCACTGCCACAATGGAAAGGGAAACCATAAAAGGCTTCAGATTTAGTCACTCAAAACAGGTACAGTAAGTGGAGGAACAGAATCTCAGACTGACACCACGCACACCGTGCCACCAGGACCTGACTGCCCCTTTCCTGTGCCCATCTCAGTGCTGGGTTCAAGGGATCAGACACAGGAGGAACAGCAGAGCCCCCCTGCAGCCCCAAACACACAGGACGGGTGCCAGCCACATGCCCAGAGCCTTGGGAGTATGTTTCTCCAGTTAGTCCAGAACATACAATGTCATCAAGATATTGCTGTTACTAATGTGCATCAGGCTTGCTTGAGAGTCAAGTGTCTGGCAACGAAGGATTAAAGCCTTTCAGAAAGCAGGGTCAAAAATATGATTAAACCATCCTAAATGCTTCTATCCAGCTTGGTTTAATACTGCTATAGTGAGTGGTATCACAAACAATAGCATAAATTACACATTATAGAGAGAAAATGTATGCACCCAAATAAAAGGTGGCTCTCTGCCGCTTTCAATATGCTGCGTTCCTGTAGAGGGTAAGTGGCATTGGAGAGGAGGGAATCTGCTTCCAGGTGAGAAAATTCCAGTCTCAGCTGGAAATCGAACTCCTCTTCAGCCACAGAAACTCCCCTTTCTAAAAATTTAGGACAAGCAACATGTACTAAATTTCATCCCGAGAGCCCATCCCAGAGAAGCCCTTGAGAACTACAAAGGTAACTGATTCTAGGCTGGAATATGCCAGGATAGAGGAGCAACCTCGTTCTTTCAGAGCCTTTGTGCTCATCTGGTAGTGAAACACAGAAACCATCAGAATGCAAAACATAAACTTAACACGGATTTCAGGATGCTCAACGTTAACAGCTCATCGCCCTGGTTCCTGCTGTGAGTGCGAAGAACCAGGAGAGCCTCCACACATGGAGAAGGAATGAGGTCGGGACAGAAAACCAGGGACTGCAGCCAACGTGGAACACACAGCCTGTGCACAAAACACACCCGGGGGAACAGGGGGATACCTGGTGAAATCACTCCAAGCAGCTTTGCCCAAATCAGGCAGTGGGACACGGGCTGCCCTGGGAGCTGCAACACGCCAGTGCTCTGGTGGAGGGGTTGCACATGCATTCCAAAATTTACTGGCTTTAGTGTTAAATCTTTCCTACAAAGGGGGGGGATTACAATATCACAGGATTTGCTCTAAAACTCTCACCGTTTTATCATCCTTCCTGAAGAAAAGTCAGCAGCCAGTACTACAGGTAGCAAATGCTATTAGACTATGTGCCAAAGTCAGGGTTGAAACTGTCATAGTATTCATAAGACAAGTGAAAAATGTCAGCATCACCCCAAACTGCCCTAGGATGGTGAGGGTTGGCCACCAGCCCTGGGACACTTGCAGAACTTCAGGAATTCCTGGTCAGCACTGGAGACTTTCAGTAGTGCCAGCACATCTCAGGAGCAGGTGAACAAGCTGCTGCTGCTTTAGGAAGGCCAGTAAAGCCACACTCAAGGGCAGAAATTTATCATGACTCTACCACCACCAGCCCATTACTGGAACACAACTCCACCTCTTTCTTCAGCCATCAGAACAACCTTGACGGCCACAAGCACAAAGAGCCCCCATCAGGAGCTGCTCCAGACTTGCACAGCCCAGCGAGTTGGCAACACCCGCGTGCCAGCACTGGGTGCTGCCCTGAGGACTGGGATGAGCTCTCCCAGGGACCTTCCTGGGCTTGGGAGCTCAGTGGAGTTTAATTTCAGGTGGTTGCCAGAGTTTTGCAGCACATTAGATGCTGCTGTTCACTTCTGCAGTGTCCCACAGCTCTTCCAGACACCCACCTTCCCCACCTGCAACCCAACTGGAGAAACACACCAAAGCGCTTCCTACAGTGGCAAACTCAATTCCAATTTCAAAAACTGCCTGCTGCCTTCCTACCTTCAGTTTTGTTAATTTTTTCTAAGTTTAAGCTCCAAGAAAGCTCTGCACAGCTACTAGAAATAACTCAGTGAGAACATGAATAGCCACAGAGTGAATGATCCACTTGCTACGCTGCTGGTACCTCCTTGGGCTGGGCTTTGCCATGCCAGGCTGAGCTTTAAGCTGCAGGTAACGTTAAGCATTACAGGTTAAACCTCAACTGCTTTTTGCTGGTGGGATGGGGAGAAAATAATCTTGCTTCCTCCTACAAAACCTAAATACCACATCCATGTATTAAATATAGTTGTGTCAACGGTTGACACAAGCTGGTTTGATGGGCTTCTGTACAGGAAAACGTTCATCCATTAAAATTTTGAAGGAGAGAAGGAAAAAGGACTGGAGGAGTCTGACCCTGAGCTGCATGGGAAGCAGCGTGTGGAATGCTCCAAAGAAACCAGGCAACATTTGCACATGAAGAAATACAAAAAGGAAAACAAAGGTACTAAATAATGTTAGGATCAGGCTGCATTCACTGGTGGGAAACCCTTGACCAAACCAATACTGGCAGATACAGAAAAAGATTTCTAGAACTAAGATGAGCCACTTGCCACCTCTCTCACAAATGAGGGTTCCTTTCCTCCATGCAGTGGTGAAATCACTGCTTCCACCAGTGGGTCTGACAGACCAGCTGTGGCAGCAGCTGCAGGACAGCAACTCCCCCAGCCAGCCCGGCCCTTCCACACACACCTTGGGTGCTTCAGCAGTGGCTCCAGAGCAGGACTGGAACTCTGCTCCAGCTGTGCTAAGAGCAGGTCTACAGAGAAGGTGGACTGAGTAGCCAGAGGAAGGAACTTCCCATCCTTTCAGGCCATGGAAAGCAGTAAAATCAGCAGGGAGGTCAGAGCTCATTTCCTCAATGAAAACATGGTTCTATCTCCTTTAAATTACTCTGCAAAAAGCACATATTTCAAAGCCACCAGGCAAGTCTCTTTAGCTGTTAAATCTAGTGGGAAACAAGCCAGTTGGAAAAGTTGGGAGAAACCCAGCTTGTGGGACACAGCATGAGGAGCTGCACCACTTCCCAATCCCACCAGGCAGCCTCAGCAATGGCACTGAAGTGACCCTGAAACCACAGGGTGAAGAACTTGGGCTCATTTCCACCCATAAACAATTTTTTACTTCACTGTTCCAGCACTGTTTAGATTAGATTCCTCCCCTTTATCTTCTCCTCTTCCCCCCTTGTTTTGTATCAGAACGGCTCTGGTAAAAATTAACACAATATTTGAAAACTGAGGGGGGGAAAAACATGCTAGAGCAGACTCAAATAAAGACCAATATTAAATATTACTTAATGTTTTCTTTTATTTAAAAGATCATTCACAAAATACCATATCCATAAATTTATTTTGTTATGAAGCAGAATGTGTTAAGTGTTTGGAATTCTTTCCTTTTTTTTTTTTTTTTTTAATCTTTGTTTTTACATTTAGAAGTCAACTGTCTTGACTAGAGTTGAGTTTTTATATGGGAATTTGTTCTTAAAATCTTTTCCACATTTAAGATGTAAATAGATCAATTATTGGTTTGGAATACAACCACACAAATGCATGTCTGTCTTAAATTAAGTATTAGTGTTAGACAAATGGTTCTTATCTCAGAAGCAGATTAAGTGAAAGGCAGAAGGAAGGAAAGAGTAGTTCTGTAAATTGCTGGGACTCTGACTTACAATAGGGACTTTAGGGAAGAAATTCATCACTAGCAGTGGTGCTGGTAGTGGGGCAGCCATGCTTCCAAACTCCTCCTGCAAGTACTCTGGGGTGCTGGCTGTTCCCTCTGAAGGCTCTCAGCACTGGCACTGGGGGCCCAAGTTTTTCCCCATGCACTGGACACATTCACACCTCAGTGTGGTAGAGCCAGGTTTTGGTTTTCAACATTAATGATCTCTGCTTTTGCTCCAGCCTCCCCTCCCTCCTCCCACACAACACTGGCAAGAAACATTTCCAAGTGAAGAGAGGTGCAGCAGCACAAGATGCTTTTTACCCAAACTTCTACGTGAGAATCTACAGCAGAAGGATTTCTAATCTGCCCATTTCCAAGGTATTCAAAAAGCTGAGGTTCTAAAGCTTTACCCCACTGGGCGAAGAAACACAGGGGATAGTGGCGATCAAATACTGTATGGCAAAGTATACACTCCTTCAACAAAAATTAAAAAGTCAATTTTATTTGTAGAAATTTCATTTAAAAATTTACTAAACATGTAAAACCCAAAAAGTAAGCAGAAAGAGCCAGTGAGCAGATGTGCTCAAACAGGCACGTTTTTGCAGCACTAACCTTGAGCTCAGAGGTGTAGTAGTATCGTACCATTTGGAAATCAACAGCCAGCAGGAAGAGGCTGCTGGCAGAGGCTTTATCCATACTGATCCCACCAGCAATTCCAAGGCTTGCCAGGCAAGGCATCCATTAAAATGATCCTTCCTGGCAATCCCTGTGAAAGGGCAGCTGCCCCTCTCAGTTTTATAAGGGGCTCTGCTGTGAACAGTAACTGTCACCAATTGTCAGAAATGGTATTTCACTGCTCGGTTAGAACTGTAAATTTCTGTTTAATTCATCTGGACTCTTCAGTTTTCCTCTTCAGAGCCACAGCAATACAGAACGAGACATGCAGGTCAGAAGAGGAGCACTGAGAAGTAAAAGGAAATGATACAGGGAAATAACTAAGTCTAACCTGTGCTTCTAAAGTAAAACAAACCCAGAAAAAGGAAGAAGTGAAGCAGCACCTTTGTCCAGAGACCTCCACGCTCGTGGAAGCAGCCACACTGCCTTTTCTACTGGCAACTGTGCTGCTTGGAAGGAAACAGAAGAGGGAAACTCAGCACAAAGCAGGCACTAGATACAGCAAAGCCAAGAACGTACTAAAAACCACTTGTTAACAGCTGACATGCATTCACAAGCTCTGTGTTTTCGGTTTCAAAGAGGACAAATACCAGATGGCAGGAATGGTAAACTGCAGGGTTGACATTCCAGCAGAGCTAGTCACTCTGTACTGTCTTGCTTTTTCTCCCGCCTCCCCATTCCCTCTCAACCCCAGGCTCAGTCGTGCTCTTTTACTACTTCCTCCCGGGGCTTGGCTCCGCCGAAGATCGCAGAGTTGGGGTTGGCTACTTGATTGAGGGGAGTATCGACTGTTCGAGGTTTGAGCTGCAGTCGGGGTCGCTGTGCTCTTTCCTCTGCAAGAGAAAACATCCCGCCTGTCAGCTCCGCCTGCCCAGGGCAGGGGGCTTCAACCTGCTGAAGGAACCAGGGGTCTCCTGCAGAAGATAAAAGCAGTTTACCTTCTGTTGGCTCTCTGAAGTCCATGGAAGACCCACGAAGGGGAGGCCCATCTCTGAAGCGACCGGTGCCGCCGCTTCCCATGGAGGCACCCGGTGGTCGCCGGTCTCCGGGGCGGGTTCCTCTACCCCGACCTCCCAAGAAGTCATCATCTTTGAATCCTGAAGATGGAAGACAGTGAATTTAAAAAGGATATTTTGCAAGACGTTTTTAATCTAGAATTTTATCTGGGTGACTGGAAAACCTCTCTCCAAGTCACTGCTGTCAGTCCAAAGTGGTGCACTGAGCCTTTGTCTGCAGACAGATTTGCTTCACAGAGGTCTAACACGTTCTGGAAGAGTCATTCAGATTCCATTTGAAACCAAGTATACTATGCCAAGTTCAGAAAGTGCTTTATCCACTTAGAGGCTTATTGGAGTCTTGAAGAGTGGGTTAAGTGAGCTTAAAATATGGGCTTCAGCTGCAACTTCAGATTGTTAACACTGTTAACTGACTGCAGAGACAGCACTACAAGTACTCAGAGTACTTCCATAACCAGAGGATCACACTGGCTGCAGCCTTAGCACGAAATCTGTGGGAGCAGAGCAAATGGAGAAATAGCTGGGGAGTAGTGAAATACGCCATCCTTATGGAACAGAGCAAAACTCCAAGGCTTTTCGGTTTACTATAAACTGACAAGGCATTTACTAAACTAATTAAAGGGCTGGGGGAGAAAAAAAAAAAAATCAGACTTTAAACTGACTGCATTTCTTCAGTTTATGTATCAAAAAAATCAAGAACTGTCTGTCACTGAGCAGAGTTCCAGTCTGTACCAGTGACTATCCTGGAGTATCTCTCCAAGCCTCCACTGCCTGCATTGAATTGGAGGAGGATACTTCAGGTTAACTGCACATGAAAGCGAATATACTCAGATTTTCAAAAGCTGCCTGGAAGAGAAAGTTGTTTGGTTCCCAACTGAAATTTTCCTTCCCACTTCAGTATTTGGCAGAGTTGTAGAGCTGTCCCTTACTTACTTCAGTGCCAAACAAACCATCTTTAAAGACCTGATCCAGAGCAAGGCTGTACAACCTGAGAAGAAAAGCTTTTGTAGCAACTGAGACTCAAATGCTAAACTTTTTGCTCACGAATCGCTCATCCGGCATTTAACAGGCTGAAATGCATCCACATTTGGGGAAGCTGCCAAGGAAGGTATGTATGAAGCTGTGGCACCAAATGCTTAGCTCCAAAGGCAGGTTAAGCACAGTGCTGTAGCAAGCTCCTCTCTCCAGCACACTTCCAAATCCATGCTGGTGGCAAGGGCACATTTTGGCGCCGCTCCTACATCGTCCATTCCACTCACGCAGAGAGCAGACATTGCAAAGTTGCACTTGCCAACATCTCCCCATCAGAAAATGGACCAAACCCACAAGTTCAGAGGACAAAAGCAATTGTGTTAATGCCACCCTGGATTCTAATAGGTAGGAACTGACTGGAATGCAAGAGCAAATCTGGCTCTGTCACTACCTTGCACTCAAGCGAGCTCAGTCACTTGCTGCAGCTGGCAATATTGTAACAGGTCTAAAAGTTCAGGAATATTTTGCATTTAAAAGGACTTTGGAACACTAATCCATCTTTGCAGAAGTCAGTTTCTTCAGGAATTCACATTAAATGTCACATCTCCTTAAGAAGGTGAAAACTTCTGCTCTGAAAGAGTATCATCTTTTCCATATGATCTGTTTCTGCTACTATTGAGAAATTTACTTAACCATATGTTGGAGAAATGCTTAAAACACAGCATAGGCTACATCTGGACAAGTATTCTGTCACTTTGGGTTGTTTCACAGAATTTACAATCAAGACTCTCTCCTCTGTTACAAGGCAATGGAAGATTCCACCTGAGGAATCCCACCACAGCTGCAGGATGTCCAAAGTTGGCACATACAGTAGATTCAATCAAAGCAGTAACGGGGAAAAATGAAAATGAGAACATTTCGGTGCCTTTTAGGCTTCCTCTCTGTATAAGTGTTAATACTGATACCAGAATTGAAGTCATCTCTGGAATCCCATCCACCTCCTCTGGATTCTCGGGAACCTCCTCCCATTCCTAGGAAAAAAGCCACAATTGTGTTCAGATCTGAAGCTGTGGGAAAGACTGAGCAAGGGGATACCAAACCAGTGTTTCAGTCCTTCAATGTCCAAAGTCATGCTGCTGGAAAATCCTTTCCTTTCGGTACTACCAAGTTCCATTGCACAGGAACAGTTTGAATTAACCAAGAATAAATGGTCAGAAAAGTTTGTCTAATACACATTCAATGGAAACCTTTAGTGAGTCTGGCTCAACCAAGCTTAAACTGCAGCAAAGCCTCTTTTCACACTGGAGCTGGAGATACAGTCCAAAATAAGTATTTGTCTACCTGTGCTTACTCACTTTTCTTACATTATCATAAAATAGTAGCAGATCAGACTGTTGGGCTTATGATTGTCCTCTGCAAGACACAGCACATTATTAGGGGTATTGGTCTCACTTCCTGGGCTAGGAGTGACAACACATCCAGCCTTTGGACACAAAGCACAGCTAAATTCCAGACACCTCAGGAGCAGCAGCAGCAGCTGGTTAGAAACATGTATATGCAAAGTTTCTCCTTGCAATATAATTTCATGTTCACTTGCATGCCTTTTCTTAGCATTAGCCAGCACCAGAAGACACAACTACAACCATTCTATTTAAGAAGCTACTTAGAAAAATGGAAGTCACCTCTGTCATCAGGCCCGCCACCTTTTCTGAAGCCAAAGCCACCTTTATCCTGTTTCCTGCCTTCTGCTATGTCCACTCGGAGTGATCGGTCACCCAAAAGCTGTTAAATCAAGGGGAGAATCTGTTCAGGATGTATCACAAGGGCTGCCAAGGAGTTTGAGACTTATGCTTATCTCTGATTTCACAAATTAATTGCAAGTGTACTTACTGCACCATCGTATGTAAGGGCCTCCTTGAGTGACTCCACCTCATCGAACTCTACGTAACAAAATCCTGTAAAAAACAAATCTCAAGTTAATAGCACTTGAAAAGACCCTTTTAAGAAGCTACTCCTCCTGCATGTCTGCTAATAGCCTCCCTTCTCAGCATAGAATGAGCTGTGCTAAGTGCAAGATGCATTAACACTGACTGCATTTACCTGTGCCTGTCAAGGATGGAGCAAATCCTGAAACAGGACTCTGGGCACTGTGGGAATGCCAAGACTCCAATTCACTTTTCCACAGAGTTCTCATTACAGATCAAATCTTATCTATACCTTCAGACAATTGTTTAGCTGAATATTGACACTTGTTTCTTAATATTTTTAAACACAAAGTTGAGATACCTGCTTGGCCAGCAGGCTGATTTTGTGTCAACACATTATTTAGTGGATTTATTACTTTTCAAAAGTTAAGCCTTTTCCACCCCTAAAAGTAACTTACTAATATAGCTCCTTTTTACTGGCCAATTCCAATGGAAATTAGATGTGCACCCTCTAAAACAGTTTCCTGAACCGCTTATCTACTTGCTTTTCCTCCCTGTCTAACAGAAAAGGACAGAGCTGAAGCAATGGTAGTCTTCTGAAGTACAGAAAGATTGTGTAAGTACTCAATGCTTAAGGTCACAGGTCTTAAGTGGGTCAGACACTTCAGCTCTGGTAGAATTCATATAAGACAAGCAAAGTTTGAGAAAGTCCTTTAATGGCAAGGCAAATATTGACTTATGCCACTCAGGTCACATCAGGTGTATCTTAAGACAGTGAAAGTAGCAGTGAATCTCATTCAAGTGAGGCAAATGAGAAACCTGCATAATTCAACATAAAGAGCACAGATCAACTATGCTTTAGACTGAAATTCCCCATTAAAGTGGCTTTCTTTGCTCCTTCCAGTTATCCATCTGCAAAACCCAAGCAGCTGGGAACACTGACCTTTAAATTTGTCTGTTTCCTTGTCCCTGACTAGCCGCACGCTCCTTATGCTGAGATCCTTGAAGATGGCATCTATGTCTCCCTGGACAGTGTTGAAGGGCAGATTTCCCACATATGCTGTGAAAGGGGGCTCTGTTGGCAGCTCTTTATTTCTGCGGGAACCAAGGCCACCGCCACGAGACCTGTGGGGAAAAGCACAGTGCCCTGGAACTGACTCCCAGCACCATCACCCTTGGAACTCCCTTCCAGTATTACCTGATGCAGCACTTCCATGGAAAAAAAAAGTCAACAATGCATTTAAATGCGTTAGAGGAACTCAGTAACACGGGGATGAATTAACTTCTTTCTCATCCCACAAATTCATTAAGAAAACTTTACACTGCCTATCTCTACTGTCCCCTACTCAAAAACGTTACCTCTTCAAAACCACATCCTAGACTAGATTTTAAGGATAATTTACAGCAGGGAAGAAATACTTGGATAGCACAGCTTTGTCAGTTTATCCTGACATTAAGCTGGATCCAATGCTTTTAACTAAATGGTATTATCAACACACACCGCAATCATCTAAATTATTTCAGCAGCATTTAAACAGAAACGCCTTCTCCTAAGTCTGAAGTTGTTGCCTGCCTGATACCTGGACTGAAAAGCTTTGAACCAAACACACAATAAAAATCTTGGTTGAGCAAGGGGTTCTAAGGCAGAAAAACCAAGTTCAGTGCTGTCTGTATGTGCACTTCTTCCTTTGTCTCATGAATTACAGACTGAGGTAAACTAGGTGGTCTTTTCCTGTCTCATCCCTCAGTCTCAGTTAAGCCTTTGGCACCGGGTGCTGAGGAACTGAATTGTCGAGATCAATTCTTTACCGTACAAATGTAACACATCTGTGTGTGAACTTCCTGCAGAGCCTCATCTTCTAAAGCCAACATGGATTTCTTGTACAGAGAGCAAGGTATGTACAAGGCAACCTCAAGTTAAAGCTCCTGGGCTTGCAGACTTCAGGATGCCACTGGTTCCAACACCATTTCACTCCATGAGCCATCTCTGACCTTCACCTGGGATGCCTCCCTGCTGCTCTGCTCATCTTCCCTTTATCACCTTCCTTCTGCTGGGCTTTGCCTCTGTCTGTTCCCTTTGCCAGCAGCTCCCTGTGCATTTAAGAGCACAGTGGAACACAAGCTGTACCAAAGCACATTTGCCAATGTGACATGGACCACTCAGATTGCTGCAGAGTCCTACCTAAAATCTAGAAGGTCAAATAACTCTATTATTTCCTTTTATTCTAGCTGGTTGCATGCAGCCAGAAAATCCATTGGGCAAGCAAGGCCCTTGTCAGTATTTTTCTTCATTATGGAATAAATATTTTATTACTAATGAATCAGATAATGCATTAAGCTTGAATAAGATTCCTTAACTCTTCCTAGGTGAGCGTGTCATTTGTGCCTTTTTATGGCAGCAGCTCCATGCAGGAATCATTTGTCACCAACATTATCAACATGCTGCTAAACATACTTGAATCACAACCTACATATCTTTAATTAGTGTCCACCCAGGTTTGTATTTTAGCATTTTTGACAATATTCCTCATCTGCCTTTGTCTCATTAACAAGTCAAAAACATACTGGGTTCTGTGAATATAGAGCAGAATTAACTTCAGTCACAAGAACAAGCTTTAAGGAGAACCTCCAAGAAAACTGAGCTGCTCTTCTAAACAGTTCCATAATATGTAGAATCAGTTTCATGTCTTTGTCCTTAATTCTCATCTGTGGCATTAAGAACAGCTATTAAAATATGCATTTAATTTGCAGCTAAACCCAAAGAAAATCAATGTTTATGCTCTATAGGAACACCAGAATTGCCCCAGCTGAGTTTCCAAGGGGCATCTCCTCCTTGTGCACATTCTCAGCACGTTCCCTGAGCTGCCAGTCACACCCTCAGTGAGCTGATTCACCTCAAAACCCGCCCTGGAGTTGACTCCTCAGCCAGATCAACACGGTGATCTGGATAGCTGCAAAGAGCACCGTGCCAAGATGGGAAGGGGAAGGAGAGCAAGGGCTGAATCTGAGCTTTCATCAGCAACCTCCCCTCAGCCCCACTTGAGCCGCTGCAGGAACCACACCCGCAATCCCCAAAGGGCTTTGCTGTGCTACGTTCAAACACCATTTCTACCACAGCACACCAGAACTTCCCAGGGTGCCTGTGTGCAAATCCAGGCCCTGTTGTGCAATCTGACTGATTTTAAGTCAGCAAATGAAGTATTCTTTCTGAATTTGATATTAAGGCCTTGGTTATAAGATATACAACTATGTATTTGGTAATTCGGTTTCTACTTGAAGAGCACGAATGGTCAATAACCAAGTTCCAAACTGCTTCCTACTGAATCCAGGGTATAGCAACACAAAACCAAACTGTTTCTGTACTTCCCTACATTTTTCCACTACTGAAACAGTGAAATAAATTTAAAAAAAAGGGCTGACTTCAGTAACCAAACAATGAGATTGGAAGAAAATTCTCTCATTTGCAACACAGTAGGACAAAAGTAAAAAAAATAATTGAAAACATCTCTGAACCAAGTGAACTAGGTCACATCACAGTGTTGAATGAATATCTGCATTTCCCACTCAGTGTAACTTACTCAGACACAATTAGGTAACAATTATGTCATCTCAACGTGGGAATCTGAAAGGCATGATTTGATCTCCTTTTCAGAAAACCAAAGCAGAGAGCTGAAGAAGAAAGCTTGCTTCTAGCAAACACCCCTGTAACTGAACTACTTTTGGGTGGACAGAGTTAACCACTTTGGCCATACTGAGGTGAAAGAACAACTGAACTATCATTTTGAAGCTACTCTTTTGGAAAGTTTAGTTCTGTCTCTAGAAAACAACATCTGCCAAAAGTTCAAAACAATGGATATTCTTAAAGCCAGTATTTGAGTGAAACTGCCTTTCCCTAGGGATCAAAGCTCAGGATTTACCAGAGACAGGAGCCTACCTGGGTTCCAACACTGGAGCTTTACTAGGGCAGTGTAAGGATCAGCAGGAGGCAAACCCTGGCAGAAACCTCCAAGACCACAACTTTAAATTCTCACTCAATTTATTCAAGCAACACCTCTACAACATTAGCTGTCTTCAACAAAAGGCTTGCTCAAGGCTAGAAATTAGGAGACATCAATAAACACTGGATGGAGGAGACCCAGGACCAGAAGGATAAGGACTCACTCTCCATTCTCACTGACCTGTGCAGCATTTCAGCAGGTGAATCTTAACCTTTAGTAAGGTGCTCAGTGCTTCAAGCCACACCTAAATAAACAGCCCAGCAGCGAGTCAGGACTGATAAATAGTTTCCTTCAACTCTGCAGATGTTCAGTTTCAACCAGGCCTCAGTATGATCAATTACAGGTTTTTCTGTCAAATTCTGGGCTCCAAAACACTTTCTGAGAAGCCTTTATAGTAAGCCTTTTGTCATTAATGTCAGCAGCACGTTCTTCATCTGGAATAAAGTGACTTCTGCATCCCACAGAGTTATGCTCCAGCTCTGAATCCGTGCACCACCAGGCACCTGAGGTGCAGCAAAATCCTGTCTCATCACACCACAATCATATTATGGTGCTCTTACACCATAAGTTTAAGGATTATGAGAAAGGGACAGACCTCACATATGTTAGAACCTGTTGGGCACTGATTTCCCATCTGTCACACTGAAATCTCACCCTCCATACACACCAAAGGTTATGCAAAATGCTACCTTTACAAAAACTACTAGATCTCAACCGAGTTTACACTATTCTTATAGCCCCAGAGCACCTAAAAATGAGTAGGAGCCACTTCAAATTAACATGGGATTCTTTAATCAGAACCTTCAAGAAGAACAGTCATGTTTTCATTACACTTCACATATTACAGGACTATACACAAAGTACAGAGACTTGTTAAGGTCTGAAATTGTAAATTAGCTGTCAGTAACTTATTAGTAATAATGTTAAGTCAGATGCAAGGACAAATTGCATTCTAATATTAGTAGTGTCTGAGGCTTAAAACTGCAGCTAAGTCAGAATAAGTACATTTTCTCGTCTGTAAATGTGTCTACTAATTTGCAGGATGTCTTTAATTCACCAAACAAGGATCCAGGTCTTGCCTGAGAGCAAGCTGAAATTCTCTGTTACAGAAATCCGAATATGAAATAACAGTTTAACTGTAAATTTATCACTTCATGGAGTGTGCCTACATTGACTAGGATACACTGTGCAGCAACATCTGAATTTATTAAGTGTCAAGTGCCACTTTAGGCCCCTGGCAAGGTTATTTTGTTACAGAATTTAAAAAAAATAAATAACAGAAGTGTAAGCAGCTACATCATCTGTTTGCCCTGGGACATCTCTGGATTAGACACAAAGGGTATCTGTGCATGAAAATGAGCTTAAAAAGCTTAAGGGTCAGAATGTTTTCAAAGCCAAGAAAACTTACTGCTGTTCTAACCTCAGCAGCAGCTCCTCCCTGCTGCCCAAAGAGCCTGAAACGAAACCAAGTTATTCCTCTAAGAGCAAGAAAGGACACGAACAGCATTGATCAGGAAACACACCTTAGGAGATTAGATTGTACAATATACACGTGAAGATTTGCTCACCAGGAAGTTTATTCCGTAGTTCTACGCCTGTTGTTTTATTTCGGTGCACAAAGAGACTTGCAACTGCATCAGCCTCCAAAAAAAGTCCACTGATTGAGTGCACCTCCCTAACCTGATTCAAGACAAACTTCTAATTGCTGGGTATTGTCTCTGTAACTCCTCCTCCACACGCGCTCTCCAGCAAGGAGATAGGGACGAGCCCTATTCCTAAGGATCGGCGATCCGGAGGCAGCACCCGGAGCCCCGGATACCGCAGGCCGGCGGCTCCCGGCGCTCCCCGAGCGGAGGCACCACAAAGCCCTCCCATTTCCTCCCGCCGCCGGCGCCGCCACCGCGCTGCCCGCTCCCGGGGGCGCCCCGGCCCGCCCGCAAAGCGCCGCTCCAGCCCCCGGGGCTCGCTCCCTCCGCCCACCCCGCTGCGGCCCCGCTCGAGCTCCTCACACCCTGCCCTGGCTCCGGCCCAGCGCCTCCCTAAAACCCTCCCGCTCCGCTCGCGTCCGCCCGGCGGGGACAGCGACGCCCCCCCTTCCCGTTCCCGTCCCGCCGCTCCCGGCCCGAACCCTGCGGGGCTCGCGGGGGCAGGGCCGGAACCCCCCCCGGGACCCGCCGCACAAAGCGGGGCGGCCGCGGCCGGAGGGAGGGCACGGCGGCGCCGCGGGGGCGGGAGGGCGGGCGCGGGGCAGGGCGAGGCCAAGCGGTTCGCCGAGGCCGCGCCGCCGCCCCGCTCACCCCCACCCCCGCCCGCCGTCCCCACAGCGCGGGGCAGGCCGGGCCCCGCGGCGGCGGCCCCGCCTCGCCCGGCCGGAGGGCGCGGGGCGCC
>JAWWEU010000050.1:7799309-7902425 GCA_035583155.1 Acropternis orthonyx | reverse complement strand
GTGTGCGGGGGAGCCGTGCGGGGAGCGGGTGTGAGGGCCAGCCTTGAGGGGAGCGGGTGTGAGGGACAGCCATGAGGGGAGCGGGTGTGAGGGAGAGCCATGAGGGGAGCGGGTGTGAGGGACAGCCATGAGGGGAGCGGGTGTGAGGGACAGCCATGAGGGGAGCAGGTGTGAGGGAGAGCCATGAGGGGAGCGGGTGTGAGGGGATGGCGGGGCTGAGGGGTGGCCATGCGGGGAGCGGGTGTGAGGGCAGCAGGGCTGAGGGATAGCCATGAGGGCAGCGGAGCTGAGGGGTGGCCGTGAGGGGATCGCAGGGCTGAGGGGTGGCCGTGAGGAGAGCGGGTGCGAGGGGCGGCCGGGAGGGGATGGCGGGGCTGAGGGACCGCAAAGCGGCGGCTCTGAGGGCGGCCGGGCCCGTCCCGCTGCGGCCCCGCTGCCCCGGAAGGGGCGGAGCGGGCGGGCGGCCCCACGTGCGGCGGCGGCGTGGCCGGGATGGCGGGGATGGAGGGCACGGAGGGGATGGAGGAGCGGGGCGGCGCAGCTGCGGTGAGCGACCCCCGCGGGGTGCTGCGGCAGGGCCGCGCCTTCCTCGACTTCTTCTGGGACATCGCCAAGCCGGAGCAGGAGGTGCGGCTGGCGGCCACCGAGAACCTCCTGCGGCATCTGCGGGAGGGCAAGAAGGTGAGGCGGGGGGCCGGAGGGGCCTGCGGCGGTTCGGGTGGGTACCGGCCCGGCCCGGCCCGGCTCGGCTCGTCCCGTCCCGTCCCGTCCCTCCGCTCCCGCCCGGGAGCGCGGTGATGCGGGCGGGGCGCGGGCCGGGCCCGGCTGTGCGGGCACCGCTCAGCTGGGGTTCTCTTGCAGGACGACGAGCTGAAATACACCCTGAAGCGGCTGGTGGAGGGACTGGGAGCCACCCGCGAGGCCGCCCGCCCCGGCTTCAGCTTGGCCCTGGCGCAGGTCAGTGTTGCCCAGCGCGCTGCAGCCCCTCGCGGGCCCCTGTTGATTCCCGGGGTGCCCTTTCCTGTCTGTGCGGAGGCTGGAGGGCTCCCCTCTGCCAGCACTGCCTGCACGTGGCAGGGCAGGGCTCTCACGATAGGAAAGTGGTTTTGAACGGTCCTAGTCTGCTTTAAGAACAACTCATTATAAACTAGGCCAGTAGCACAGAATTCTCTCCTGCTTCAAGAGCCGTCCCTACTTTGCAAATTTTGACCAGGTTTTCAAGTATGCTGCATTTAGTACTATTTTAGTTTCTTAAAACTGACTTGCTTCTGCCTGTTTATGTGGGAGATTGAAAGTCTGGGTTTTTCTTCCATGCTGGTGGAGTCTGTAACATGGCAAAGAGCCCCAGCAGTTTGGGTCACCAGTGAGAGCTGACCTCAGCTAATCTGAGAAGTTCATAAAGCAAAAAAGCATGTGTTCTTCCCACTTTGTTCAGGGCCTTTCCCATGCCAGAAAGTTTCATTGCTTCTGTTACAGGATCAGGCAGTTGCAGTAAAATGCGCTCATTGTTCATCTGCTATGTCACGTACAGGGAAACAAAACCAAAAGGAATGTCATCAGGTGTATTTGTGTCTGCACAGAATCCCAGAATGGTTTGGGTTGGAAGGGACCTTAAAGCTCATCTTATTCCCACCCCCCTGTCATGGGCAGGGACACCTTCCACTAGAACAGGTTGCTCCAAGCTGCATCCAGCCAGATCTTGGACACTTCCAGCAATGGGGCAGTCACAGCTTCTCTGGGCAACCTGTGCCAGGGCCTCGCCACCCTCACAGGGAAGAATTTTTTCCCAATATCCCATCTAACTCTGCCCTCTGTCAGTGGGAAGCCATTCCCCCTTGTCTTGTCACTCCAGGCCCTTGTCCAAAGTCCCTGTCCAGCTCTCTTGGAGCCCCTTTAGCCACTGGAAGGGGCTCTCAGGTCTCCCTGGAGCCTTCTCTTCTCCAGGCTGAACAGTCCCAGCTCTCCCAGCCTAGTTCCTATTCAGACATGTCTTTACTGATCTGCTTGTCTTTATTCTGGCCCCACAAAGGATCACATTTGCTGCTATACTGAGAAACTGTTCAGCTCTATTTTAGCTGAACCCAATAAAACTTCATGAAATGGAAGAGCTGCAAAATGAGCTATTCCATCTCTCTCCTCAGGTTTTACAGGCTTTTGAGGAAATTACACTGTGCAGTGTTCTGGAACAGATAAAAGAAAAACACAATCTGGAAAAAGTGAAGAAGGTGAGTCAGTTCATGGCATTTGCCAACTGCTTCTTCAAATTAATTGTTCTCTGTTCTTTGAAGTTTTGGCGTATACTTTAGTTCTAGCGTTCTTGCTAAAGCAAATGACTGTAATAGAAATATTAGTGAAAACTGGAAATTGATGACATTGTCATTTGGCCCTGTTTTATCTGAGATTTGTCTGTGTGATGAAAAGATAATCTAGGACAGTTCTTAAATACCGTGTGGGGGGTTGTTTTCAGTATGTTATCTCCCTATGGCAGCGCTGTAACTGAGTGTGAAATCTAACTAAAGGGGTTTTTTTAATCTCTTTTCTATTTTCTTTTCCTTTTCAGAAACTTGTGAGAAATGCTGCTTTTGGGAATTTTTTTGGAGTTATGTCTCTGTTCCAGTCTGGGCGGCTTGTGAAGGTAGCACTGCTGTTGGGTGTGTCAGTTCTGGTTCTGGGGCTGTCTGATGTGGAAGGAGGATCCACAGAGAAAGGGTTCTTTTCTATTGCATTATCCATGGACTTTTTGTGCCTTTTAAATGTCTGTTCCTGACTAGAATGTAGGAACTGTGTCAGACAGTACAGGAGGTTCCTACCTCTCCTGGAAAGAAGGAATCTGTTGTCATATACTGCTAGAAAACACCACTTTGGGAAAAATTGAGTAGCCTATGAGGCTACACACAGTTGTGTATGTTTTTATTACGAGTAGGCATAGACATCTCAAGAGTGCATCATTACCTGAGCCTTCAGCTTAATCTCTGATATGCATCCTCTGTTTGTGGCTTATGTTTCCTTCCTAGGACCGGAAAGCTCTGCTGGAGAGCATCCAGCTTCTCCAGCAGCTGACAAATCACCAAACACACCTCCGAGATCTCCCACGCAAAACTCTCATTGACATCACCTCTGAGGTATGGGCACAGCACTTTGGGGGGGCGAGCAGAGAGGCTTGGCTTTTCCCTTTGTTCTCAGCTGGAAGTTAAAGGGGATGTGGAAGAGTGAGTTTAAACTGTGGGAACTGTCTCCTGTATTGCTTATAGGCAGATGCTTGTAATCAGGGAAGAAATGCTCTTAGCTTAGTCTGGTTTCCTCACGGACAAACCCATAGCCTGATTGTTCCCATTTTACTTGCTTGGTACATTAGACCATCTGCTCTTTTGAACTGAAGTATGTTGAAAACTTTGGACAGCAAACCTTCTGGTTTTATGCATCAAGCCTGGGCGTAAACTTGAAGTTTGGGCTGTTGGGAGTGAAATGACGTGACAAGGAATAAAGAAACTCTGTGGATTTAGTAAAAGGAGAGAGTTTGTTTATCTCTTTCTTTCAAGTGGATATTGTTTGTGGATATGACAACCACCAGTGTTAAATCAAAATAGAGAGTTTCCTCCTCCCCAGGCTGCACGGCTGTGCAGACAGGGGCAGTCAGACAGCAAGAGAACAATTGCAGCTGGAGTCAGTTGACCAGAATTGCTGTCTGATGACAACATACTGTCCTACTCCCCATGGTTAAGCACCTGAGACTGTCTGGCACTACTGGACGCATTTGCTATTTATTTTTGGTTGTGTCACCATGAAGACTACTTCTAAAGTTTCCAGAACACTGCAGGCTCTTAATAAAATGCCCTGCAGTGCAGATCCTTCAATATACTGCACTGCAAATTAGTGCAATACCCTCAGATGTTCTCATACGCTCTCACCCTCATTCCTGTCTAGGTTCCTGAAAGTGTGTTTGAGGAGGTCCTGTTTGACATCTTGCAAGGTGACCTCTCTTCAGCCTTCACATCTCCAGAGAA
Source organism: Acropternis orthonyx (assembly GCA_035583155.1). NCBI lineage: Eukaryota > Metazoa > Chordata > Aves > Passeriformes > Rhinocryptidae > Acropternis > Acropternis orthonyx. The sequence continues at coordinate 7,898,421 of JAWWEU010000050.1, read as the reverse complement.
CCTGCACCTTTTGCTTGTTGGCATGCAGAAATTCCCTGGTGTTCTGAAACCTAAAAAGCTTAAGAAGCTGTTTGGCTCACCTACAGTTGTAAATGAGGAAAATATTCCCAGGTAAATTGTTAAATAAGGAACATTAAATCCAACACTCTTGTCCTCTTGGCTAGCAATGAGAGAAATGTGACTCTGTATTCTAACACCTGTATTTGCCACTGCAAGTGCTGTTAAGGGTTAGGTGTTAACTGTTATGCAGGTGCCTAAATTACAGCTGTGTCGTTTCTCCTAGGAGACACAGCCTGCAGCGCTCAGGAAATGTGTGTCCTTCCGCAGGATGAATTTGGTCTTCAGCAGTCCCCTTCCAGGCCAGATCTCTCACAGTATTTTATTTCTTCTAGACTTGTAGAGCTTCTGAAAAGTGCTGTCAAGTCTGAGAAGGAGGACAAGAAATTACCTGGTGTAGTGTTTGATTTGCTGCAAGTTGCAGTGAAAGAAGGTGCCTTTGAACTGTTCTGGAATGAAGTTGTGGAGAATGGGCTGTTGAAGGAGAAATCAGGACCTGTGAGGTTTGTTATTTCCTGATTACCCTTCTCTTCCTTGACCCAGAATTTTAGACTGCCCCACCACTTCCTCTCTGTCTTACCCCTGTGTGTGGATTTACTGCTGTGCCTCAGCCTTAGGGAATGTTCTTTGTTCCCACCCAGTTACATGTGCTATCGGTTGCTGGGCAGTGCTCTCCCTGTGCTGTCCCTGGAGCAGCTGCAGGTGGTTCTCAAAGGGAAGGTGATGCTGCACTATGGGGAACACGTGGTAGCAACTCAGGTAGGTCTTCTCAGGGCTAAAGGGTTTTGAAGCTGTTCAGCACTGCCCCACCTGCTTTTGTTGCAGCTGCTGAGAAAGCTCTAACGATGGGGGGAGCCGAGGAGGGGCAGCCTCAGCATATTGACAGTGTCAGATGTCATCCTGTAGCAGTCCCTTTGATTTTGTGTGTCCAGAAGCTCCTTTTTGTCTGGCGTTGTGCTGGGTGTTGCATGACTGTTTGAAGGCAAAGACAAAAAGGGACAGCTCGTGCTTTTGTTTGGTAGTGCTTTTTTCCATAAGCACATCTGAAGTTTAAGAATTGATTTGGAATTGGATTTGGAGCTTCTCTTTGTCCTTCCCTCCTGGGAAGCCAGCAAACAACACAGCCCTGTTGTAAAGAGGGGAAGAATGAAAGGGAAATACTGACAAAACCAGGCTTTATCTCAGCTTACTGCACCCAGATTCTTTAAAGTTCTTTACACTGTCAGTGTCCAAGGCCAGGTTGGACGGGCCTTGGAACAACCTGGTCTAGTGGAAGGTGTCCCTGTCCATGGCAGGGGGTTGGAACGAGAAGAGCTTTGAGGTCCCTTCCAACCCAGGCCATTCCATGATTTGTACTTAAGAGAGCCACTCAGACTGAGTGTGAAGTTCCTAACCTGCTTGTTTGACCGTGTTTTTCAGTTTCCACAGGGATTTAAGTTTGCTACAGAAATGGAAGGCTATATAGATAAATTCCTGAGTGACTGTGATGACCCGGAGAGACAGCTGGCTGTGATGGTGGGCTTCTCTACTCTTACTCATCAGGGGAAGCCAGTGTTGATGAGTGCTTCCAGGGTAGTCAGACACCTGCAGGCAGTGGCCTTGCAAAAATACGTTGACTGGCTCAAAGACATGTTCCTCAGGCCAGACTTGGATTGTTGTTTGGACTTCTCAAGTAACCGGCAAAAACAGAACCGGGAAAATGCAGACAGGTATGTGGGTGATGCACCTCCCTCTCGCTGCTCTGGGGTTACAGCAGTTGCCTGTGTGAAGTCTGGCTTGGACAGACAACCTTTGCTGCTTCTGTTGCTGTGACTTGACAACTGACAGTTGTTGTTTATTTCTTCTGGCCCAGAGAGTTTAGCCTGAGCATCTGACTCTTTTGCTGGGAAAAAACTCAGTTCTGCAAACAGCAAACACAGTGAGAACCAGCCAGCCTGACCAAAGCAGAATGGACTACCAAAAGAGCCTTTTCTCTTCTTTATTTAGCCCTTTCAGCTGTTTTGGCAAAAATATCGAGTGGCTTCCTCTTTCACTACAGCTTCTCAGATATTTGTGGAAACTGTGCCTCTCTTTTATCTGTGAATTCAACTGGCCTGAGTGCCAGTGTGTCTGTGTGTTACCTGTGCACTTATGACCTCATCCTACTGACTGCTGCAGTTATTGAAGAACTTTTTGCTTACCTGTGGTCCCTCAGTGGGGTAAATAGGCTGTTTTTTGCACACTAAAAAGCAAACTTGGGAATGTTATATCTCCTCTTATATACCTGTTGCTCTAATACTACATAGTTGGCCATCTTTAGGGTAAAGCCTCTAAATATCTGAAAATCACCTCCTGCTGCAGTGGATTGTGTGGTTTGTGTTTATTTTGAGTTAGTGTTCAAACTACTGATTGTGTCCATTTACTTTTTCAAAGAGCACAACACAGGATTGCTCGATTGAGGAGGTGGATCATCCACAGGCTGGTTAACATCATTGAAAGTGCAGTGAAAAAAGAAGAGAGCCTTGTGATAGACATTGCCAGGTGAGAGTGATTTAGAGACACATGTGCTTGGGATAATTCTGTTAATTAAGCAGCAGTGTTCCAGGTAAGTCCTCACGACACTAAGCAAATTCAGTAGTGGAAATACTCCATAACATAAAGCATTTTTGACTAAGTTTTGTTTTCAAACTTGGACTAATCTGTGTCCTAAGTAGCTGGCCCTTAAAATCACAGTAATCCCATTTGTTGTAAGTAAATTTTCAATTATTGCCTAAACTTCTTGAAGATACTACTTGTACTATTAGGCTTGGTTTGCACACAGGGGCTGGTTTTGCTTTGTTATGATGAAGCTGGGTCTTCATTTTGTTCCTATCTCTGTCCATTCCAGGTTTTGCTTCTTCCATGCTTTCTTTGTTGCTAAGAAAAAGACTTCCCAGATAGGTGAGGCGAGTGTCCTTCCATCAGAACCCCTAGATGAACAGGATCACACGGAGACAGAGAACTACTTCTTTGGGTAAGGATTTGCTTGTGTGCTTTAAGCTTGGAAATTTCTCTCTTTCCCTGAGGATAAGATCAGCCTGTGAATGCCAGACCAAAAGGTTTGGAATTTTAAGCTGCTAATAGAGCATTTCTTTGACTCCATCACCAGGGAATGGCTTTTTTTTAGGGAGATTCTGGATGTGTTTTCCAAAGATCCATGTTTTGTTCATGGCTAAGCTACTGAGTATTTGTGGATGTGGGGTTGAGCTCAGACTGCTTTTTCCCATAAGATTTCTGTTGCCTTGGTTGCAAGCTGGAAGGGGAAGGACCCCAGCAAGGTGGTGGGGTTATACTGGTGAATGTTGGCTTTCTGTTTGTTCTGTGTGTGAGTTGCTGATGGCTCCACAGCCCTCCCTGTTCTGAGGGAGATGGAGTTGGTAATAATAGATGGTGATTGCCAAACCTCAGTAGAGGGAAGGCAGAGTACATGATGAGACACAAAAGAGCTCAGAATAATAGTCAGTGCTTTTGGGGGCACCAGGTGTGCTTGGACCACCAGAACAATGAGCTTTACACTGCTGATCTTGGATACAAGCATGGGTTGAAACCTGGGCCCTGTGAATCTGGACTGCAGTGAGTGACCAGAACTCTGGGATGAGGGTGCTCTACTGGTGGGCATTATTTTGGAAAGTGGGAGAAGGCCATCTGGTTCCTCTGACAGCAACATCCTGGCGGTTTTCCTTTGCAGGTTACTTCAGACTTTAAACACCCTGCCTGTTTTGGGGGATACAGCAAAGGCTGCCGCCTTGAGGGAGAAGCACGTCCATGGTGTGACTGCAGATGGGAAGTTGTGGATCTTTCTCCTGGCTGAGTATGCCAACAAACTGCTCTCCAGTGAGCATATCAAAGCTGTGAAACCTTTTACCAAGGAACAGAGGGATATCTGGGAGAGGTGAGAGGCTTGGGAGGCTGGGTGTGGGTTTGGTGAGGTTCAGGCATGTTTCTCCCTCTGGTTTGTAGCCTTCGGGAAAAGCCCTGGTCTTTGTCTCTCTTTGGGCCAGTAAAAGAGAAATTGTTTTCTCTCATCCTCTGCTGTTCTGGCTGCTGCAGCAGAGCCATTTCACAAGCAGTGGCAGTTCTTTTTCTTCCCTTTGAGTATCCTGCACCTGTGGCTGAGTTCCACAAGGCCTTTCTGTTTCTCATCTCCACATTCCTTTCTTCGTGCTCCTTCTGTGTGTTAACTATGTGATAATCATGTCCGTTTCAGTTTTTGCTTGTAGTCCCTCTCCAAACATGACTGCAACTCTGCTCATCTTTTCTCCTAAAAATGCCTGTACAAACTTCTCAGTGACTCTTTTTTTGAGTTTGATTTTCCATAAAGGTCTAGGCCTTGGCTGTGGTATTAGGAATTGAGCCTGTGTTCAAGTGCAGTTTTTTATAAGCCACACTCAGTAAGACACTATTGTTGGGTTAAGATTGTGTACTCTAAGTATGTCCAATTTCAATAATTTAAATGTTAAGTACAGAAAATGGTATTACGGTTTTGTCATGTTTTCAATCTGATCGTAAGAGAAAATTTGCTGTTGTAATTGTGAAAAATTCAAGAGCTTGCTTTCTTCAGAACACTTCAGTCTGTGAAGAACCTGCAGAAGAAGGAAAATAAATCAGACAGTGCCAAAGTTGGTGCCTTCCAGCAGCTTCTGCTTTCAATGGCCATCCATCTTTTCAAGGTAAGACCTCTGAAGAATATTTCTGTGGTATAAAATGGGGTGATGGCTGGACTTTCTGAACACTGAGCTGAAGGGTTTCTCTGTGTTCTTTCATAGCCTCTGGCTTCTGAAAATGGGCAACTTGCAGCTAATAAACTGTGCTTCTTACACTGACTGTAGACATGGAAGGGCTAAAGCTTGGCCTGAGCATTAGTTTTGCCCTTGATTTGTGGAGTGGAGCAATTTTTACTTGATTTCATGTTTTCTTGGGCTAAAGGGTTGTAGTAGCTGGTTGTAATATCTGTACCTATTTAGAGTTGTCCTTAGATTTGGAGTAAACTCCCTCTGTTGTTGATAGTAGTGGGGAATTCTGAGGGTGTTTATTGTGTGCTTGTGATCAAACAGAATCAGTCTGAAACAGTGGATGTTCTGAGTGACCTCCTGAACTGCACAGAGAAGGCATTCAGCAAAGAAGCCAAGAAGAAAAAGACTGGTGAGTCTTCCCTGCAGAGTGAGGTTGTTAGTGGTGTGTCAAAAGACAGAAGGTGGCAGTTCTACATTAGTGATTCTGATTGCACTGGTTTTGGCTTGATGCTCTTATCCCCAGGAGAATCCCCTCTCCTTCATTCTGTTTCCTTGCATTTCTAAGTCTCTTGCTCCGGGTCTTTATCTGCATTCTCAGTGTCTTGTGCTCCTGTGTGCCTCTGAAAGGATAGCTGAGCTCCACAGCTGGCCCTTGTTCAGATGAGCAGTGTCCAAGGGAAGTCACTTGTTCTGAGTTCTTGTTCTGTTCTGGCCAAGAACGTGACTGAAGTGTTGGATCTGGATTCCCAAACTTTTGGACTAGTGGACAAGTTTCAAATGCCATCCCTTTTCATGGGCTGCTGTGACTCCTGTTTCATTGGAAACGCTACATATTTTGCTGACTAGCTGCTGATTGCATTAATTTGACTAAATAGGTGTCACATGACTTGCAGAACTGCTAATCTAAGTAATGGTTTAATGAGTAGTAGGTTTTGTTGCTTTCCAGTTGCCAAAAGACCATTTCAAGCATGTTTGTAGCCTTCAGGTCTGTATTGCTGAGTGGGTACTCCTAAGAGTCAGCTGGAAGGACCATCTTTTTTCCTTGGTGAATTTTTCTGTAGTTCCTTACAGATGTGCCAGTGCCCCTTCCTGTCACTGTTTGTTTGTTCCTGTGCAGACAACTCGGAGCCAGGATGGGTTGAGGTGATGGTGGAAATCCTTCTCTCCCTCCTTGCCCAGCCCAGCCTACTCTTACGGCGGATTTCCAAGAGCGTGTTTGTGTGGATTTGCCCAAGTCTGACCAAGAGGGGCTTGCAGCTGATCCTGGATGTAAGTGAGGCACTTGTAGGGCATTGTACTCTTTGCCTGTCTTGTCCCTAACAGATGTACAAGCATGTCTCTCTTTTGGGATTAAAGTCCACTTGATTTAGAAAATGTCTGACAACGCATGTTACTGAATTTGAAATGTACATTAGAGAGAGTTGTTGGGGTTTTTTACTTGGTTGTGGGAAGTCTGAGGTCTGTGCATTTTGGTAGTCCAGGCTGAAGAAATTTCTGGGTCAGCTTATATAACTAGATTTTATGTGTGAGTGTAAATGGTACCAACCTTTTTCTAGAAAGGTTAATCATGGAGGTGCTGAAAATAAGTGACACTGGAAATCTGAACTGGTCGTATCACTGAGTATGGTGGGGTCTGCTGGGAGAGTAACACCTGGGTTGCAAAGATGGGCTGTCAGGTACTTCATGTGATTAACCTTATACTTCATTTGTAACAAATCAAGAGGTGTGATGTCACCTCATCAGTTTTCTCCATTCTTGTTATTTATAGAAAGAGCTTGGTGTATTAAGAAACAGAAAGTTAATGCCCTTATGTACTGTTTCATTATTCAGCTGGTTTACTGTGCTGAAATATCTGTGTACACAAGAAATGCATCAAAACAAATCACTGAAAATACACAAGTCCCTTTTTTTTTTTTACAGGTTTTTGACCCAAACCAAGAGGAAAATGAAGAGGGCGCTGTCGTTGTGATGGAAGAATCAAAAAAAAAGACTAAATCTGCAAAGGACGTGGTAAGTTTTGTACCATTGTCAGTGACAAATACTCTTCAGATATTCACTGTTTAAAAATCATGTTTCACCTGATCTGTGCTAACAGATTTAATTGCATTTCTCTGTCTTGAAGAAAAAACCTGTTGCTCTATAAAGATTTTTTTTTAAAGGTGCAGCACACAGATGGCTTGTTGGAAGTGCGTGTTTGATTCTCTTGGGCTGCTGTTGTAGGTGTGACTGGCTGAATAGATGGCTTTCTGAGAAAAATTGACTTCATCCTGGAATCAGCACAGGCCTCTACTTTTTGTAGCCACAGACCAAATCGTGGTGTGATGCAAAGCCAGCTTAAGTCCAAATCTCACGTTATAAGAACTGCAGAGATTCCAGTCAAAAAGTGCTACAGGCTTTAGCAGGAGAGGGTCAAATGGGGGCTGTTACCTCTGATGTTCTTTGGAAGCTTCTCTTTGATACTTATTTAAGATGACAGAGAAGTTCGTATTATGTTCTGCTTTTGGCTCTTGTGAAGACCTGTTATCTCAATATCTGAGCTATCTTTACTTGGATATAAGGGCTGGAAGCAAGGCAGGGGGGTAAGGGAGGCCTGAGGTTTTTTTCTGAACAGTGACACGCATGAGAAGGGAGTAGGGCTTGAAGAACGGTGGGTCAGGTGATGAACGTTTCTTGGTCAGGTGATGAACATTTCTTCCTCAGGATGAGGAAGGAAGTGAGGACTCCTCAGATGAAGATGACACTGATAGTGGAGATGAGGAGATGAGTGAAGAAGTTGATGATGATTTTCGGAGTCAGCTGATGAATGTTCTCCAAGCAGGGAATGCCCTGGTATGTTTTCACTGCCTACTTTCATACAGATACCGGGAGGTTTGGGGTGGTGAAAGACGATCTCATAACCCACATCCTGTGAGAACTCATGCAGTGACAGCCCTGGCAGCCAGCTCTGTATGGCACTTGAAGTAGGAGATGAGGACCTTAAGTGAGCTGTGGGAATAAGTTACTTGTTGTTTTATTTATTGTTAGTATATCTTGAGCACTTTAGCTTGTCCAGTCCAGCCTGACACAGCATGTGCTCCTGCCTGTAATAAATGAGATTTATGTGAACTAAAGCACTCGGATAGTGTACATGGTAACTGCATTGGCTGGCCTGTTGCAGGAGTGATCCCTGAAGGCCACTCTGGGGGCTTCTTGTAGCAGCAGTAGAGTTTGGTTTAATGATTCTGATAAAGACTGCAGGCATACCAACATATGAACCTCTACTGAAGGAGCAACAGCACAGAAGGACTCAGGGTCAAAACCTCAGCCTCTTTCCTCTCCTGGTCCTCTGGCTCTAAGTGTTAGTGCTGTGCAGCCAGGGTTACCTGATCAGAAATATAAGTGAGATTTCTCATGAGCCTGAGCATCTGTGTTCCCCCCTCAGAGGGAATGTTATTTTCTGGGTCTAAAGGCAGCTACATCCCTACTGTGAGTCTGGTCTTGGCTCTGCTTCTATCCCTGCTGCCTTTTTGAAGTACATGAGTTGACATGTTTTTGTATTCTAAAAATAAAAGGGAGGAGATGGGAGTGATGAAGAGCTGGATGATGAGGCTATGATGGCTCTTGACAAGAACATCTCAGCCCTTTTTGCGGAACAGCAGAAACGGATCCAGGCGAAGAAGAACGAGAAAGACAGGATGAGGAAAGAGAAGATCCTGCGGAGGGATTTCAAGGCCAAGGTGGGAGAGAGGTGTTTGGTGTGAAGATCTCTGGCCTAGTAACACCTTGGTTGAAGCCTTTGTGTGCCATGAGCTACCTGTGACACCATGTATATCAGGAGCTCTGGGAGCCTGAGACTGGATTGTTCTAGCTTTTGTACAGCACCTGGCACAGCACCGTTGTGATCAGTGACTGGGGCTTCACAGGCCTGCTTCAAAAAAACCAAACAAACCAGTACTGTGCTTTCAGAAAGTACACCATGGTTTCCATTTGCTGATCTGAAATGCTTCAATTTATTACATTCTTCCCACACCTACCCAAAGGTGTTCCCTAGTGGCATGCATGAAATGCCTCGGGTAATTTTGCAACATAAGGTTTTTTTTTTTGGCTTGTTAAGCTGGTGAAATCGGGGAATTGTGATAAACCCCCTGATTGGCTGTGCCTGTAATGCTGAATTCAGGCCACCTGGTGTCAGCACGGACCTGGGCAATCAGGGACAGCTGCAGCTGCTCCCAGGCAGGAGTGTCTGGAGTCAGGTTAACCAGGGTAAAGGCTGAACAATGCAGTGAGCCAGTGGCTTTACTGCATTTCTGTTCTGATGCTGTTCTGTAAAAGGGCTGATTTCATGCAAGGCGCTGTCTGGGAGTCAAGGGGAGCTTGCAGTGGAGAGAGCTGTGAGTTGGTGCTAACAGAGACCTGTGTCAGCTTATAGTGACTGCAGGTCTGGCCAGGTGACAGTGATTGTCACAATTGCCCTTTCTAAAGGGTATCACTGCAAAAAAATAAAGCTGAAATCAGCAGACAACTTTTAATCTTTAGTTACAAATTTTTAATTTTCAGTTTCTCTTGCTCTAACAGGACAAATGATGGCAAAAGGTATACAGATCCCACCTCCAGATTGTTTTCTTCAGCCCGCTCTAGTCTGAAGGAGCTGCTCTGGGTAGATTCATTTTGTTTCCATCTCTGCATTAGTTCTCATGTCAGTGACTGTGTTTGCAGGTGCTGGATCTTATTGATGTGTTCCTGATGAAGCAAGCAGAGAGCCCCTTGGTGTTTGACATCATTGAGCCCCTGCTTCAATTGATTGAACAGTGCATGAGCTCAGACTCTGACAAGCAGGAGGTCGACTTCCTCCGGAAAACGGCCAATATCTTCAAGTAAGTGTCCTTAGACTTCCAGATAATACACAGTGGCTTTAGATAAGCAGCTGTGGTGTTGGTTGAACCCCAGGAGCTGGTCTTTCTAAGATTGAAGGCAATTGCTCTGCTTATACCTTGTGTAGGATTAGATTACCAGCACCACACATACACACAGTGCTTAGTCATATAACCTGCAGGAAAGGAATTAGGATCTGGGGTTTCTAGTCTAGGGGACTTCAAGTGTTAAACCCGTTTGCAGGTTGAAACTTCAAGAACAAAAATTGGTATTGCAAGCACGATGCCACGTCACTGAATATCTCTGCAGGTCTCTGACCTCTGAGTCAGACCATGCATGAACTCCCAAGGCTTACAGAGTGGCTGGAACAAAACTCCCCGCAAGTTACTACTGAGACAGACACTGAAAATTCTGTGTTCACAGCCAGAAGTGAGGGATGATACCAGCAAGACACACATAATGCCTGTGTGTGTGTGTGTCATGAGTTGTCTTCTGTGCACTACTCCTGGACATCCTCAGTGCTGCTCTAAAGCATTTTCAGTACTGCTCTCTACGTCAAGCTGAGCAGCAGTTGTGAAGTAACAAGGTTTGAGGCAGCTGGTCCCCTTTGTGGAAGCTCTGAAGGAAAGTCAACTGTGATGCTTAAACAGGTGCTTGAAGGTGAAGCACAGGGTGTCCTCACCCTCCTGGCTGCAGCAAAGCGCTGCCCACAGCTCACTGTTGGCTATGTGTTTTGGTGGTGTTCTCACCCACCCTGATAAGGTGCTGGGGGTTCCTGTCTGTGTGTGGGTAATGCTCTGGGTTTGTTTGGGTGCCTGCAGGAACTCGCTGTGCCGCAATAAGCAGTACTGCAGGACAGTGCAGGTCCTGCGGGAGGACGTGCACGCCTTAGTGCAGAGGCTGGTGAAGAAAGCCTGCAAGCACACTGACTCTGCAGTGGCTCTCTACTACTTCAGGTGAGTGTCCACGAGGAGCATCTCTGCTGCTGTGGGCTGGGCTGTGAGCAGGTGTGATGTTGCATGTTAAAAAAAGGTCTGAGAAGTGAGAGAATCACTCAAAACTCAGTGCCTGCATCTGTGTCTCACGTGAGGACTAGTCAGTCCTGGCAGCGTAAGACAGTTTTCAGCAGATGTCTCTTTTTTTGGTGATCTTTTATCATCTTTGATCATCTTTTATGGGCTCTGTGATACAGAAATGGTCTGAAAGAACTTTGCTGATGGTGGTGGGAAGCACTTCCTTGAGGCTTCCTTGGGGAATGATGCAGTGTGTGATTCAATGGGGAATGAGTGTCATTTCTAGTCAACCTGTGATGATCATTCTGTGAAGACAGTGTTTACTGTCTCCATGGTAGCACAATAAGGACATTAACGATTATGAATTCTGACTCTTCATACCAGTGTTCTCTCCTTTGCTGCTGAATGCAGGTGAATTAGGATAAGCCAGATGTGTATTTGCTAGGAAACATGAGCGAGCTTACTGTGTGCTGGTGGGAGTGCCATTTACCAGCAGGCTCTCTTGTGACATGCAGGCAGTTTCAGGAGGACTTTCATACTCAGTCTGGGGTTTCTCAAGTCAGCTGTGTGTGCTGTGGGTACCGTGTTGCATGGTCAGCCCAGGGCCGTGGGGCAGTGTTGGCTCTCAGCACGCCTGCCTCCTGGCTGTGCAGGAACCCTGGTGCTTCTGGCAACAGAGGGTGTGCTGCATGGCTCCCTGACAGCTTCCTAACAGTGGCAGTCCTGAGTGGAGCTGTGCCCAGTTAATGCATTTTCCAAAAGCAGCAGAGTGATTGCCTGCTCTCCCAGTTGATGTGTCCCAGTTCTCCAGCACACAGCTGCCTGGGCTGAGAGGCTGCACTGCAGCACTGGCTGAGACCTGAAGGCTCCAAAATCCTGGGAGAATGCAGAAGTCCTCAGGTGCCAGTCAAAAGCACAAACGTGAGGAAACCAGGCTGTTACTGAGGATATCTGACTGCAGTGATGGTTAAGGAAACATGCAGCCTCCTAAGAGTCTTTTATCTGTAGGTCTGGCAAAAGTGGTTTAGACTGAGAGAAGGGCCCCTCTTGGACTCTATAACCCTCTTTCCTACAGAATAGGCTGCCTGCACCACTTGGCCTCTGCCCTCCGGTGGCTTTGTGGTGACACTGTGGTAACTGGTATGTTCTCCCCTTTTCTTTTTAGTGCCTCGTTATATCTGCTCAAAGTGTTGAAAGGAAACACATCATCAACTGCTCCTCCCCCTCAGCCAGAGGATCAGAATGACAGCGAAGCGAAGCAGGCATGTCAGGTAGGACATGATGCTGCTCCTGAGGATGTGTTTTTTGCTAGTGAAGTTGCATTACCTGATTTTGCTGAGTGGGCCTTGCTTGTTCAGTGTCACTGGGCCTGCTGCCTGCAGATACCAGTCTCCATGATTTCCATAAAGCTGATGAGTTCCCCATCCCCTTCTGGCCCTCACCCTCCTGCCTTTCAGTGCCTGCTTGCCTATAGCCACAGGGCTGCTGATGCACAGTGGATCCAGGTTAATGGCTGAAGAAGTCTGGTGTGTATTTGTGCTGCTCTCCTCCCTGATTTGCTATTTTTTCCATTAACCTCTTGGCAGTCACTCCAGGTTGTTTCCTGGAGGTTGCAGAGGAGCATGGAGACACAGGAGAGAGGTGGGTGAGAGTGAACTCCTGTCTCCTTGAGGATTGGGCTGAGTTATCTGAGGGTGAAGAGTGTGTGGAGCAGCCCTGATTTCAGTGGTAGTTGTTTGCAGGAGGACTTCATCTGGTTGTGCTAGGAGCGTCATTACTCAGGGAACTTTAGTGCTTGGTCTGTTTTTACCTACTGTCTTTGCTGCATTTCGTAGGTCTCAGAGCATGGTGACCCTTTATATTCCTTGGGAAGAGGTTCGCATAAGGCCCATCCACTATTGTGAAGATCACAGATTCGGGAAGATCTTTCTTCCCAAAGAGCTGTACTTCCCTGGCAATATAAGAACAGTCAAGAACACTGGGATGTGATGCTCCACATTTGGGTCTTCATTCACTCCTGTGTTTGTTTAGATCCATGTGGCCTGTGCAGGTCTTGGCTGTTTACTGTTTGGGATTCTTGTTCCCCACCAGAGGGGGATATTGAAGCATGGACAGAGTTCTGGGTTTGCTGGATCCCTGATCACAGCTAGGGCTTGTCTGCTGAGTATCTGGGCGTCCTGGACATAACTGCTGAGTGTATGTAGGTCTAGATGCCTCCATACTAACATCTAGAGATTCAAATAGCTCTACAGCTGAGAACACCATGTGCACAGCCCAGGCCCAGCTGCTGCAGGATGGTCTTGCAGTGCTCTGTGAGCCTTGTGTGTTAGACATGCCCACCACAAACATAAAGCATGTTTGGGGCCCACTTGGTTCTTTTTTTCATGGCTCTGTGTCATGCCTCGTAGGCCTCTATCATACAAACCACCCAACAATAATAAGTTGTTGTAAAAAAATCTCGGTGCACTGATAAAACTTAATTTCTTCATTGCTAGTGATTCATCCTTGTGTTTCACTGGCAGTGTTTTCGTTCTGGTTTTTCCCCATAGCTGTTGAACCCAGGCTGTTTGGATGTGAAGAGGGTGGCTGTTACCTACCGACAGGCACTGACCCACTTCTTCAGCAAGCGGAACAGTCCCCTCACATGCTCCATGTTCCATGACCTCTTCAAACGCTTCCCAGTAAGTCTTGCTGACTGTCTTCTGCTGGCTGTGACTGTAATTCTGGGGGAAGCAGGGAGAGAAACTTATCTGCTTTATTGTGGGCTCTTAAACTGCTGTGAGACTTCCTTGGATCTTCACATTCTCAGACTCTTAATAATGTGTTTTAATAGCAACACTGCAGAAGGCCAGGATCTCATTTATGGTTTGGACTGGGGTTCTGCATGGAGCATGCAGGTGAACAGAAAGCTGCTCTTTAAAGCATAACATAAGAAGTTCTAATTTTTTACCAGTATTCAAGACAATGTGAATGAACAAGGTTTGCACAAAGGCAGAATGGGCCAGCTTGTTCAAACAGCCAGTGTAACTCCTGTCCAGCTCTGCTCTGACGGCATGCTCGGTTTCTTAGCTTTCTTCCAAGAAGACTGAGGAGTGTAGAGATTAATTGGAATCTAATCTGCAAGCCTGATGTTCAGACAGTGTCACTGTGTGAAACATTTGAAGTATTTCCTGCAAACTTGACCCATGCCTGGGGTTGGTCTCTACTATAAGGACAGCCAGTTTTTAAGAAACAGGCCTTGGGCCTGAATGTCATACAGTTCTTCAGGGATTTTTAGGTCAGAGTGAGCTAGAGGCGGTTGCCAGAAACCCTTTCTCAAAATCTTTTAGAATTAATGCCTGACCTGAGGGTGGGAGGGCAGTGTAGGCTTGTATAACTGGGAGAAGATGCTTTCAGACTCTGCGAGAATCCATCCAGGACAGAGTTCTTCTGCTTACCAGGTTTCTTAGGACACCATCCCACAGTGCCACCCATGTAAGTTTGTGAAATGGGGGAAGAGCAGGCTTGGGGGCTGCCCACATGGACAGCAAGCCCAAGATCCCACGTGCAGGTCTGGAGCCTGTGGATTCCATGTGACTGTTCCTTGCAGAAATGTCTTTTAAAATCATCACATCCACACATCTTTTAAATACCTTCAGGGATGGTGATTCAACCACTTCCCTGGGGAGTGTGTTCCAATGCCTGTCAACCCTTCCAGTGAAGGAATTTTCCCTAATATACAACCTAAACCTCCGTGGCACAGCTTGAGGCCATTTCCTCTGGTCCTGTCCCTTGTTCCCTGGGAGCAGAGCCCGACCCCCACTGGATCTCCTTTTGTATCAAGGGGCTGTAGAGACTGAGGTCCCCCCTGAGCCTCCTGTTCTCCAGGCTGAGCCCCCCCAGCTCCCTCAGCTGCTCCTCATCAGATTTGTGCTCCAGCTCTGTTGCCCTTCTCTGGACTCACTCTCAGCCCTTTTTTGTCATGAGAGGCTCAAAACTGATCCCTGAATTCGGGGTGTGGCCTCAGCAGCAAGTACAGGAGGATGATTACTGCCCTTGTCCTGTCATAAAGGAACAACTTTAGGGTGGATAACCTCTCTCCAGGGAGGCTTTCCTCCTGCTATAGTTGTTTCTAGCCACTTTAGCAAGCAGTTTAGGTCTTTACTGGATACTGATGTTCTCCAGTCTAACTTGGCATGTTCTCCTTTGCCTGGGACTGTGCACAAAGTGAACTGACACTGCATGAAGTGTAGGCACATGCAGACTTTAGTCATCACCAGGCACAACACAGGAGGTGAAATACTCACCTGATTTTTCCAGATGAATAGTTTTGCTGCTGATTTTTGTTGTGATCAAGATTTTACTCAGGGCTGGTGTGAGCAAAGCTGTTAATTTTCAAATAGGCTGTTGGTTTTTCTGGGCATTTCTCTTTCTTGTGGCATTTTCTTCTTACTCAAGAAGCTGTGTAAAATACAGACTGTTGTGCATGAAAAACAGACCTGTCTGTCAGCAAACCATTAATAAGAGACTGTGTCTTTGTTACAGATCATGTGCAAGCCATTGGTAGATACTCTCATCGAGTTTGTCACAGCAGCAGCCAGGCAACATCAGCAGGTAAGAATGAAAACAAACAAAGCTGTATTAAATAGTCAGAGAAGTCACTTCATTATGGCAGCTCAGATGATTCTTAATATGTTTATTATATGTCTCTAGGTCTGCCCAAATTTGGAAGTGGCTTCTGAGGGGCAGAACTTTTTGTAAATACTGCCTTGCTGCTTCAGGTGTGTGGCTGAAGTTGTGGAAGTGCCTTATATTCACAGTTATGGGGGTGCTTTGGTAGCATCTCCCTTAAAAACCACCTGCAGCTTTCAGGGTTGAGGCCTGATTGTGGGAGAGCTTGACTCCAGTCGCTTATTCCTTGATTACTTCCTTCTCAGGAAGATGTTCCTCTGTATTAATGGAGCATGTTGTAATCCCTGCCTTCCCATGCTACCCCCAGGTCAGGTTCTGGAGCCTGTTGTGTGCCTTGCCAGCTGTCCTGCATTTTCTAGGCCATGTGCTGCTGTGTTTAGTTTAAAACCACCTGTACCACAGACCCGATTTTTGATGGTTGATTGCATGTGCCTGACTAACACAAAATTAGTGGAGCCTTATCAATAAAACATTGCAGGGTGAGTGCACAGCTCAGTGTTGCCAGAGCAGGGAATGAGGCCTGTCTGGATTTTCACTGCAGTGGGGGTGCCTTCCACACAGTTAATAACCAAAACCCCTTTAGGCCAGTAGTACTGTCTCACACTTTCCCAGCCCCCAGCTGTACCCTGTGTCTGTCCCCTGCAGAATTGCATCCTGGATTGATCTTTTTGTTTCATAAATAGCTGTTTTATTGTTTCTGATCATTGGAGGGAGTGTGAAGGGGTAGGTATGTATTTACAGTAAGACTGCTTTACATTGCCAGTGTAACTTGCATTTCAGGCTGTTTTACCTGATAGGAATGGCTTTGATTTAAAGGGGAAAAAAAAGTGGATTAAGCTCCTAATGATTTCAGTGGATAGAAATAAGCATGTGTTACACAAATAACAAACAAATTAATTGTAAGGCACATACTTGATCCCATCCTCAAGAGACCAGGACAGCGTCCCAAGCAGACAGCTTCATTATGTAGGTATGTTTACTTCCCCACAGGGAACAGCATTGTCCTTCTACCAGGGTTTCCACAGTTATCTGCTCCAGCTTTGTTTACAGAGCCAGTTTATCTGTGGGTGGGAGGAGCAGGGGAGGACGTGTGGTGTGTGTGTGGGAGCTGGTACAGAACATGGATATACTGCTGTTTAAACAAAGGCAGCGTGGAGGGTGAACTTGCACAGCCTGTGGAGCCTGGAGTTGCAGCTTTACATTTTTTACATGCTGCTTCCTTTTCAGGAATTCTGGCTTCCCATCATCAAATGTCCAGTTTGACAGATCTTCAGTTAAAAGATTCTCAGTGCAAATGTGCTTTGGTGGTACCCCAGAGGGTAGTGTAGAAGTCAAGCTACGTGAGTGTATGTGGCAAAATGATGAGGGTAAAGCAGGGGGATAACTTCTTGGCAGCCTCTGGGAGAATGAGGTGGAGAGACTCACCTACCAAAAAGGGCTGTCCTAACTCAGAGTTCTGAAGACACCAAAGCTCTCATGACACCCTGAATTTAGCCAGCCCTGATGGTTGAAGTGCAAGTGGGGCGGTCTCCCATTTTCAGCCCTGAGTATTGGCTTCTAGTCATTAAACTAGCTTAGTCCCACGGACAGGAGGTTTAATTTCCCTTCTAACAGTCCTGTTATTAGTGCTGGTTGTTCTGGCTATGCCTGCTGCATCTGTATGGACAGCTAATCCCACTGTGATCCTGACTTGGCTCTGCAAATCCCTTTGGCAGGGTGTCCTCAGGGCCGTGCCGGGTGGGGAGAGCCGTGCCCAGCACAGGAAGGTGGAGGCTCAGCTCTGGGCAGGTGTCTCCTGTTGGCCTGGTTATGAACCCGGGGGCTCTGGTCCAGCAGGGCTGCTGGCCACTGGCCCAACCTGCCTGAGGGAGAAGGAGATGCACTTTCAGGTTGTGAACTAAATAAAAAGTGGTTCGTGAAGAGGATTAAGGGAGGTGTTTCTTCCTCCTCACCCTCTGTACTTGGGAGTTTGTGAGAGCAGCAGGGAGACAGGG
Source organism: Acropternis orthonyx (assembly GCA_035583155.1). Lineage (NCBI taxonomy): Eukaryota > Metazoa > Chordata > Aves > Passeriformes > Rhinocryptidae > Acropternis > Acropternis orthonyx. Next base: position 7,881,084 of record JAWWEU010000050.1, on the reverse strand, counting down.
GGTCTATTCACTTCTCCTTTTAGCCAGACTGGTCTCTAAGGTTTTAGGGCCTTTAAGGCAAGGTCTTGTGGCCACTGGCCTACGTGCCCAGATCTTTCTTCAGGGGGCTGTGCCCTTGCTGGGGCCTCTAGTATAGAGTCAAACTTGATCACTGAGCGATTGCCCTGGACCCGCCTAGCTGAGGTGATTTTCAGGACACAGTGTACAGTAAGGACTGGACCTGACTGTGCTCTTGTCAAGAAGCAGCAAACTTGAGCTGTAATGCACAATGTCTTTCCTCTGCCTTCTGTTGTTGGCTGCTGCAGGTCTGTCAAACTACATTTCTGGGCAGCTGTAACCGGGAGAGGCTCCTCTAGGAAATGCAGGAGCTATTCAGGTGCTGCTCAGCTGGCACTGGCTTGGAGAGGAGCAGTCTGGCCTATGCAGCCCCTGCTGTTTGTGCTGACCCAGGGGACTTCCCTGTCTGCCTCCTGCCCAGGTGTCCGTGCACTGACGTCACAAAATGGTCACGAGGATGATATGGCTGAAAACTTAACCTTCGTCTTTCACACATAGGTTTTTTTCCCTGTTTGCAGTGTTAAAGTTACCAATTCACTGTGTTCAGGGCACAGGGATGGTCAGTTCAGGGCAGGAGTGGCTGGGTAAAAGCTGTGATTTATTTCATCAGAGGCAGTGTTCATTAACATGAAATTATGGCTTCTGTGAAGTCAGTACAAGAATATTGGAAATCAGAGATCGTGGACTCTTGGCTGTAGCTGTTGACTTTGGCAGCTGGGTCATGCACTGCTGCAGCCTTTCTGTGCATCCTGTCTCTCTCAGTTGCTCAGCTCTAAAACCTGGAGGACATCAAACCCTCAGCAGCAGTGTTGTGTCTGTAAAGACAGAGGTGTTTGTAGCTATAGGGTGGGTGGTACATGTTTTTCTGGGAGGTGCATTTCTTTGGCCTGGATGATTGCTGTAAAGAAGGTTATTCTGGAGATATCCAAAAGGTGCATCTTGATGCAGAACTTAGCTGAAAAAAAGGAAGCTTTAGCACAAAAACTTTGGATAGTGTGACTGAAATTGTCCACCCTTTTCCTCTGACACTCTTCCTCCATGCCTAAAGCAGCAGGGAGGTTGCTCAGCTCCATGTTGAAGTAATTTGTGAGATAAAACAAACAGCACTTTGGGGGGGTGAGAGCTCTTAAGGCAGTTTTAAGCGTGGCTCGCAGTAGTTGGGTTGGTAGGTTGCCTTAGCACTAAGCTCAACCTGTATAACGAGTTTTAAACTGGAAAGGTGAATTTGCAATGGCTGTACTGAGACTGAAGCTTGAACATGTGGCCAAGTTCTGCTCCCCTGATGTTACCCTGGGAGCTCAGATGCCTGCAGTAATACAGCAGTTTCCCTGGAAAAGGAAAGAGACAAAGAGATTGGTGTCATTTGTGAGTGGGGGAACCAAGGCAAAGGGTGCTTGACCCGGGAAAGGGGTTGTCCCCCACCCTGAATTTATTTAGTACCTGTTTAAACCTATACATCAGAATGTGTGACAGTGGACCTGCAAAACCACCTTGTTTCAGGCAGTTCGTGCATCTGAGCTGGACTTCTCACTTGTTGTGAGACCACACTGACTGCAGGACTTTGTCAATCATGTTCTGCCACTTGAAATGCACTGTGACTGTGGCAGCTCTGAATGCTCAGTGTTAGTCTGTTGGCTGGCCTGGTTTCAAACTCTGCATTTCTTGAAGTGTGGAGCTCAAGTCCCAAACATGCTTGTGTGCAAGTTAAAGTGCTTCAGGGTTTGGAAAAAATGAACACACTAAGGCTTGGATGTCATTCATTTATTGAACTGAGAAACCTGGTGGGTTTGGTTGGGGGTTTTTCTGGTGTATTTTGGTCACAGTTTTTTTCCTTTTGTTTTGTTTTGGTTTTTTTTTTTTACAGTAGCAGTGGAGATCTCTTTCCCAAACTCTTTTTGATCCTTGCCTTCCCATATGTATAAGTTAAACCACACTTAAACCTATACAAACTCAGACTTATAACTTAAAGCTGCCCTGTCTTCTCAGAGTGTGGCCTGCCTCATGCCTGCCTTGTGTCTTTGCACTGTTGTCTGCTGTAGAAAGAAGTGACTAGAAACTATTTGAAATCACTTGATTGTAAGCAGCTGCTGTGAAGCTTTTCAAGAGGACCTTTCGTGTAGGAAAAGTGCTAAAAGTTAAAGTAAAAAAAAGAAAATGCTAAAGAATGGCATTTTTTGTGCAGTGTAATCCAGCTTGTTGGATGCAGTTCTGTGGACTGAGGTGCTGAAAATCTGACCTTGTCCTTGCTGTAATGGCCAGCAGGAACGTCAGCAGTGGTAGGAGAATGGGGCCAGTGCTCATACCTGAGTGTAGCTGACATTTCTAGCGTGCATACCCCACACATTCCTGCACACACAGAGGTGCTCTGAGTGGCTCAGGTCCAAATGACAGCTGGGGATAAGAGACCTCAGAGACAAGACTGGTGTGGGAAAATGACAAGTCCTCACAAATGGTTGTGTTATCCCTTTGAGTTGTCGGGGTGCTAATGAGTTGTGGTAAGTGTCTGGCACAGATGATCCCACTGGCAGTGCAAAGCCTTGCAATTAGCCAGCAGAACTGGTGCTAACAGGTAGGGCGGACTTGTGCTCTTTGGTTGACAAAGGATGTTGCTGTCAGCCTCATGTCTTCCACAAGCACTAAACACATTCTCTCAAATTCTGTTTGGAAAAAACCAAATGTGTGTGAGCTTGTCCTCACTTCCTCCTTTCTTAATTTAATTCATTCTTAAAACTGCAATTGTTTTCCAGGAGCCCTTGACCTTCAAATCGCTTTCTTGTGCCTTGTTTCAGTGGGTGCAGTGTTGCTTTTTCAATATGCACAAAAGCTTGGTTTTTTGGTTTGTCCTGATGGAGCAGAAACCAGGGATCAAGATGTGTTTAATGATTATTGTGTGACTCAGCTACATACCAGAACCCTCCTGAGCCTTAGGTGAGGAATGTCTTCCTGGTTTATTTTTAGCTGTATCGGTCTGATGAGCAGAGCTACAGTAACAACTAATTCTGTAATGGTGCAGGCCTGGGCTGTCCCTCTGGTGCTGTTGCAGCACAAATCCCTGCACTGGTAATTGGGGTGAGGTTCTCACTGCAGTGCACCCCATTCTCATACATGGGGACTGGATAAGTCCACGAATTAATGCTCGTACCCTAAAAACTCGTTCTGTGAGCCAGAGGATCAGGTGAGGAGGGAAAACATGTGGCTGGTTGCATTGCAGTACCCAGCTTGCTGCTGATGCAGCTCCTTCAGGCACGGGCATATTCCACCTGCCAGCACCAAACTGGAGCACGGCCTCTCTGGAAGCCTGGCCTGGAACAATCATGCTTTTCCCTAAGAAGTCCAGTTTTGTTAGCCAGTGGTATTGGAACTAGTTTGGAAAGGAGGACTAGTAAATGGAACACCACTGCTACCAGGAGTAAGGTGGTGTACCCATCTCACTTGTGGCAAACACTTAAACCTCTTCTAGTCTGTAACTTTTCCCTAGGATTTACCAAATGTTTTGATTTCCTTCTCTTGTTCTTTTCCTTTGGGAAAGGCTCTGGCAATGTACACATGAACACAATTGCTAAGAGCCTCTGCAATTACTTTTGCACGGTGGTCACACATCAATTTGAATACATTCCTGTCGTCTTATTTGCATTCAAAGCTGTATTGATTGAGGATGTTGCAGGAGCTGGGAGCATAATGAGGGTGTATTTGTCCATCAAGTGGGTTTATTTTCTGTGATTTGGCTGGAACTCTGCAGAGCTGATGTAAGTGCAGAGCTGTCATGAAACTAATAAAAGTGATTTTACTTAGTGTGGAGATGAGAATGGGCACTGAGACAGAGTTCAAAATGTCATCTTATGTCATTAGTATTTCAGAATGTGTTTCTATAAAGCTGTCTGTGACAAGGAACCCTTTAAGATCTATCTAATAGAGAGTGTATTTTAGGTAAGTTGCTAATTAATCTTGGTGCTTTGGCAGTCTCCCCAAAGGGATCAAACATATGTAGACATAATTTTAAAGAACTGAAGCAGGTCTGTGCCAAAGCTGCCATGACCAGAACTGTAAAATATGGATCCTAAAGTCCTGCCAGAGAGGTCTTGGCTGGTTGACAGTTATCCTTATGAACAGTTTATGTTCTGTGTAAATATCTAAGTTAAAAAGTAATTAAACTTTAATACAGCGAGAGCAGTAAAAGCACTGCAAAGCCTCAGAAGCCAGCACCCCTGTGTGTGTGTGTTTGGGAGTATTTCACCTCATGCTGGGACAGATGAATGGATCCCCACACTAACACTCCTGCCCTGCCTGCGCGCTCACCGATAGCTCCCAGCAGGTGGTGGAGGAAGGACTTGTTATGGAACATTTTGCCCAAGCTGTTACTAATAATGAAGGGAAATAAACCTCCCCAGATAAGAACCAGCACCAGTTCAGCTCTGCCTCCTTTGCATCAGGAATGTGCACCAGCCTGCTGGTGGGAGTGCAACAACAGGCCGTGAGTGAAAGGCACTGCTCCTTCGGAGCATCCTCTGCCCCCAGCACAGGTGGGACACCCCCTGTGCCCTCTGTAAAGTGTCACGGGGGTGGGGCTCGTGGGGAACAGACCTTCAGGGTGTGAGTTGTCCCCAGGCAGTGAGAGCTTCTCACACAATGCAGTGCTGGAGTGGCTGTTGCCTGCAGACTTCATCCTTTTTGTCTTCCTCCGTTCAGAGTGCGCCCTCTCCTCAGTGAAGAGAAATCATTTGCAGCTGCAAAATCTGTGTCAAACTGACCTGCCTTGGCTCCAGTCAGTGTCCTGTTCCTGTTTTTGTTTTGTGTAAGGTGATGGTCAAGGATAGCCTGTGTTTTGCAAGGTGAAGCTGAACTATGGGTGGGCTCTTGAGCATTTTTGAGCTATTTCATCAGGAGCCAGCAAAGCCCTGTGGCGTGAACTAGCTCTAGGTATGTAAACCTTCCCTCTGAAGTCCAAGGGGAAGCAGCTGAATGCTTAAGTGCTTTGCTGGGTCAGGGCCAGGGTGCTCTACGTTTTTGTGTAGAGAGTTTTAATTCCCACATCTTTAGGATGGTTGTGGATGTGAATTATTGCATCCTAACCTTTCATTTTTGAGAATGTCTCTTGCATGGGGATTGCTCAAAGGAACCATTTGCCTTTGGTGAGCTGGAGGACATTGACAGAATCTATAAATAGTCCCTGATGTTCTTTGGAAAGGTGTCTGATACCACAGCAAAACGTGCCTCCCTGATGAACTGCTTTCTAACCTGTATTTCTCTCACTTGTGTGAGACTGTTGAAAATTTAAAAAGGTCTGTTTAAATTTTTCAGGTCCTCCTGACTGCATTTAATCAAAAAGTCCCATGGCACAGGTTTTCACTTGTATTTGCATTGAGAGCTTTGTGTGCTCGTGGTGTATTTGAGTTGAACATGGGACCCTGTCACTGAGCCTGCAGGGTCTCTTGGGAGCATTGTGCATGTCGTGAGGTGTGTATTTGGTTTTGCCTTTATATAATTTTTTTTGTTGCATTTCTTCGTGCCTTTTAATGGTCCATGTCTTTTGCCAGAAGTGTCTAGACAAATGTCTGCATTGCCCACAAACAAATCCATAGTGATACCAGGCATTAATTGACTGGCAGAGAGACACTGCCCTGTTATCAGTCCCAGCCTTTGTATTCCACCATGCCCAGTGCAGCACAAACAGAACATGAAAAAGCTCCTGCTTGCCTCTTTGTCCTGATTCTGGAGATACAGGCTGTGTTTATTCTGCTCACTCCTGATTGTGTTGATGATCATGTAGCAAATCCTCAGTAGTGGAGGAAACATTCTAGTCTGTTGCTGGGAAGAAACAAGAAAATTAAAAGGTCACATGCACTTTAGTTGCTCCTGTAGACACAGCTGCTGGCAAGAGCTGTCCGAGGAGGGAACTGCTCAGGAGCATTAACAGCATGGCATGTTGGGTGGACTTGCTGAGTTAGATCCACACCAGACTGCAGTGATTTTCCAAGTCTGAGTAATTTCCTAGCCTACTAAATTAAACTTGCCATCTGACACGTGGGGAGTTGATAGTTTTCAAGAAGAGAGTTGATAGATTTTAAAAGGAGAGTGAACCACCCAAGTGTGTTTTGCTCAACCTGCCAAACACAGCCCCTTCCACAGTTTGAGGAGTAGATGTTTGTGTAGAACAAATGGGACAAGTTTGCTTGGAAACAAGGTCATTGCCATGTGTTTAATAACAGCATAGCAAAAACAGGAGGGGAAGAAGTGGCTGTGGTGTGATAACACGGGTGACTGTCTTGGTCATATGGACTTGAATTATGTTCTAGTTACAAAATATGACAGAAACATCAGGATAGAATCCTGTCGGAGTTCTGGGGAGTGATTTCTGCTGTGTTTACAGTGGGCTGTTGGATCCTGGTGTGGGAATACAAGCAGGTGTGTTGGAAGGGTGTTTTGTTGGCAAGTGAAGAAGGATTAGGGCTTCTGCAGTGTAAAATGAAGTGCCACTCTGGGCTCTGCTCACTGACAAGGATGTTCTCACAGGTTCATGTAGAAAGTCCATTTTTGTTGCAGTTTGGGGCTGTAGGAGGAGTGGGCTTGGGCTTCTTCTCTTCCTGCTTTCCCTTGGCATGTATTAAAATGCCACTTTGCCAGAGTTAAAGCACAAGAAAGGAGTTTGGGTTCCTCTGCAGGATTTCTCAGTGATCTCTAAGCAGGGCAGGGTCTCCAGCCCCATCCCTCTCCCCAAGGCCACTGTGCACTCTCTTTTCATGATGCTTCTCTCAGTGGATTCTGCAAAACGAAAAGAGGTCTGCTGGTGAGCATCCAAAACATGAATCTTCAAAGTTCAACCCAATATAATTTCCCACTTTTTTTTTTTTTTGCTTAGCAATGATTTTATTTCAATATTCTAAGCTAACAAAATTACTGACGTGTAAGCTATTTTTTTTTTTATTGCTGCTTGAAAGCTAAACTTCAATGGTTGACATTTGACTGAATTGGAATTCTAATTTCTCATTATCTGCTGATAAATGTTCTCAAAAGATGAAAACTTTTGTCCTTGCAACACCAAGCTTGGTCTGGTGAATCGGGGGCAGCAGCTAAAAGCACACAGTGTCTAGGCAACATGAGCTTTTTTGGAACATGTACTGCTCTTAAATCTCCTAAATTATTAAATTTGACTTCAGCAAAGCCTCCTTAAATAGGCTGCATTATGCTGTAGCTGCCTTCTGAATTGCCTCAAGAAAATCCTATTGCAAGTCTCTCCTGAATTGAGGAAAATGGGCTTTGTTGTGCAGAGGAGACATCTGGCTTGGGAAGTGTTGGGAGGGTGAGGCAACTGGAGTGGACAGTGTTGGTTTTGGTCTTACCAGTGTGTGTGAGTAACTTGAGGCATCAGTGGAGCCTCTTCATGTTTGATAACACAATATAGGTGTGTTAAATAAAAACTGAGAAAGTGAAAGCTTTGGGGATAGGTTGGTTTGGGGTTTTTTCCAAGAGGAAAGCCAGGGTTGAGAGACAGGAGAGTGTCCTGGATGATTTCCCCAGAGGTTTCTTGGTAGTTGGTCATGATTCTTTGAGCCTCAGCTGCTGGGATGTTCTGTAAGAGACTGCTTTGATTTCTTAACAAAAGAACATTTCTTGCTTGGATATTGAGGGTGAGTAGCTTGTAAAAGCAAAGTAGAAATGCTCCAAAATAAACAAGGTCATATGAAGAAACCAAATTGTCTTAGATGATGTTTAAAAATATTTCTTAACTTGGTAGAAAAGTGTGTATTTGGGAGAGAAGAGGGAAATGGGCATATTTCTGATTATTACTTTTGACTGTGTGAAGGGAGAGGCTTGAGTACATAGCACAGAATCCACTGCTATTCTTTTCTCCTCTGGTCTCTATGCCCTGTGGTACCAGGATTTCCCAGCAGTGTTTCAGTCCTGCAATTGGGCATTACAGAAAGAGCAAAAAAACATCAGAGCTCATGGTTGCTAATCTGTGTTCTGCTGCTGATTTATCTTGTGTGCTCATTGCTCACTTAATTATGGCATCTTTTAATTTTTCAAGAATTTAGGATAATAAGATATTGACTTTTTTTTTTTGGAGCGAAACATTAAGACTGATTGGCCCTTCTGATATGGTAAGTGGTTACCCTGGGGAGAAATGAATCTCTGTGTTGACCAAAGCAGCAGACCAATATATGGATTGCTGTATGGATTGCTGTGTCCCGAGGGTCTGCCTGTTGGCCTCTGGTGGAAGAAGAGCACAAGGTTTTCCCCAGCCCTGAATGCTCACCAGCTGTATCTTTGTGTTATGCAAATAAAATACTCAGAGCTGGTATCTAATACCATCAGCCAGGCTTGGCCCAGGGGTCCAGTGTGATATTTTATAGGTTCATTGTTTTGACTGCCCAAGTGTCCTGCAGACCCTTCATGTGAGGCAGAAACCCTGCCAGTGAAGCCCAGTGTTTAACGTGCAGGTAATCCTCTGAAAACCTGGACTGTCAAATCTTCTCCCTGTGTGCACTGACTCATCTTGACTTCCTTTAAAATCCAACATCTTATTTCTGTCATGACTTCTTGTTAGATTGTGGTGACCATAAGAAGGAGCTTTGATTATTATTTTTTAAGTGATTGTTTAATGATTTTCCCCGTCCTTTCCCAGCTGAATGAAGCAGCTGTATGTGGGCACACTTGTATTGGGCACAAATGTCCTGTTGCAGTGAGCAGACTCTCCCAAATGGGCTTCTCAGGTTAGGCAAGTACAAGATGAGGCTTTTGCTCTGACAAGAACATCCTCCAGAGCACTGTTTGCAGTGAAACCAAGCATGGAAAAAAATCCACATCTCAGTGGCAGTGGAGAGAATGTGATCTGCAGAGTTCCTGGTTAAACAAAGCACTGGGGGCTTAGGGCATGAAGGAACCTGTATGAAAGTGAATGCCATTCATGTCTGCAGGCAGGCTCAGTGTTGTCCTGGGATTTCTGCTGGCTCAATTACATTTCAAACCCATCCTGGTGTGACTCTGTCAGTGAAATCAGTGAGTATTTTTACTTGTAGGGTCAAGACTGACATACCTCCTGTGGGTGCATCTGCATTATATAAGGGTGGCTTCTGTTAGGTGTAGCTCATTCCACATTTTCAGCCAGGTTGAGCAGTGCTGGTCTGAGTGTGTTTGTATCTTGAAATAGCTGTTTTCAGGTTGTGGAGGATGATGTGCCAGTGTAGCTAGTGGGATAAACATCCTGTGGTATAGACAAGTCCTCAGCTGCTGCAGAGTGAGCTGAACAGCCCATCTGATCAATTGGCAGCTGCTCTTCAGAGCCTTGGGAATAGTGGGGGAGTTGTACAGGCTGCTTAACTTCTCATTGCTGCTGCTGCAGGACATCTGAGCCATGGGTGAAGAGGTTTATGAAGGATGATAGAAATAAAGAGGAGAGGGGAGTCAGCAGGAGGGGTGGAGATTTCTTCACAGTCAGTTTTGTCTCAAGTGCTGTCTCCCAGGGAGCTTTGTTCTTTTTCAGAAGCAAGGCAGCAAAACCCGGAATCCAAAAGTAGAGTATCTAAAGTGGAGACTGAGATCTGTGTGTTTGGTTTTCCTCTACTTGCAGGCATTTTAGCAAGAGATTTCCATCAACCCCAAGTCACTGGTCTTGAGCCTCTCATGGAGGTGAGAGATCCAGTTCATCTGCTACAAAGCAGGTGGACAGGTGATTACTTTTCCATTTTTTCCACTGCTGAGACAGTGACTGGGAGGTTGGCCTGCATTGGGAATTACTGGGATGTATGTTCCAGCAGACAGGACACAGAACCCCTTGTGTTTGTAAACTACTGTTCAGCTCATCTAGAAACCAGCCAGAGAGTGATGTTGGCTGTTTCAGAGATCTAGAAACAAAAGTTAACATAAAAACCCCACAAACCCAACAGAGTTCATTGATAATTTTTGCACTCGAGGAGGCCTTAAACAGATCATCATCTACATAATGATGATCAGCGAGCAGAATGTGTCTTGTGTGACAATTATTTTCAATGTCCTAATATGCAAGCTGTTGTGAGGGGTTTAAAGGTTCCTGGGTGGAAAGTACCCCGCCAGGACTGTGGAAATGTGCTTTTTTATTGGGATGGAAGAACAGGTACAGGCAGCTTTGCCTGAGACTGGGGAGCAGTGCAGGTTGGCTTGTTCTAAACCACATTGCAAGGGCTTGATGACGTAGGCTGTTTGGTGGGAGTACGCTGAGGGAGATTGCCTTTCTTGTCCAAGGTTGTAAAATGTGATTTAGGTGTCACTTAAATGCTTTTACATGTTGTAATTAACCAGCCTTGCAAAATTTTTCTCATCCATTTGTCACAGAACTTAATTTAAGCTGTAAAACATCATTTGTTTTCATCACTTTTTGGCAAGGAGAATTTTATTCCTCGGTTCATAAATCTCCTATTTGGGTGGTTTTTTGGCAAGGCCAGACCAAGGGAGGGTGAGGAGGAACCTGCTCTCTGGCCTGGAATGTGATGTTCAGGGCAGGGGGAAGGTGTGGGAGCAGGGGGTGGTGGGTGATGGGTGGGGGTTCTGTTCAGTGTTTACTTCTGTTGTATTCCTGTGCCTTCTCTGTTCCTGAGGGCAGGAGGACAGACCTGGAAACTGGTACCTGACGGTGTGACAGCTTCTGTGCTGCCCAAACCGTGTCCTGCTCGTGTTCCGCCAACCTCAGACAGCAATATCACACCTTGTCAGGGCTGGCTGAGGGGGCGTCTTGAAAAAAGCCACTTGATTAGTCTGAGGACATTGGGTTGGAGCAGGAGTTATGGAATTCAGCTGCCAAGCCAGGTGATCATGCAGGAGACATAGTGTGGGCTCTCTCTGGCTGTGCCTGCAGGCACCAGGAGCTGTCTTTTGTCTGGCACTGTCTCTGTGCCAGGCAGGGCAGAGGAAGCAGCCAGGAACAAGGTGCAGGAAAGGCCCTCCCTGTGTCCCTTAATGAGAGGGATGACAATGTAAATTTGGGGTAAAGGTACATATCTAATCTATGATGCTGCTTTGGAGCACTGGTAGCACATTTTTAAACCAACAAATAGTTATGGGGGTGCTCAGGTGTCCTGGCATGGGCAGTTCTGCACAGCTGAGCATGTTCTCCCAGAGCAGTCCTACTTATCCCAGAAGGCACAAGCACTTCCCACTCTGAAAGCTTTCAGACCACTGTTAAATGACAATGTTGGCTCTACTTCTTGTGTGCACCTTGTTTCAGTGGTGGTGAGGAAGTTAAAAATTAATTTTTGTTCTCACAAATAGCTTTCTTAAGCCTTATCCTCCCTCCCCCTTCAGTTTGAAATATGTATATGAAACGTGTGTGTGCACGTGCCATGTGTGGAATACTGCAGTTACAGCTTGGGGATTGAGGAAAAGTGATTTGCCAAATGTTTCTTAATCACCTCAGGTTTTCACTTTTTTATATCTAAAGCCTTCGAATAAGTTTTGTATATTTTAAGTAGATAGGTGGTGTTTGGTCCTTGTTCAGTGAGAATACATGTTAAGGATGTTGAAGGAGAATTTCTTCTTTGTCCTCAAATTTGGAAAGAATACTGTTTTGCCCCTCTTCTGGCCTCCCTCTGAGGAGGAGGTCATGGAGATGCTCCAAGGGCTGGAGCCCCTTTGCTCTGGAGCCAAGCTGGGAGAGCTGGGACTGTTCAGCCTGGAGAAGAGAAGGCTCCAGGGAGACCTGAGAGCCCCTTCCAGTGGCTAAAGGGGCTCCAAGAGAGCTGGACAGGGACTTTGGACAAGGGCCTGGAGTGACAAGACAAGGGGGAATGGCTTCCCACTGACAGAGGGCAGAGTTAGATGGGATATTGGGAAAAAATTCTTCCCTGTGAGGGTGGCAAGGCCCTGGCACAGGTTGGGCAGAGAAGCTGTGACTGCCCCATTGCTGGAAGTGTCCAAAGCCAGGTTGGATGCAGCTTGGAGCAACCTGTTCTAGTGTAAGGTGTCCCTGCCCATGACAGAGGGGTGGGAATGAGATGGTCTATAAGGTCCCTTCCAACCCAAACCGTTCCATGAATATGGCATATATAGATGCATTGAACTGCCATTGAACAGGTCCATTGTTGTGGCCGTTTTTCTCCCATCCCTCTCATAATTTGTCCTTTTGACTAAGCTTTGAGGCTAACTTGAATTCTGACTGCCAAACTGTTATCAAACGGGCTCATAGCTCATTGCAGAAATGCTCAAATGCATGAAACAAATGTGGTAGAGAAATAAAAAGCCCTGAAACTCAGGACTGCTCCATTGGAGCCTTTGTCTCCATCCCACATCCAAAGTAAATGCAAAATTAAAGTAGTTTGGCTGTAAGAGCAGACATGGGGGTAGATTGGCATTTGCTTAGTGGCTCTGCATGCTCTTTGTTTTCTTTTTACAAAAGCTTTGACAGTAATTGGAAGACTTTTGCGTGGTGCTCTGGATCTCCTGCCCTGCAATACTAAATATGACAGGTTGTTCTCCTGTAACCAAGAGTCCTGTAAGCGGGAGCTTGTGGTGGGTGTGGATTTTGGAGCGTCTTGGTTGGTCTTTTAAACATACAACAAGTTGCAGGTAGCTGAGGAATTTATTTTGGTTTGATTAGTTCTTAAAATTCAAAGCCTATTTCTTGGCCTGTGTTCCTTTGCCCAGCTTTCCTGGTGATGTTTGTCACGACTGCAGCATGTGATTCGTGCGACTGCAGTCTCAGAGGGCTTGGGAGGAGAGAATTTCCACAAGTGCAATTATTTTATGCCATATCCCTGTGGCTGTAGAGTAGTCTTAATGCTGAGGATTACCCACTGAGAGCTGCTGTTTTATACCGTGTGCTGGCTCTGAGTCAGAGGTGCTGGAGCTCTGCTACAGCAGCCTGGGAGCCAGGGGGGAAACACCAGTGCTCTGAAATACCAGCAGCCTCTGTGCTGTGAAACCACCTGTGTATTTTTGTCTCCTGGACTTCCAGGAGCAGTGAACTGTTGATAGCACTAAAACTCTTGATGCTTCTTCACTTCTAAAAATGTGACTGAGTTGCATAAAGCTGTAATTTTCTAGGTAAGGTTTTCTTTATGTATATATGTATATAAAGGCAAAAAGAGGCTCTTGCCACACTGGTGACATGTTTCATGTTGACAAACCTTGTCCATGCTGCAAAAAAGTAGGCAAAATATGGGGAAAATCCACCTTGATGTCTTCAGTAAGCATTTAAACTCCCCACTGCTTCTGTTAAAATGTGCAGGGAGGTCTCATGTAGTTCAAGCACTGTCCTGAGTTACATCTACTGAGAGTTTCTGGCCTGCCATGTGCTTCAGACAGGCCAGGTAGATTTACCCCTTCTCTCCTGAAAGCTGGAAATGCCAGCAGCGAGTTTGGAAGATCAGCTGTAGGCTTCAAACTGCCTTGAGATCACCCAGCAGAAGAGCTGTGTGAAAACTCAGAGCTGGTGCTTGGTGTGTTGCAGGGCAGTAACATCTTCAGCTTCTTGCTCCTCTGATGGTGGCAGTGCTTACTGCTGAGTTCAGTGTCTTTTCTCATGGGAGTGTGCCAGTGTGGTATTTTTTTTTTCCACTTGCTTGCAAAGCCACCTCCAGCCAGCCTCCTAAAGCACTTAGGGCTGAAAAGCCTTTCTTTTTGCACAAGAAACAAGTGTCCTCATATTAACAGCATGCTTTTCTTTGAAAAAACGACCCTGAATTTAGGTCATGCCTTCATCTCTTCAGGACTGCAAACAGCATCTCTGCACCATTGCAAAGGCTTGTTTGGTTTTCTTCTTTTTCACAGCTGCAGGAGTTGAAAGATGTCTTTCGTGGTCTGTTCCCCTCCATCCTGTCCACCTGGATGGTGACTGGGAGAGTGACTTCTGACCTTCCTGTGCTTGATACCTACTTCAAATAGGAAAACAGTGGCTGGGTTGGCAGGGGTTTAGAAAACTGCCATATTTAATAGTCAGCCACATGTCCTTTACTTTCCTGAGTGGGGTAAAGGTGGGTTGTATAACCAACCCAGCAATCCCCACTCACACTCCGTTTGAGCATCCAGCTAAGGTGTGTGGGCGCACCTGGGAATGACCAGCGCACCTTGGTTACTGCAGGGAGCACGTTGCCTATTTCAGAAACAAATCTACACTGACTAACATTTTGTGTAATCATTGTAGATAAGGAAGAAATTACCAAAGCCACAGAAAATCCTAGGGTTGGCACTGCCTTTAGTTATTGTTTGTTCTCTGCTCCCACGTGGACTGATAATGAGCCTTTCTGCCTCATTTAGTCATATGTCTGATAGATATATGTGGGAGTGTATATGTGTATCTACTACCTCAAAATGAATAGACTTCCCTTGCATTTATTTTTTACTATTTTATGGTTTGGTTTTTTTTCTTTTTTTGAAAACTGACTTTAAGGAGAAAATGTTTTGATTAGGAAACTGGGTGGCTTCTAGTGAACAGTGTGCACTGCAACATTCATTAAAAGCTCTAATGTCAACTGCTTGTAACTATTCTCACACATTCCCATTTCAGAGACTGTGCATATGGGGGGATGACAACCTTCCCTTCTGAACTGGACTGGAGTTTTGTAACTGGGACTCTTGAATCTTCTGCTATTTTTGCCCATTTGTGAGGTGTTGATAATACTTGGCTCCCTCGTAGGGCTGTCAGGAACACAGCAGGCTTGGCTTGGCACTGAGAAAATGCAGAGAATACTCTGATATTTTCCAGAGCAGCCTCCAAAATTACCTAAGGCTTGTTAGACAATCCAAAATACCAGTGTTGTTGGGGAGTGCAGGAAGGGAAAGGGACAAACTTGGTAGTTGTTGAGCTCCAGGTCTGTGCTGGGTTTTGTGGGAGTACTTCTCAATTCAGACTGCTGCTGGTTAACCCACAAGTAATACTTTATTTTTGTTGTTTTAAATGAGCAAAGTTGTTCATGCTTAGTACTAAATTATCATTGGATTAAAAAACAATCAGGAAACACGATAATGTTGAGTAGAGCAATAGGAGTGTTTTAATTATGTGAAGGTCAAAACATATTTTCACTTTGCTGGAATCTAATACACAGGTTGGAGGAGTGAAAGCTCTGAGTGTGACAAAATTACTAAAGAGGGATAGCACCAGCCAGGATCCTCAGATGGCTGGATGTTCTGACTTCCTCAATGATGACACACAGAAGGGAATGTTTATTCAGTGGTGGGGTTTCCCCTTCTTTTAAAATTGCTTTCAGGCTCAGAGCTGAGTGAGGACTAGGTCTCATTCAGGGACTGTTCTGTTCTCAGGGAACCATTTGAGTCTCAGGTCTGCAGAGCTCCAGTTCCTTTGGATGGCTTTGATTCCCTCACAGTTCTTTTCCTCCTTGACTTGCAGTGCTCCCTCCCATTGCTGACTGGAGCAGTTCCTGAGCAGACCCTTGTCACTGGTACCTCTGGAGTAAATATATAAATCCTGAGGTATCTCGGGGTGCCTTAACAGGACCCTTCTCTCTTGCTTTGCACCCACTTGCAGTAAGAATGTGTTTGTAGCTGTCAGGGAACAGCCAGTGCCTGGAGCTCTGTGACCCTGCCTGAGCCTTTCAGAATGAATTATGGTCTTTCATCTACTCCGAGGGTCACGTTCTCTTTGTAATTGCACTGAAGTGACTTTCCACTACATTTGGTACATGCATGCAGGCATGCCATAATTTATTCTGTAAGACAGTCTCCCCATAATTACAAGGAATATGTGAGCCTGCCTGCCTTGGAGATGGCATTAGGATGTTCTCTCTCATTAAATCAGCATAAATCCTTGACGTGGTCTTGTTGGTTCCCCGCTGCATTTTTGCCCTCCAGTAAAGAGCAGACTTTCTGTGTGTGAGTGAAAGCTCTCTCTGTTTGGGTAATTCTCTTCATTAGCCTTACTGGTGCAAACTGGAGGTAAACTTCCAAGGATGTGTGACCTTACACTGTGTTGGTATTACCCAGTGAGGGGTCTGTGTTCATTGTCCTGTCCCTTCCAGAAGCCTAGAGTATACTGTATATGAAGCACAGACCTCCTTGAGCTTGTGAGGTGTTCTGTTTGACTGCCTACAACACTGGATGCTCTTATTGCTCTCAGGAGTTCCAGGGATTTCTTCCCTTTGCTCGCTTTGAATTTTTCAGTAAATAGCTCCCTAAAAACCCTCCAGTAGAAGTGTTGGTTCTGTATAGCTGGTTGGAGTCTCCTGCTCCATGCTTTTCAGGTTGCTTTGGACCCAAGGGGTGCCTGGAGGCCAGGTTGGGTATCAGCAGGCTGCATTTATTCTTGAGATCTCTTAGACTTCTGCTTTCAGTGATGTCTTTGATAAGGAGCTTTACAAACTGCGATATGTGGTTTAAGAACAGCAGCCCTTGCTTTCTGTGGATGAGATGAGCTCTTATTGTAATTCCCTGGGATTTTTGGTATTTGTACTTGCATTCAGTTTTGGGCCGTGTGATGGCAGCTAGAGGCAACGTTTTTTTCTCTATATATGAGTAGAATTTGCCCACTAGCTCCATGCTGCTACAAAAAAATTCCCTTTTAAATCCCCTAAGCTATTTGCACTAATCCTCATTACTGTATTTTCTGCGTTTCTATCGTTTGCTTTTCCCTATTGCTCCTTTTTTTTTTCCTGGTACCTAAGAAAGACTTAAAATAGGAGTTTTGGAATAGAAAAGGACGTGTAAGAAGATTGCAGATTACTGTTGGTTTTCTAGTGGCCCTTCTTTTCATTGCTGTGTTAATGTGGAGGCTTAATGAGCAGGTTTGACTCCAGGGGAAGGCTGAGTGCTGCTCTGAACAGCAGTTTCCATCAGGATTCCTTTGAAATGAAGCAACTTTTATTTTTGATTATTGGTGCCTCCTACGTTTGTCAGGGCATGGTAAAGGGTGCAGTCACACAAAGGTGCTGCCTGGAAACTGGGGGAGACTGGTAGTGATGCACTTGGAGCAGCTACCAAAGCATGTTTTGGATATTAATGCCTAAATCTGGAAGTGACACGATCCCTCTTCTGCCCTTTGGCCTTCTGTTTTATATATGTGCTTTCAACCAAACCCCACCACCCTGTCTCCCGAGGAGTGACTCTGTGAGGACCTAGAGAATGTTTTCTAACAGCCTTAAGCTGATGGAGGGTGGGTTTAGATGGCATGCTGGAAGAAGTTATTCATTGTGAGGGTGGGCAGGCCCTGGCACAGGGTGCCCAGAGAAGCTGTGGCTGCCCCATCCCTGGAAGTGTCCAAGGCCGGGTTGGACAGGGCTTGGAGCAACCTGGGCTGGTGGGAGGTGTCCCTGCCCATGGCAGGAGGTAGAACAACATGAGCTTTAAGGTCCCTTCCAACCCCAGCTGTTCCAATGACACACATGTTGGTGAGGATATGCAGCATTTGTAGCATGGCATCCCCTGGATGGGCTTAGCTCTTTGCTCTGGCAGGGTATTTACATTGCTAAGACTTTCCCTAGAGAGTACAGAGTTTCATGTTCTCCTCTCCCTTTTCTCTTCAGGCCATGGCTTGTTTGCTTCTCCACAAGGTCCTGCTACTTCATGAACTGAAGCTCTTCATGACAGAGGAGGAGTGGGAGAAATTGATAAGCAGAAGCATCAGCCAAGTGACAGAGGTAACAAGCTCCGATGTGTTAAATGTACCAATAGCATGTAATGGGTGCTGCTTTACTACTGTGGTGCCGAATTAACGTTGTGAGGTGGTGACTAAACTTGTTGATGTGGGAGATTCCAGTCTGGGAGTTCCTATGTAGCTGTAATAATGACCTCTTTCTAAAGGTAGCATTCATTCTCTACTTCCTTCTTCAGCTGCTGGTTACATGGTAATTTAGGCTATGCTGTAATTTGCTGTATTGAAACAGAACAAATAGATCTGTTTCCTTTGGTCAAAGAGGGACAAAATGTAAGCAAATCTAAATCAAAGAATTTAAAGGTGATCCTAGGTTTCATTAAATAGTTTTTGTTAAATGATTACATCAGGAACCCAGTGGGTGGAGTTAGGTATGATTTTATTCCTCAGCTACATAAAACATGCTGTTCCTCCCAGCCTGGTCATCTCCGTGTTTCTAGAAGCTGAATATCTGCAGGACTCGGTGATGCACTGGGAAACCACAAACATTTACAATGCCTTTATGTTGTCAGAGAAAGTTTAGCATCTTGCAACTCAGCCAGGATTTTAATGAGCTTTGCTACCAAAGCTTCCCTAGTGCCTCATTTCTGTGGTCATGTGTGTTTAAAGAAAAATTCCTGAGAAGTACTGTCAGTTTGTTTGGGTTGTCCAAGGTGTACGCTGTGGGCAGGAGGCCTCCCATACTGTTAACTGGCAGTGGCATATAGGTACTGGTTCTTTTTTTGGCCTGAAAAAGCCCTGAGATAACATTTTTACACAGTGCTGTTGGTGTACATACATGTATTGGGTTCTGCCTCCCTTCCTCCTGCTCCTCCCCTGCACTAATCCCGTGCTCATGTGGCTACATGGGGCTGGGGCAGCTGCATTTCTTTAAATATTGTTGTAATTAGGAGGGATCAAGGTCTTTATATTCCATATAACAGTTTTGAGTGGTAGCCAAAAGTTGGCACTTGTGCTGCAAAACTTTCTGAATCTGCAAAATGTATTCTTGTGTCTTTTTGGTGGTGCAGAAATGGTCATTTAACTGGTAATAGCTGTAAAAACATTCAGGGGCTCTGTGGTGTGGTAGAACAATACTCATATTGTCACTGATCTCCTTTGGAGATGGTGTGAAACCCCTTGTAGTGGAAACTGAGCAAATGTAGAATCTGTAGAAAGTATGTGTTTGCCAGAGGGTATTCCACCCTTAAAATAACTTGCTGGAGAGTTTATTAGCCCTGAGTGTCCAGGTGGAAGTTGTGTGCTTGACTGAAAGGGAAGCTGCAGGTTGGGTGGCAGTTCCAGGGCTGACTGTTGAAGTTATGGGGGGAGTTTGTTTGGCAAGAGGTGGGGCTGAACAATAGCCCTTTCTGTCCCTGATATAACCACACACTCTCCTGCTTTTAGCCAGAGGGCATGTGCAGAACTGTGGGTTTCTCCTGCAGCTCAGTCTCATCCCTTTTCATCCAAGACTTGTTTCCATGGGCCATTCCAGGTCAGCCATGATTTCGGAGTTGAGTATGTAAACAAATAGATGTTGGCATCTGAGTGCTTTCCCATGAGAACCTGGACCGAGAACTGGGTGATGCTGTGGAAAAGAATGGAGTTCTACTGCCTTGCCTCTAGCGGGAAGGTCTGCATTTGCTCTCATTGGTAATTCCTGACACTATCCCTCACAAACAGATGTTTTAAGAGGTGAAAAATGATAGTGTAGAGCTTTATACCTTTCTTTGGCACAGGGAGAAGGCTGCAACTCTTTACCTGATGTGCACTTGTAATTCAAGCAGTGCTGTTGGTCACAAGGAGACTGTCACCTGAAGGCTTTGCTACACTTTTCTTGGGTCACATTTGCAGCTCTGGGGCTGTAGCTCCTCGGGTGCAGGATTGTCATGGCAGGTGTAAGGCTGTGAGAGAGGATGGGATGTTATCTTCCTGGTGTCTGCCTGCTTATCCTGTCCTGCCCCAGGGATAGAACTGCCTTCCCGCAGAGATCCCTTGGTGAGGAGCAGCCTCGCCAGGGGAGCCTGGGATAGGTTTAGGCAGTGATATGTGCTGGAACTGGGGAAGAAGCAATGTGGGAAAAGTGCAGTCTTGGATATCATTGAATTATGCAGGCAAAGCTACGAGGCAGATGAGGGAGAATCAACGGCCAGGGACGTTAAGTGAAGAGACAGCTTCCTGAAATAGCAGCCCTGGCTGCTGAGAGGCAGTGGCTCTTGTGCTTACATAAGCTAACTTGACCTTATTTGTTCCCAAATAATTTAAACATGCTTATAAAACATACATCCCAGCCATGAGGGATTCCTGATCTCCTTACTGTCAGCAAGGCAGGTCTTGATATCCCAGTGGGTACTTTGGAGTTGGCTCCTTCTTGTGAGAGTCCTGCTTGCTCCTGGGGCTCTTGGCTTGTGCTGCTGGGTCACCTGGGCAGAAGGTGCCATCCACAGCCCTGGGGACAGCAAAGGTGAGGGAGCAGAGAAATAGCTCTGGCACAGTTTTGGCCTCACAAGTCCTAAATAGTTACTTCACACAAAGCAGAACCTTGCTATGGTTGTTCCAGTCTATTCTAACGTTGGGAGTTTACACGGCTTGATTGTGTTCATGGATAAAGAAATAGAGTTGGTTCATGTTGTAAATGACAGAGCTCACCTGAGATGCTGGAGCATCTGGCAGAAACTTCTTTGAGAGCTTTATTCTTTATCAGTGGGTCTCAAAGTGCTTTACAAAGGCAATTCAAACCAGTGAATTGTTGATGCAATGAAGAAATTGTTTTGCAGAAACCCAAGAGTTAATGGATTTGGTTTGCTGAAGTAATTTGCCCTGTTCTACAGGTGACACGCTTGGCTGGCAGCTGAGCCAGCAATCAAACCCAGGTCTCCTGAGACATCCCAGAGACCCCTTTTGTGCATGGACAAGCTGCCTGTCTCTGAGCTTGGCTTCAGAACAGCCCCATGTGCTGAACAGCCACCTCTGTCCCAAGGTCTCATATGTGCTGACGGTTGTGAGTTTAGACTATTCAGTCAGGCAGTGAGGTTGTGGCAGAGCCTGAGAGGTCCAAGCAGGAAGCTCTCATCCATTTTTGGTGAGGGGTCTCATACACTCTTTTTGACTCCGTCAAGCTCATCTCAGTTTGATCTTTCAGCTCTCCCAGTTGTCAGTGTGGGCACGTTTTGGTGTTTGTTCCCGTTGTTAGATATATTTCTGTTTTCTTTCTGATATGTTACAAAATTGCTGTCTTGGCTCTGGAGTGATCTTGAACCTGTGCCAATTTCTTAATGGCTCACTGACAGATTTGGGGCAGGAAGCTCCAGGTTCAGAATACATAATTTTATAACAATTTTTTTGTCATCCCTTTCCAAGGAACCAACTTGCCCTCCTGAACTGAGGTGCTTTGTGTAAGTCCTAACTTGTGCTGAAACTCCCAGTTATGATGTGAAAGCCAAAGGGAGCGGGAAAGGATTTTGAGGAATAGTCCAGAAAATGTATGTTTTATGTCTGTAACCTTCAAAAGACAACAGCACTCAGAAAACTGTTGTTAATAACTGCTTTCTCTGGCTTGTACACAGTGGTTTCCTTAGCATTTCCTTTGCTTCTCTTCTGTAGGAAGTACATCATAGGAAGGGCCCAGCTTTACTGCCCTTTTCCCTTTGCTTGTTCTCTCAGTGTCATAAAGAATGGGCAGAGCAGATAATGTTCAGGTTGGCTGTTTGAAACCCAGATGGGATCAAGGTGTCCTGGACTGGAAAACTGCTGACAGAGTCTGATACCTGAGTTCAGAGCAACACCTCAGCACTCCCAGTCACCAGCACTGGAGGCTTTCAGATAAATCCACACACAATCCCAGTGGGATGCAGGTGATGCCTCCATCCACTGGGATGGTTGCTTTGGCTTGCACTGGGCAGGCAGCTGTGTTCCTGTAGGGAGGCATGAACATCGGCAGCCAGGGAATTACATGGCCTGGGACGGGATGGTGTAGATAACCCAAGGCCTCTTTTCCATATCATTTGAAAGCTGCTATGTGCTCCCTGAAGACTTTTGTTGTCTGGCATTCCAGGGTTTTGTTGCTGCTGTGTTGTTCAGTGAGGGGTTTAAAACAACAAGCTGGAGCCACTGAGAATGTGTGGGGGAGAGAGGGATGCACTATCTGCCCTTTTAGTGTGGACATGCCCTTAATTTCTGAAGGGCATCACATTTGATTATCGGTGTCTTAATTTGTAGGGAGATAAATTATTAACAGTGACTTCATCAAATCTCTAAGAAAGCCATTCTTCAATTTTTTTCTTGAAGATTGCCTCAACTTTTATCTGTCCATCTTCATGAATTCTTAATTCATTGCCCTTTCTCAGCCTCTTAGCTTGTAAAATGAGTCCAGTAGTGATTTAACTGATATCTTCGACGTGCATTCAGAATACTGGATGTCTCTGTGGAGAATTCCTTCTTTTCTGTTCTCTCAGCTGTCCTGTATGGCTTTTCCCTACTGCATTTTCATATGGCCTTTGGGGAAAAAAAAAATCAGATCATTAAACTTGGGAAAGCACTGACATTTTCTGTGAGAATGGCTCCTGGATTTTTTGGTTCTTCCCTCTTATAACAGCCAAGATAAACATCACCAAAAATGCCCTTCAGCATGTGGGTTTGCTTAGTCCTCTGCCTTCCCCCTTTCTTTCAGTCAGGGACACCTCCATGTGTGATACAGGAATTAGGAACATAAGAAAAAGCACTGCTTGTTAAGATTCTGAGGCTGTGCTGTTCTTGTAGAAATCCAAGAGGCAGAGAATTTTGGAGCCAGGAGTGCCCTCCTCCAGAAACAGCCAGAGGCTTTTGGAGGCAACGTGTCTGACATAACAAGGCAAAGCCATCTCTGCCAGCTGAATCCAGGTGGGGTGAGGCAGGAGCTGTATTTGCTGTATTGGCTTGAGATGAGATGGGAGTTCCAGCTGTGAAAACTGCCTCCATAGTTTTTCCTTTTGGAAAATGACTTGCCCAGATCTGCTGACAGCTCAGATGTATGGGCATGATTAAGCATCACAGGTATTGCTGAGCTGGAGCTGGAACTGAGATTCCCTGTGAAGTGGGACACGGTGTTGTTACTGAAGGAGCAGAGTGAGAAAAGGGACATAAATGAGCAAGTGATGCAAGTGGAGCTGTTGGGTGTAAATCTCGTGTTCTCTTTGCTTTTTAGTATTGAGTGATTGGGTTGTGTGACCCTTGGGTTGGTAATGCTTTCAGAGGGCAGGGAAAGGGAGAGTTGGATACCTTTGGAACAGCACATGGCAGAGAAGCACAGAACAGGTGGTCAGACAAGTTCTTCTGGGTTTTCCCTTAACCCTCCACCACTGACCTGCAGCATAGCTGGAAGCAAAGCCCTGCTTTGTGCCTCAGCCTTGCTATGTAAAATAGGTCCTTCCCAGCCCTGTGCAAGTCTCTGTGATCTGATCAGTGTTTGGGGCTCTCCCAAGGGTGCTGCTGAGGACTGAAATACTGCCTCTCTTCTTAAGACACGTTTGCTCTGTGTTGTAGTTTGCCATAGATTCCCAAAATGAAATCACCATAGGCCTGTGAAATGATTGACCTCTGCAGCTGGGGGGGAAGAGCTGATTTCATCTCCCAGGGAGCTGAGTGAGGGAGCAGATCACAGAAGTCAATGGTCAGTAGCTTGTGTAGCAAGAAGTTATGACAAATACTTGGGATTAAGTTTGGGAAAGCTGGTTTTGAGGTCTGGATCCAGTTCCCATTGAAGAGACCTGGGATTTCATTCCTTGGGAGCTGTTCCCCAAGGCTTGCCAGCAGTCCCAGCCCAAAGTCAGCTTCTTTTATGTAACCAGAGTGAGCATGTTTGTGTTGGTGCCTCATGCTAACACAAATAACACAAATCCCATCAGAGCTAACTCCACTGTGTGCATTCCCTGCTATGGGAGGAGAGTGAAGCAATGCCTGACAGGAGATACCATCTCACGGAATGCTAATGGAGAAGTGCTCTGAGTGGTGAGATCAGGATAATAAGTGACGCTGGGCTGAGCAGGAATTGGGCTCAAGTCTTAAAGGAGCTCTGACTGTCTCAAACCATATCACATACAGTGGTGCTGGTTTTGTGCTCTTTGGAGTAAATTTGTTTTACACCCTTTAGAGCAGAAGGGAAAGGGAGAAGACACATGTTGAGACATGGTAAGAGTTTTTCTGAATCCAGGTTCCCCAAAGCCAATCCTTTCTGCTTCTGGACTAGAGAAAATAGCACACTGTAGGAGTGAATTCTCTGCTGCTGCTTTGCTGCTCCTTTGGCTTCCCCACACACCTCACGCTCTTCCTTGTTCATTCCTTGTCTTTGAGAGCTGGTTTAAAGTGATCCATTTCTGTAGGGAGCTGTTTGTTTACAGAGCATCTAAATTGCGCTGGATTGCTCCTGGCTATTTACACTGGTGGAACTGTGCTTGTGTTTCCAGACTCATGCAGAACAGTGCTTTTAATACAGAGACTCAATCACTAGACCAGTGATATTTTCCATCTCCAGCTGGGCCAGCCACCCTTTTGATTCCACAGCTCTGCATGAATTTGGCTGGGCACCCCAAACTAGATGCACATCCCAGTCTCCTGAGCACCTGAAAATTGCTTCCAGACTGCTGAAAATCAGCCCCCCAGGTGTTGCTCTGAGCTACAGGACTTTCCTATTGACTTAGCAGGATTTGTTTCAAACCCTTCAAAGCATCAGGGCCAGCAAGAACAGGCAGAGTCAGGCCAGCACGATTTAAATGCAGTCATCTACATCACTCATCTACAGTGAATAGAAAATGCAATTTATTTTTAACACCTTTTTAATTCTAAAGTGTTTGTATATTAAAAAGATGAAATGACAGCTGACTTGACTGTGGCTCCATCTCAGCACTGCCCTGATTCCTCTTGTCCTGAGGAGCTGACAATCCAGACTTGATTTTGGCTCACTGTGAACTTGTGCACAACTTAGCAAAATAAGGATCTCAGCAGCCTCTCTGAAAGTTAATTTAACCACAAGGAATGACTGCTCGCTTGGCAATATTTTGTTCTTCAAACTGCAGAGAAAACATTTATGCAAGTCAGACTTCTTTTGTTTGCTATTATTATTAGTAAGCCTAATAAACAGAGTGTGCCTGATCCGTGGGATGTTATATCCTACCTGTGAAGATTTATTATTTTTATTTCCAATCACACCCCCTATATTTGTTTCTTGTTTTACCTGAGAGACTTTAGAGCTGTTGAATTGTGTGACCTTGTAGGTTAATGACAGCTCTGGAACAGAGTTGCAGTGCATCTGTCTATATCAGGAGAGAGTAATTAGCAAGTTATTGATAGTCAGATGAAGTTGCAGCTTGAATTCCAGCCAGCAGGATGCAGTTGCTTTCTAATACACGGCTTGAGTGGACCATCCTGGACTGGAAATAACTATATCTTTATTATTTAGAAAAGATACTCCCAGGGTGTGGAACCTGTGCAGATAGTAAATAATTCTACTTGAAGGCTGCTGTTTCTGCAGATACATTATCTGGTCTCCCCACTTTTTTGGCTGAAAGTGTTCTCTACACTCTTGCTGGGCATTGTTATTTTTCTGCTGTGGGTGTCATTACTGAAATAGCTTGCTTTGGGGAATAAATTTCTTATTTCTCCCAGTGTCTGCAAGGATTTTTTACTTTATTTGCCAACTTGATGCTGATACAGATGGAGAACAGTTTGCTCAGAGTCCTTAAAATTACTTGCTGTGTGACTGAAGCAAAAGTAATACGTGGTTTGGGAGAGAACAATGACCTTCCACTGCTGGGTGCAGGTTTGGGGCAGGGACTTTTCAGCCTGTGGAGCTGGAGATGCTGAGCCTGGGGTGGGCTTTGCCCCTTGGCTGGGTTGGAATGTCCAAATTCCAAGCAGAGGAGGACTTGGCCACAGGTGCAACCTTCTCTAGAGGAACAGGCTTCGATGGGCTGTGCTACTGTCTACAGCACACTTGTCCCTGCAAATCCTCTTTCATATTGGTGTCACCCATGTGGGGTTTGCTGTGCTGTGTCCACACAGAAAGTGAGTGGGGCAGAAAACAACCATGTAGGCAGGGCTGCAGGCAGAGGATCAGTGCCACTGAGCCCACTGGGCAGCCTCTTTGATCCAACTGTCTTTTTATGGCTATTTTCTGCCCTTTTCCACTCATAAATAACTGGCTTTTATTTCACCTATCTTTGGAGTGATTTTTCCTCTAAGCCAAACCTTCCAGTGTCTCAGAAACTCTGCAGCACATAAAGGTATCACAGGGGAGATTTTCCCCTCAGTTATTTCTGTGAATTTTACCCTGACAAGGCCTGTTCTAGGCTGGCACCTGGGATTTCCTGGGCATAAGCCTTAATGGATTTTTGCAGCAATGCTTTGCGTGTAAATCCCAGCTCCTGCAGCTCAGTAGCTGTGGTCCCTCAGGTGAGTCTGCTGTCTGGCAGCCTCCTGGCCTTTCCAGAACAGGGGCAGAGATTATTTTACCTCTTTTTCTCCAGGAAGCAGCAACATGTCTCCAGTTGTGCTGTAGCTTCAGAACTAGGGAGAGCAGCAAGGCTGTGCCTCTGTGGTACTGCCTGCTCTTATGTTGTTCAGTTGTTTCTTAAGTAACTGGGCATCAGCAGCTTCCACCATGTGCCCTCCTGAGCCTTTCTGGAGTTTGTTGGGTTTTGTGTTCTGGAGTTATTTTGATGACAGGTGAATCCTGCCATTCATTATTCACTTTGTGCTTTCTCCTGAGAGGTGTGATTTGTTTCCCCATTTAATGTGTGTTTCTTCTCGATCTTCCCACTTAATTTGCAGTGTTTGAAAACACTTGGGAAACCCATCATGAAGGCTGAGAAAGAGAAAGTTGCCAAGAGCTTGGAACTGCTGAACTTTCTCCTTAAAACCGTGACAGAGCAGGTGAGTGTGTGACCCACTGTGTGGCAAATGCTGTTCTCTGAATAGCTTTTAAATGTCACACTTGGATTTTGCCTTGTTACTGCTGCATCCCAGCTCATTTCCTACCAAAGGTACCCATAGAGGGAATGCCTGGTTAGATCTGAGGACAGAAAAGCCCTTCTGTCTGCAGGAGTGATCTGTAGCTCTTACAAGCTGATCTCCAGGGGCTTGCTGAAGGATGTGTGCAGTGTTCAGTAAACACAAGTGGCATCTCCTTTCTTAGCAGCAGAAATAAAACCTGGGGTGCAGTGAGGGTGCATTTTTGTCCCAGGTGATTGCTGTGGCCTCTCCACTGAACCCCAGAGACAGTGATTCCCAAAAACTGAGACCTAGCAGCTCTATGAGTGGGAGTGAACCTTTATTCTGAGGCTTTGTTTTCCCTAATGGAAAATTACTTTTTTGAACACGAGAAGATTTTCTATAGGTGACAAAATATGTCTCTAATAAGCTCTTACTTCCTGGAGCGAAATACCACAAGCAGCAGAATTGCTGAAGCCCAGTTTCCTACTGATAAGCCCTGAGCTCTGACCACAGCCTGTTTCTTTGTGAAGACCTATTAGGAAAGTGGGTGGAGAAGGGAGATAATTTCCAGGCTGAACTGCCTTTGGGACACCCTTTTGTGCCGGGTTTTACTGAAATTATCCAGTGGGTTACAGAAGAGGCTGCCAGATCTTTAGAAACCAGACTGAAAGTGCCTCTGCTTTGCTCTTGGTTGGGTGCATTGTCATGTGTCTTCCCAGTGCTCCCAGGCATGGACAGGAAAGGAAAGAGGACCAAAGGACCCTCCAGTCCCTTTTATGCCACTGCAATTCTACCTGTTAGACTCCTGACACTCATGCTACAGACTCAGTTTTCAGTCAAACCCTGGTACCTGATGGTACCTTCAGGTTTTGCTCCCAAATTGCTGTCACAAGTGGACTCAGAGCAGTGGCTTGGAGAAGCCAGGCAGGATTGGTTATTCTTGCCATAGTCTCCCCCTGGGGATCTCCTGTGCCCTGCTGCTGTGAGTGCCCCTCCGGAGTTCACTCTGCAGCTTGCCTCTACCTGCCTCTTGCAGAAGCTGAACGTGAAGTTGACGGAGGTGGAGAAAGTGCTGCTGTCCCTGAACCAGCTGGAAGACATTGGGAATTCCCCCCGGCTCGACTCTCTCTACTGGAATGTCATGCGCTGGCTGAATTACACGTACGTGTGCTGGGCATTCCGGCTTCTCTGGGGGCCTCCCTGCCTGTCCTGCTTGTGTCCATTCCTGTGGGGAGGTGGGGAGAGAGAGGAAGGCAAGGAAGCGAGCTCAGGCTGGAGCTGGAGTTAAATGGAGCCCCTGGGTTGGTGGGGTAGAGACACTTCTTGTTTTGCTTGTTTGGAATAATATTGGCCTTGTTATTCCATGTGCTTACATGCTTGGGATTGGTCCTTGAAGGGAAGAGGTTGTAACACATCTGATACCTGGTCATGTCTTGCCAACAGAGTGAGACATTTGATGACCCAAGGACAGTCCCTGCTTGCAGCAGGCCCATGGGGCAGCCTGGCTCAAGAGCCAAAGCTGCAGAGAAATTTCTAGGCTGGGATGAGTCACTAAACTCCCATCCCATCACTGCAGATTGATTTGGCAAATGTGAGGCTGGAAGGAATGAGTAGCTGTCCTGGGAAGCAACTGGAGACCAGACAGTATATGCCAGGACCTTCAGTCCTCTCCAGGGATCCCCAGCCTGGTGCTTGGAGTGGCTGCCTTGCAGCTCTGAAAGCTGAGGAGCCTTCAGTGTTTATGCTTTAGTGCTTCACACTGAAAACCAGGCCATGGAATTAGAGCCTGGTCCTTTTGAGGACCCCTCTCTGGGCCCTGAGCTGGTGCAGGGCAGCACAGACTGGGTGCTGGGGCAGTTGCTGTCAGAACAGCAGCAGTATTGGTGCCATGCAGGCTGCCCTGATGGGACTGGAATGGGCCTCTTGGAGGTTCTGCTGGAAGACTTGTTGGGATTGTTTAGCACAGTGAAGGCCTTGCTGGGCTGTCACCTTGGACAGAGACAGTGTCTCAGTAGCCCTGCACGGGGCCACAGGCAGATGTGCTCAAGGTGGAGGTAAGTACAGCATTACCATGGAATGGGGATTCTTCCTCACATCTCCATGTGCTCTCTTCAGTCCTGGTGCAGCTCCTGCTGTCCATTTCATCAGTCCCTCTGCAGACTCAGGAACGCTCCAGGGATAATGCTCATCCGCACAGCATGCCTGTGCTTCTGCCCATTCGTGGACTGTCTGTCACATGGATCACACTGTTCCCTGGCTGTAAATTAAGTTGCTCTTGATTTTTGGCATTCTCTCTGCAGGAAGCCCAAAAAAGACAAGACAGCCAGTAAGCCTGTGCAGGACACAGAGTCACTGAAGAAGAAGAAGAAAGGCTTCCTGCCAGAGACCAAGAAACGCAGGAATCGCAAGAAAGGTGTCCAGGAGAATGGGATAGCACCAGCTGAAGATGGAGAACCAGCAGCCCCAGAGGAGCAGCCCCTGGGAACAGAGACCCCCAAGCAGAAGAAAGGCCTTGTGCCTGGGGGCAGCAAACAAAAGAATCCAAACAAAGGGGTCAGGGAGAATGGAGTGGCAAAGGGAAGCGGTGGGGTCCCCCCCGCTGTTAATGGGGGAGATGCTGTGGCTGACAAGAAGAAGAAGAAGAAGAGGAAAAACAGAAACAGAAAAAGAAAAGGTGGTGCAGGCGATGAAGCTGAGCAGGTTCCAGCTGCAAAGAAAGCCAAGGGGAGTGTCGTCCAGGAGACCCAGCAGAAGCAGGGCAAAGCCAACCAGCAGCAGGGCAAAGCCAACCAGCACCAGGGCAAAGCAACCCAGCAGAAGCAGGGCAAAGCCACCCAACAGCAGAAGGACAAAGCCAAGAAGAAAAGAAAAGAGAAAAAAACTCCAGTGCTGCAGGAGTAAACTCCATGGACTCACCCAGGCCTAGCCTACCATGGCTCAGTAGACTGTTGTAATATCTTTTATAACTATAGTTTTTATGCCCTCCATGACTTTTAAATAAACCTTCCATGATGCTGAGCTCTAAAGCGCGGGTCTGGCTTGTGTGGAGGGTTCAGCCTAGAGCACAGGGAGCTTCAGGCTCTTGGAGATGCCCACTCTCTTCTCTGGCAGTGCCAAACAGCCTGTGCTTGGGAGCACAGGCTCCTGTCTCCATGATTTCTGAAGGCAGTAACGAGAGGCTGGTTTGGATTCCTTGGGGAGTTGGGGTAGGTGTGCTGGCACTGCTCTGTCAGGTTCAGAAGCAGCTCCTAAAGGCTCATTCCTGTCCTGTCCAGGACCAGCAAGGCTCACAGCTTTTCCAGTCTGGGAGATGCAGCCTCTGAAATGCCTGTGGTTCAAGGGGTTTGCACATGCAGACTTGGATCAGATGTTCCCAGTTTGGCCATTCTGGTGTTGTCAGTGACTACCACGATCTGGTTTTCTTGCCTTTCCGCTGCTGGGTGCAGGAGGGGTCATGGCCCCTTTGGTAGTGCAGGGACATCAATAAATCAGTGAAACAATTGAAATGGTTGATTGATTGGCCACTCTGCCAGGCCAGCAGCCTGTGTGCAGCCATGCAGGGCACCTGGAACAGCACGCTTACAACAGACACTCTGGAAGGTTGACTGCTTGAAATTGCATCTGCCTGTTTATCCCCAGGCTCCTGACTGCCAGAATGCCATCACCCCCTTGGAGAGTGCCAGGACCAAGTTCTCCCATGTTTTGGATAGCTGGATCTTGTTGAGAGCTGAGTCCCAAAGTGTTTGCAATGCTACTGATGTTGTAGCTGCCTCCAGCCATGCTGCTGCTCACCCTGCTCCTGGAGGCTGGAAGGTGGGTGTTGATGCCTGGCCCTGACTGCTCTCCCAGCATCTGAGGGAGCAGGGCTGGGTTAATGGCTGGACTGGATGATCTCAGAGGACTTTTCCAACCTAAATGATTCTGTGAAGGCCCCGATGCTCTCCTCTCTCCTGCAGAAGAGTTTATGCTGGCTCCTGGCAGAAGCTGCTGCTGGCAAAGGGAAGGGCCTGGGGCAGGGCTGTGGCTGCTGTGCCTTCAGCCCTCATCCCGCAGGTGGGTCTGTACCACCAGGCAGAGATAAGGGCATGGAAATGTCATGCTGCTTTTGGAGGGAGTGAGAGAAGAGCTGCAAAGGGCTGTGTTTGCTCATGGCTATTTATCTGCCTTTGCAATGATTCTCTTCTCAAATGGCACAGAAGTCCCTGTGTGACAGCAGCTGGCAGAGTCACAGACACATCCCATTGCAGACCCTGGGCAGGGGCAGCTTCCCAGTTCCCTGTCCCAGCAGTGATCCCAGAAGCTCTGCTGCACTTCCCTAGAGGGCACTGGCTCCTGTGAGCAGCAGGTGAGGAGGGCTGGAGTTTCTGTGCCCCCTGGCTGGCAGGGTTCAGCAGAGAATGTCCTTCCTGTCCCTGCCTTTTGCTTCCTGCCTCCACAGCTGGCTTCCTCCGGTGCTCGGGAGAGACGGGACTGAGGGATATGTGGTGTTGCCTTGGAGGATTCAGCTCCTGGCTGAGGAGGAATTGGCAGACTCTGGACTCTGCAAGTCAAGCACCCTTCAGGTAGTGGCACAGAGTGGGGCAGGAAGTGAAGGGCAGCTCTGCTTGTGCCCATCCTTGCTCGCTGTTGGCCTCCAGCCTCAGCAGGGTTTGCAGAGGTCCCCAAACAGGATGGGTACTTGGGCTGCTGCTGTGTGACCAGGACAGGGCAGACCAGACCCTCAGGGAGGTGGCTGGTCCCTGCATCCCTCTGGTGCTCCCGCATTTGTCTGAGCAGTTTAGAACTGGACTCCTCCTGCTGAACCTTTTCTCCCAAACTACTTAATCATCTGGAGGTGGCTGTAGAGTCTTGACTGCAGTAGCTGCTGTTGCAGCCTGCAGAAGAGCTGTAAGTTTTTGATCCCAGGCAGAAGGTGTTGGCAATTATTGCCAATCCTGTCTCCAGGGAAAAGGCCCTCTGCTCCAAAGGGGCCTGGTGGTCCTGGGGATGCTGCTTTGCCTCTGCCATTTACTGTTGAAAGCTGGTTCATTGCCTCGTTAAAACCTCCATCCCAGCTAAGCCCCTCCAGCTGTCCCCAGAGCGATGACCTTCCATGTGTTATGCAAATGCAGTGCACAGGAGGCTGCCAGGCCAGGGCTGTCCCTATGCAGGGATGAGCAGGGGGTTTGGGTCTCACTCAGGATCCCTTTCCTTCTCTGTGCCTTAAGTAGGACATCCCAGGACTTTGTGCCGCTGCCGTGCAGGACTAGAGGAGGAACAGCAGGTAGATGTGAAGTGAGCTGGATGAGAGGGCTCTCTCCATCCAGGCAGCTCAGGGAGGGAACTTTACCTGCCTTTAGAGAGCACATCTCTGTGGCACCCAGAGCCACCACACCTGGCGTGGCCACTGCTCTGGGCAAGTCCTTGCCCATGTGAGTGGGCTGAGGCCACGGGGCCTGGCTGAGCTGCTCTGGGATACCTGCTAGGGTCACTGCGGTGAAGAGTTCATGTGGATCAGCTTGTCACTCGTTTGGGAAGGGCAAAGCACAAGGTTAAAGCAGTGCCAGCTGTTGTTTGTGAGCGAGGGGTGGCAGCTGGGCAGTGCCAGATGTCAGTGGCTGAGCTGGAGGTGGCTGACCTTGCCTTGGCCAGGGGGGTGTTCCGTCTCCAGTGCTCGTGGAATGGTCAGGGGCAAAAGGGACAGGAGAGCTGCAGGGCAGGGTTGAGGGTCTGCTTCACTAACAACTCTCTTGGCAATGAACTGACCTGCCTGTAGGCTGGCTTTGATGCACAGCTTATAGAAAGCAGTCACTAATCCAAGTCAAATCCTGTTTCACTGGCACTTACTTGTGCCTTTTAACACTTGCAGAGGTTTCCTTTTACTTGATTCCATGTCTGTCGCTTGACCTTTAGGGGACAGAACATGTTTTGATTTTAATGAAGCATTTTCATTTCAGCTGTCCAGAGCTCTTTGGCACTGAGAAGAGCTGAAGGGTTCTTCTGGATGCAAGAAAACAGCCTCAGGCCCTGGGCACTGAGCTCCAGGGAGGGATGCACTGGCAGAGACGGGCCAAAGCCATTGGACAAATCCAGGCAAGTGGAGTCCTGGGAGGTTGCCCAGAGAAGCTGTGGCTGCCCCATCCCTGGGAGTGTCCAAGGCCAGATTGGACAGGGCTTGGAGCAACCTGTTCTAGTGGAAGGTGTCCCTGCCCATGGCATGGGGTGGAATGAGGTGAGCTTTAGGGTCCCTCTAACTCAACCCATTCTGTGATTTATTTTTTTTTTTTTTTAATGTACTGCCCTATGTGTCATACAGAGATTTTGGCAGGGACACTGGGAGATGGGTGCAGTGCTGGAGTCCTCAGGAGAGGTTGCCGTGCAGTCAGCACCTCTGTATGACACCGACACCAGGATATTGCAGCACAAACAGCACCAGCCTGTACAGGCCAGCCTGGGCTTCATGAGGTGTCAGCAGGTGCTGGAGAGGGTCAGGGTGGTCACCCTGTGCCAGCCCATGAGGCTGTTGGAGTGTGGGTGACCGTGGTGAGAGCCCTACAGAGACAGGGTTTGTGAAGGGGGGACAGGCACAGTGAGTGTGCGTGGGTATGTCTGTCATCCAAGCCCGGTGTGAACAGTGCAGTCAGTGTGAGCAGTAGTTGATGGATGGAAACTAAAGCTGCTGATCTTCAGAGCCCATCTGCTGGAACATCAAATTTATAAAATTATGCTTAATCAAGTCATTTACACAGAATGATTACAATGAAAGCCCTGAGACACACTGCCAAAAGGTCAGCAGGGTGGTGGTTTCAGAGACAGATCCTTTGCTTTAGGGGTGTCCTGGCCTGGATATTTGCCCTGTGCTGAAGGAAGAGGACACTGAAGGGGGTGCTGTGGGTGGGAGGGGTCTCTCCCAGCTGGTGAGGGGAGCCTCAGCCCCCCCTGTCTGTGTAATTGCAGCCTCAGGCAGGAGCACAGAGGGGCTGCAGAGCTCCTGATACAGCAGGACCAGCCCATTCATTTTTCCACAAGCCACCATCCTGTGGCGCTGGTGGGTGTGGCTGCTGCAGGATCCCTGGGGAAGGGCAGCCTTGCTGCCCACCTCGGTACCACTTGGGAATTTGTTTCCTGGAGCGCTCCCTGCCCACCTTCCTGAGCAGCTGAGCCACAGCCCCCACCACATCAGCCATTTTCATCAGTCGCATCAGCCAGGTCCTGTAGCTCTGCTGTGCCATGAAGGGCCTCAAAGGGTGGAGCAGGGCCCTGCCTCTGTGCCCACCACTGACTCCTCCCTGGCTCTGATCCTTGTCTGGATCCAGCCAGCTCAGAGGGAGGAGGAGGTTGTTATCCATCACCCCTCTGCCCTTCCCTGCCCAAAGGAGCTCCATCCAGGCTGGTGTCCAGGTAAGTTCCTCCCCATGAACACCCAAGTGTTCCTGGTGCCTGTGTGGCTGCTGGAGCTCGGGGCAGCCTTGTCCCAGCAACCACAGGAGTGCACAGCCAGGAGGTGACACAAGAAAAGGAGCCAGGAGGTACATTTTAAATACTTTTATTTCTTAATTTACATAAAGGTATATATTTGGCTTATTTATATTTTTTTATACTCTGAGATTCACAATCAGTTGCTCTTAAAAAATAAAATAGTAATTTGCTTCTGAAAGAAATCAGAAAACTATTTTATACTCCTCCCTTGTATAACAAGAAAATATACTAATACTCCCATACATCACATAGTAAAAGTGATTGTAAGTGCTGGTTTACCAAACAACAAAGCAAATGGGGAAGAAAACAAGCAGTTGGAACAGAGGGTGCTGAGAGAACTCTGTTTCCCAGAGTACAGCCAGTCCTTTGTGGGGTTTAGTCTCACCCTGAGGGTCTCCCTTGGCCAGTCTGAAAGGGGAGAGGCTCCTGGGGCCACCCTGGGAGCAGTGGCAGGAGGAGCCACTTGGGTTGGCAGTTTAGTGCCGTTTGGGCCATTTTGTTGTTGCCTCTCTGGGCAATTCCCACTGCCTCAGTTTCCCTCTGTGTGTACAAGCCATTGCTTCTGCAGCAGTGCTGGTGCAGGATCAGCTGGGAGGGGGGAGTTAATGCTTTAAAAAATCCCGTTTATGAAGTGGAGTAGACAAAAACCCTCCTGCTTCACAGAGGGCAGCCTGGAGCCTCTCCCTGGTGAGTGAACACAGCAAGGATCTGACATGGTAGGTGCCACAGACTGTGGGGAACTGGAGGGAGCCTGAGCCTCCCTCCCCTAGCCCGGAACACGTGGGAGCAGGGATTCAGGGATCCCTTCCTGCAGGTAGGACTCCCTTCCCTCTTGTTAAACAGAGCCCACAGCACTTCCTTCATGTGCACAGAGCATAAACCTGGCTCCTCACAGCGCCAGCCTCTGACAGGGATTGGGGCCTGTCACAAACCAGGACATTACAAACCACTTCCTTTCCTGTGTCATGGCTGACTCCTGAGCATTAAGTTTAAGGAGAATTCCTAATCTCTGAACCTTAGCAGGAATGTTTCATTTTGTTGACAGTAAATGCTACAACAGAGGGAGCCTATTGGAAAAGCAATTTCGGAAATGCGGTTAATCTTCTTTGGTCTCTGAGATGAAATGACTGATTGTTGGGTTGCTTTTTGTTTCTTTTTAAACAGCTTAACAAGGAATTTCTTAATGGGAACCAGAAATTCATGTGCATTTAAAGCCAAGCGTTTGAGTCCCAACACTACAAGGCTGCCTTTCCCCTAGGAATGTAAATAGTGGCACAAGGTGGGAAGTGAAGCACTGTTTGGGATTTGCTCTGCTTTGTTACTCCTAGCACCTGCTTGGTGTCCTCCAGGGGATGCCCAGACACTCGAGGAAAACCTTCTGGCTCTAGCTCTTTAGCTGAATCTGAGAGCTGTTGTTAAGGTAGTTTAGGTGACAGAGCCTTTGCAGAGGAGCCCTGTGGGGTCTGAGGAGGGGGGAAAGGCTCCTGGGGTGACAGGAGTCACCTGTGGAACCTGCTACCTGGGCAGGGACTGCGCTGGGGAGAGCACCTGGAATCACAGCCACCCCCAGGGCAGTGCTCTGCTCTAGGTCCCAGCACACCCTGGCAGGGAATGGGAGATACACCCACACTTACTAACAGGACCTTCCTGTTTCTCTGAGCACAGCCAGGACAGCAGCTTCCAGCCTTAACCTGCATCCAGTCCCGCTCTGGCATTGCCTGAGCTGGTTTAGTCCCGCCTGGAGCCCAAGTGCAGCCACTGGTGAGCCATGAGCAGGAGTGGGGGGCCTTCACCTGCTCCAGGTGCTGAGCTGGAGGGGGATCTGAACTGGAGGAGGGGAGGAGGATGAACAGGGCAAAGGGAGCTCACTGAGCCCTGTCTGAGGCTGCTGAGGCTGCAGCATCCCACTGACCTGGCATCAGTTTGGCTCATGGAGGCCAACTGCACGAACTAAAGCCCCAGGGAACTGGCACATTCCTGCAGTTGGGACTAACCCAGTTCAGACACTGGCCTTGTCTGCAAGGTCTCAGATGCACCTCTGTGCAGGTACAGGTGACACCCCAGCGAGAGCACTCCGGGACTGGGCAGGGTTGGGTGTGCAGGAACCCAAACACCGCTCCGAGGAAACAGAGAATCAGCCCCTGCTTTGGAACACTGACAGGGAGAATTAGCATTGACAGTCCGTGTGATATGGCATCATGTAAACAAAGCACGAGGTCACTGGCACAGCAGTATTGCACTCCCAGGCCCAAGATACAGCAATTCAGCCAGGTGGATTTTGGTATTTTAAAAGCCTGTGAAGCTCCTGGGCAAGGCTGAATTGAGCATATTGAAAACTCCAGAGCCCCTAGGGCTTTCTGTCCAACATACTGGGCCTTTCTGTGACAACCACCAGCATTCCCAGTGCAGTGAGACTCTCCTCTGCCCCTTGCTCAGCCTCAGGTGCCAAAGGTCACCCACTGGAACTCCTCCTGTGGTGCCCTTGCAGGGCCTGACACCAGGGCACTGAGACAGGGAGAGCTGTGGACGTTGCTCATGTCTGCTATGGTTGCACAGGCAGCTCCAGATTTTAAAGGTTTAAATAAAAACTGTTTATCTAAATATATCTTTATATATATCATCTAATGTCTTCAGCAGAGATAAAGCATCTTATGACATATTTAAATAAAAAATAATAATCTGAGTTGAGCCTTCAGTGTCAAAGAAAAAGTGATGCACAGAACAGGGCCCCAGCTAGTGCAGTCGGTGGGTGTGGGAGTGCTGGCAGAGGAGCAGCATTCCATAGGACACCAGTCCTACAAACCACGTGGACTTCATTGGCTACAACTAAAACCATTTACACAATCTACAGTCACTCACTTGGGCAGCACTTTCTGGGTCCAGGGGCCAGCTGTTGATGCTCAGAGGAACAAGTGTCCAGAAGTTCCCGTGTTCCCGGCTGCCCCGCTCATCTCCCGGTGCCTGACCCTGCAGGCTGGAGTTGGGGGATGGATTTGGTGCTGGAGAACCCCTCCAGGCAATGTGGAGCTGAAGGATCCACTGGTATCCAGCACAGAAGGGCTTTGAGCTTGAGATCGGTGTGGTGGGAGCAGGAGAGCTCGTGTCCTTCACTGGCAACTGCAAAGAGGGAAGGGAAGGATGGGGTTAATGGGGAGTCACAGGGGTGGATTGGTAACCCCGGCTTTGGGGCAGGGCAGGGCCAGCCCAGAGACCCCAGTGGGGCCCAGCAAAGCCTGCCCAGTGTGGAGGCAGCACTTTGGGATGTGCTGTAGCTGTTTGGAATGGGAAATAAATGCCCTCTGCTCCAGGAGCTGAGCAGGGGCAGGTGTAGCTCCTGTCTGTAATATTTCAGGGCATCAACTGTGCCCTGTTTGTCAGGTGTGTAGGTACAGCTATTCCTGATGGGGGCTAAAGCAGATTACAGGGGCATTTCTACTAGGCTCTTTTTAAGCCTCTCTGTTTATTAAAGAAAAGAGGGACTACCCTGTGCCTTACCTTGTCATTTTCCCAACTGCTGTCCCTTGGAGAGCCCAGCAGCACGGCCCAGCTCAGGCTGCTGACAAGGCACAGCAGGCACTGCTGATGACCCTCGCTGGCTTTAAGGAGCCACGTCAGCACATCTCTCACGGCTGAGGTACCACTCGTGCACACCAGGGCCTATCCAGCAGCTTTCCAAGATAACAGGGCAGGGATAAGCAGTTCTCTCACTGCAGGATTTCCTGGGAGAGGGTCTGTGCTCCACATTCTGCAGTAAATTGCCCCTGACCTTAAAAATCAGTGACTGCTCAGTTACAGAAAAATTCCCCGTGATGATGGCCTGGTTTATCTCAACCTGTATAAAACTAGACCAAAAAAGAAGTGCAGTGAAAAACCTTGCTCTGTCCAGGACCCAAGTGGTCACTGTTTTGTAAGGCAAGTCTCAGCAACACCATCTTATATCTCCTCCCACATTTGTTCAGGTTTTTTAAAAAAAAAAAACAAAACCCAAACTTTTATCTAAAAGCTCCTAATAATGTGTGAGCACACATCCAAACCCAGAGCCTGCCCTATCCCAGAACCCAATCCCCTCTGTGGAACGAACACATCTGCTGTGCTAGAGATTGTATTAAATCTTTTCCCTGAAAAGGCCATTCTTAAGTGCCTCACTGAGTTCTGATTTTCTGATTAGTCTTTCAATGCATTTAATTTATGGGGAAGAAATCTCCTCTTCAAAAACTCGCTTTAATTAATTTTGGCTCCAGTAAAATGCTGGGAAGTGTTTATCACTCGTGGCTCCTCAGCACTGTGGCTGTGGGGGAGTGAAAAGGACAACATAGGGACAAGGGAGGGCAGTGGGAAGGGGAGGGTCTCTCTGGCTCAGTGTTCTCACCCTGGATCGAGGGTGGCAGTGGGGACAGTCCTGCAACAACATGAAAGATCAGGTGCCAGAGAACACTTTGTGCAGAAAATCTGGAATATGCTAAGAATGGTGGTTTGCCAGCAGCTGGTGCTGGAGCCAGAGCAGGGCAGCAGGAGCTTGGTGAGCACCAGGTATGCTCTAAGTTCTGGCTGGGACAGTCACACCTGCTGCTGGCCAGGGGGACAGGGGTTACCCGGGCTCACCTCCTCCAAGAAGGGAGCACCATGTTCTGGAAGCAACTTGATACCACAGAGGACATTTAAGGTGACCTCTGGTATCCCTGTTTTTGGTTTGGGTTGAAGGTGGCCAAGGTGCAGACCAGGGCTGGCAAGGGTTAACTTCTCTCCAATAGTAAGGAAAGGGGTGGGTGGGCAGGGGCTTTGGACTGCAGGGGTAGCTTGAAACCTATTGCTGATGTGGGTCACTCACCTTCTCAGACTTTCACAGAGGCTGGTGGCATCACAAGTTGGTTCACCCTGGTGAAGGGAAAACAAAAGTGTCATGAGAGAGCTGCAATCAGCAAAGAAACAGGTGCATAATAACAGCCCAGGCTTCGGTTGCTTAACAGTGTCTAAAGAAGTGGGACATTAATAACTGTCCTGCACAATGGTATAAAGCTGAAGCCCTGTCACGCAGGGCTGTCTGACAGCAATTGCTGGAACACGCCCAGTGACATTGCTGACACTAATTGACAAGGATTTGGGAAGGTCCCGAAGGCATCCAGATGGAGCGACTGTTTCCCTGAGCCGGTACAGGAGTGTTTGTACAGTGGCTGTTGGTATCCTTCAGCCTGACAGCACAAATGTAAACACTCTCCACTGATAAAAATTAAATTAGGAGAAAAGGAGCTGTCTTTCAGTTTCCAGCTCCTGCAGACCTGCTGCTGTTCCAGACACCTGCTCCAGGGTGATGGGCAGAGTCACGAGGGGACAGCTCCTGCCTGCCCTGTGGGGCCCAGGGACAGCACCAATAGCCTAAAAAGTCTGGACCTGCTCCCTCTGGCAGTGCATGCCCTGGAAAGCCCAGCCTTCCTTTGCAGCAGCCACGTCCCCCCCTCCCCACGCTGTTCATGCCCTCCCAGACCGGGTGACTCAGGCACAGGAGCCCTTTCGATGGTGTTTGGCAGAGGGGCCCTGGTGTGGGCTGTAAGAAGAGATGCCACCCTTGAATCCAAGACCTTTGGGACTTGCTTTCCATCTGGAATGCTCACTGACCTCAGCAGGAACACCTGGATTCTTGTAACAACACCAGAAAACTCCCACCTTGCTATTGGACCTGCCTTGCCTATGAGACATCCAAGTGCTTTACCCAAAAGGAGCATAAATCTGAGGCACAAAGGGAGAGTCTGCCCCTGACATTTGGCTGTGCCAACTTAAGAACCAAACTGAACCAGCAATGTGTTACTGTCACATGCAAAAGCAGCTTCTCTCTCAATCAGTGAAACATTTGGGCAAGTGGACAGGGAGCATCAGAGAAACCATCACTGCCTGAGGCCCTGCCAGGTGAGAACTCAGGGAACATCATTCTCCTTTGGAAAGGCTGATTCACTAAAACTCACCTGCAGTTCTTCACCACACTGTACCTGAGCCAGGACACTCTTTTTTTTTTTGGCTGAAAAGATCTGATGCTGGATTCAGACATATGTTCCAGGATAAAAATTAACCAGAGCTCAAGGCACACCTTCCAAGAAATCTCTGCATCAGGGATTGGCCCAGCTCAGCCCACAGCTCCTCACAGCAACCCCACAGGGAATTTGTCTCCAAGGTGCACAGAAGCCTCTGTGACTTCTCTGCCTTTCCAGGC
Organism: Acropternis orthonyx; assembly: GCA_035583155.1. Taxonomy (NCBI): domain Eukaryota; kingdom Metazoa; phylum Chordata; class Aves; order Passeriformes; family Rhinocryptidae; genus Acropternis; species Acropternis orthonyx. The sequence goes on along the minus strand of JAWWEU010000050.1, from coordinate 7,840,855 downwards.
TATAAACTGAAATACTTTTGATGCAGGAACTGACCCAAGTTCCTTTGTACAATCACTTTGTAACTCCACTGCACTGGAAATCACATTGCATTGAACCCTGTAACTGCTTCAGTAGCAGAATTCATCACAGACAAAACACGTTACCTGGAAATGCTACAGCCAACTTCACAAGGAGGAAGCAAGCTCTGGTATGTCATGAAACTGTCACAGAATCCTAAAACTCCAGAGATTTGAATGTGCCATAATATTTGCAAGCCACATCCCTTAGCATGTCATTCCACATTCTCACAGGATACAGAACATACACAGAAGTTAGCTTTGCCATGACTTCAGCACAGGGAACCCACCTGCATTGCTGACAGATGAACCATAAATACACACAACTTTCCTGCTTGGATTACTTATAGTTCAGCCTCCTATGGGATAAAATGTACCTCCCTTTTATTTCAACACATTTCTCTCAAGTTGTGCTTTATCTCTGTTTCACAGATGGGAACAGAGGTCTGGAGGGGCTAATCCTGAAATGCATTCGGAAGATTTCACGGGAAATTAGACCCCACATGACTGGAGGACCTGCTGGGGAGAGAAATGACTTTCAGGGATCACACAGGAAGCTGGTGGGCAGGAGGGAGAACTGAGACAGTGCCCAGGGTCAGTGCAGTCCCCACTCCCTGAGCTGCAGACAGTGCTCACGGGCTCAGGCACAGCCAGTGCCAGTGGGGCTCAGCCTACGGGTCAGTGGGATTTCGTATATTTTTCTTAAAGCAAACCCAGTAATAATAAAATTTAAACTCTCTTAGGTGGCAAAATGTAGTACATGGGCTTAAACTAACAAGGCTCAAGAGCATCTAAATCCCCGATTAAGTCCCACTTGCCTTTCTAATAACGATAATCCCGCACTGAATGGATCTGCTCACTGAGCATCGGCTCCCAAATTGTTCTGTTTTCTCTGCAGTGTTTTCTTAAGATTGCGAATGTTTTCATTCCTTGAAAGAGAGTAGGGTGGAAACCAGTCTGTTGTTTCCTGAGGGGAGGAAACTCACTCAAATTGCCTTTCAAGAACAGAAGCTGTACAAGTTTTCTTGGTGGTTTTTTTATGGGCTCCTCCAGCAGTTAAAAATGTGGCTGATTCCCTCTAACCCCATCACTTCCTCTCCTGTCAAACTTAAATATTTCTCCTAGTTCCTATCAAACCATTTTCAAGCAGTGTGACAGCATCTATAATTCTGAAGTATTTATAAGCCTGTCTGTTTAATATTAAACTACATGCTCTAGAGCTGTTAAATATTTATGCTATGTAAAATGGATCTAATTTCACAGCCCCTCCACCGGTCAGAGACCTGCATGAGGAAAAGACAGGGAATTTAAGACAACAGATGAGTGGCCAGGATCTTTTACATGTCAGCTGTGCTCTATTTCAGGATCTGGGCAGGATTATTCTCTGAATGCTCTGTCCCTTTCAGCCCACAGCTCTTGGAGATTCCAGGTGGCAGTCCCCAGGGATCTCAAAGAGTTCTTGCTTGCCACAAACAATGCAAGAATGTTCTGCTGCCCCTGGGCCAGCAAGAGGAAACCCCAGATCTCCCTTCTCACCTGCAGCTCCCTCTGCCCCAGCAGTTTAGGGAGAAGCTGTGAGGAGCAGCAGTGGGATGTGTGTCCCACCAACTGGGTCTGAGCTGCAGGGATGTCACCTCTGCCCCCGAGCTCCAACCCCAGGCAGGAACGGGAGTCAGGAAGGAGGACACACCCCGGTGTGTGCAGCACCACCATGCCCAGGGCTCCAGGAGAAAGGCTGTGCTTCCAGAAAGCTTTTGGGAACGCTGCCAGCCCAGTTAATGTCACATTTCATACCCAAGTTAAACACCACCTGTATTTCAGCATCCTGCAGCTTTCTCAGGGCCCTGTTTTCCTGCTATCTAAACAGGCCAGGCTCTGGCTTTTGTAACTGAGAAGCATATTAGGAAATAATGCCCTGATTTTTACAGCCTGCTGTACTTAACATCACTATAACTTTTACAGCCAACAGTAAAATGCTTTGGTGGGGTCCTTCTAGCCTGAAAATAAATAATTTTTTGAGTTATTGAGCAGGAGCTCCTTCAGCAAACAGGAGTACTGGGGCTACAGGGACAGCTGGATCCCTGGACTTGGCAGCAACTCCTGCCTGTGATTAAGGATCATTCTTCATTTCACTGGAGAGAATTCTGTATTTCTGAGGTACTGGGCAAACATCAAGTGCCTGTTAGAAGCAGCAGCAGTTAGGAAGGGATACAAGTGGACCAGCCTCCAGCAGATTCCTCCCTGTCTGAACTTCCTCAGATGTTTCTGGGAAGTTAAACCTCTCCAAAAGACCTTGTGAACACACTGAAACCCGAAATTTTAGGTGATGACATCCCTGAAAGGTAATGAGACTTCATGACTTTAATCTATGAAAAACAAACCTTTTCAAATACAGCTAAAGGGGGTTTCTTTTTGCATCAAAACTGGGGGCAGTGCCACCTCCTCCACCTGTGTCCCAGGGATGAGGAGCAGCACAGCCAGGTGCAGTTTTCTGCAACTGCAGCTACTGAGACAGCAGCACTCACATCTAATGTTGCTGTCTGAGCCTGTGCAAGGAGGACAGAGGCTAAGGATGATCATTTGCAGCTCCACACCTGTCTGACTTCCAGAGAGAATTTTATCCACTGATAAATGAGCACAGGAAGGTACCTGCACACGAGGGCAGATGCTGCTTTATCACTGTAATGCCTGCAGACAATTGACAAAACAGTCACGGAGTAGGAGAGCTGGGGCAGCTCCAGGTGGGGTTTCTTGAGCTTCACATGCACACAAACTCCCCCAGGGATGTTAAAATCCCAGGGCAGGAGTGATGCTGTCAATGTGCTCTCCCTGATAAGGGCACTGGAAGGGGCCCAGAGATCACGAAGGAGTATAAAAAAGTTGGTTTAGGCACAGGCAGAGGCCTCTTTACCAGACCCACCTCTGAATTCCAGCTGTGGTTCAGACAGGGAGAAGTGCCAGGAAGTGTTTGTGCCACATACCAGGCTCTGTTTATCCCCCACCTTGTTACTGCAGAGATCAATTGCCCTGAATAAATCCTCTGAAACCAATTGCCAAAACACACCAACATTTTAGTACACAAAGGAGGGAAATGGACCCGAGCTTAACAGCCCATCCCACTCCTATTTTCCATCACTGTCAACACCCTCATAAACACAGTCAGCTTCAGGGGGATAAAAAGCTCATTGCAGTGACCTCCCAGCAATAAACAGGTAACACAAGACCAGGAAACACCTTAGAAACGAAACCAGCCACCCCTCAGACATCACCACACAGGCACAGGGCAGCACAGCTAAGAACAGTCCATGCACTGAGCTTCCTGACAGGTTATCCAGCCTCCCAGGAGTGGGCCGTCAGTGGAGCTGAGGTCAGTGTGCTGAAGGAAAAGAATCACAGAATATTCCAAGTCGGAAGGACCCACAAGGATCACTGAGGCCAACTCCTGGCCCCGCACAGGGCCATCCCCAAGAGTCCATGTGCCCAAGAGTATCATCCAAATGCTTCTTGAGCTCTGGCAGGCTTGGTGCTGTGACCACTGCCCTGGGGAGCCTGTTAAGGGATGCTAAGAGAACAAAACGAGACAGAGCACCCTGCACAGGAGGAGTCTGGAGCAGGAAGCCAGTGCCCACGGCTGCTGCCGCCTGTGTCACCCACTCCCAGGCAGGTGTTTGCCCCCCCCCGGGCTCAGACAGGAGCTGTCTGTGCTCAGCCCTCCCGGCAGAGCCGCCCCTGCCCCGGGGGCTGTGCCCGGCGGGAGCCCCGGGCGGGGGCGGCAGGTGCTGCATCAGCTGCTCCGAGGAAATGGACTGGCTCAAATCCCCTTCCCCTCCCGCACGTCAGTGGCTTTAGCAATGGCAGGATGATAATCGCGGACAGCAAATACATCTTTCCCTCTGTTCGGCTCAGCCCCTCAAAGCTGCACAATGTGAGTGGTTTCCATCTGCTCCTTTAGCCAAGGTGCTGATTTGCCTCCCGAGGAAGAAACACGGGGCAGCTTCTCTTTTTCCTCTCTGGCAGATCTTGACAGAGCAGAAAACTGGCATAAAGGAAAAATCAATAACCTTTCCTGCTATTTTCCCTGGCAGCTGCAGCAGAACAGATGTGAAAACGAGCAGTTAACAGCACAAATCAGGGTCCCAAGGAGCTGAACGGAAATGAACTCTCTGAAGATCTGGGTCTCAAAACTGTCCCAGAATTCAGCCAGATATTGATGGGCTCAGAATTAAGGTGGGGGGATTTTAGTGCCATGGAAGATGTGGGTAACATCCCACTCATGTCCACTGAAATAATGGAGGAAAGAGGAAGTGGAGGGTCTTGTGTTTTTCTTGGCATGATTGAAAGTGAAAGGGGAGAAAACATCACATAAAAAGCAGGTATGATCCAAGTAACTCTTGAAACAGAAAATCCTGTACAACTTCCTAATGCCACTTGATTAGAAACATAATTCTTATCCTCCACATTAACTGCCTCATGATACAGCTCTTTTCAGCAGCCTCTGAGCTACCAGGTGTGGGCAACTGTTACCCTTTGGAGTCTCTCCCTGATCCACTTGGTTGGGAAGCGAGTGAGGGGCTGGGTGGGCTTAAACCCTGACCCAGGCCAAGGAGCCAACCACAAGTAAATTGCTCTAACACACCCAGAGTCACAGCTTGCCAAAAATCTGCCTTGCAGATTGCTCCACAAGAAGGGGTCATTGGGGCTGATAAAAGCCAATACCTTTGTAAAATGCTCTGTGATTGTGACAGGCTTCAGGAAACACAGAGCACGGCTGAATTTTTCATTATTTCTTCCATTTCCTTGTGTCAGAGATTGTTTCTGGCTTGGAAGGCTCCCACCCTCTGCCCAGTGCTCCAGTCACCTGTGTGGGATCTGATCAGCCTTTGTCTCTGGGCCAGGGCAGCCTCAGCAAAGAATCTGGCTCAGTGAGAGTTTAAAATCTCCTGCATGCCAAAGCCCCTGCATGCCAAGAACCCTCCTCTGCAGTGCCAATGGACATGCTGAATCCATTGGTAGCATATGATTTCAGTGCCCCCTGGACCTTGTGGGCCTCCAATCCTGTTTTACAGCTGATGGGCATTGCAGGGACAGTGTCTGACTGCTTGAGTCAGCAGCTGAGGCAGCAGGAGGATTCCCAAGCAGTTCTTCATCTGGAGCCCTTGGAGAAGCGAGACTTGCCTTCCTATAACTTCAGGCACATGGAGAAATTCCATTCTTGCTGTGGGACAGCAGTTAAGTAGCTGGGGATAGTCTAGGAATATTGTTTTCCTTTCTCCATGGCACAGGGGATTAACCTTGGGAGGTTGGCATGGTGGGGAATTGATGAGTTTGGAGAACCCAGTGCTCTGCCTGAAGCCTTTTCCACAGCTCACGTGTGCCCAGAGCTGTGCCAGCACCAGCTGGTTGTGTCCTTCTGTCTGTGCTTAAGCAAAGCTCCCTCTGCCAACAATTAACTCCAAGAGCGTATTTCAAACACCAGGAGCATTCCCTGCAAGGACCACAGTGAGCTGAACAGGCTGTGAACAACCAGACTGGCCTTTGACTTCTCCCCACCCACTGCAGGAAATCCTCAGGGTGACTGAAGTGACAGAACAAATCAGTGTTTGTTCTATAAGAGACTGTATTTTCCATGTGCATGACACCAGCAGCTCCCAGCTAGAGCAGCAAACCAGCACTGAAGTTCAGCCAGTCCCAAGCTGTTCCATTCTTGTGTTTGTTGACTCTCTATGGAGTTACAAACTTGGCCAGCAAACAGGGGAGAAAAACCAACAGCTCTACAAGCAGCTTTTCCCACCAATTATATTTTCACCACCTCTTCCCTTCATACTCTCAACACTCTGACTCTGTGTAAACCATCTAATAGTCTAATCTTGATCCCTCTGCAGTCTGTGTTTTTATCATGCCACTCTTGGATACTCCAAACATGCTCTGCCTCCCTCCTTCCATCATCACAGATCCTCTGCATCCTAATCCAGGCTTTTCGCTGTAAATTCACAGGGCTTTAAAGGCCAAGGTCATCTTATCTGGGCTAAAAAGGCACTGTGAGTTTCTAGCACTGTAGGAAATGCTTAATTATTGTCCTTTTGTGAAGTAAGAAACAAACAAAGCAATGATATTCCTCCCCCAGCCAGCCAGTGAACTGCTCAAATATCCCTTTATGGGAGTTGTTAAAATCCACTTGCTGCCTCTGAAATCCTCAAATCCAAACCCTGCTTCAGGGCAGCACTGAGGCATCTCTCCAAACTAAGTGCCCAGCCTCTTAAAAACCCTTTGTGATGCATCTCCAGCTATTTCAGAGATGAAATATTACTTTTGGCAATGCAAACCACCAGAATGGAGCACACTCTGTGCCAGCCCAGCTGCCACCTTAATACCTGTGACACTGCTAATGGAGGGGGGGACTGGGCTTTGCTGGCAACAACAGGTCACCTGGTGGGTCCTTTCTGCCTCTGCTGCCGCAGCAAAATCAGAGAAAAGGAGGGTTGACAGCTCTGCAAGTCCTTCCCCTGCCCCACATAATAGAATCTGCAAAGCAAAAATAAGGTCAGACACTTTCAACAAATTGCTGCAATAGGAGAACTGGGAGATCATTTTATATCTAGTTCTGCAAAAGGCTAAAAATAAGCGTGATGTGAGGCAGAAGAAAGAGCCTGAAAATGGATTATTCTCATTTTTCCTGTAATGCAATTTGCAGATGTGCCATCTTTAAGACAGCAGAAGAGGTGTCTGGGCTAGGGATGGTTTTTTGTGGCTTGTGCTCTCTCCTTTGTAAAGAATATTTTCTTTCTAGTGTTTGTGCCCACCACTTTTAAAATGAAGCTTTCACCAGCACTGCTACCCAGCAAGAGCTTCCACACCTGATCAAAGGTGTTAAGAGTCAAATATTTTTCTTATTAAATGTTCACTTTTGATTTTAGGAGAAAAGAAAAACCTGCTGGAGTTGCTTAAATAACCCGATTCTTGTCACGTAAACAAATGGGTGAACGATTCAGGCTTGCAGGGCTTGCAAGTGCTGAGTTTAAGATGGTTTAAGACTTAAATTCTTCAGTCCTGACCAGCTGCATTGGTGCAGCTCTTTATTCCTGCTCTGGCAGGGACACAACACTGCAGTTGCATCCTGCTGCCTGATCTGCATTGCTGTATCCTCAGAGAAAATAGCCAGCCTCTATCATGCAGGATGCAGAGAGGGACTGAGCAATTATCAAACTTGGATATCCATCCAGACCATCTTTTCACACCTCTGGAAAAAAAACCCAGAAAACCTCATGTTTCCAGGTATAAAACCAGGGATTAAGTAAAAAAAAAATAAATTAAAAAATAATAAAAATTTTAAAAATCCTCTGAGGAGAAGATTATGCTGTACCTGCCCAAGGTGTTTCTCAGGAAGAATCCAGGTGAGCTTCCCTCAGGAGCAGCCAGGAATGGCTGTGGCTGGGACAGGCTGCAGGATCCCTGCCCAGCACAGCTCCTGGGGCGAACACTCACTGCCCAGGAAAGGGTCCTGGCACACACAGATTACAGTGATTTATATCCCTGGCACCAAGAGTTGTCACAGCTTGGGAAAGGGACTTTTTAAAATTCCTTTTCATAATAAAAGGAGCACGTTGTTCCCTGTTACTGAGGAAGCTCCTTAAGTCCCAGTGTGGGCATTTCTCCGGCAGCTCTCCCGGGGGGAAGCTTTGTTTTTCCCAATTATCTGCATTGTGAGGGAGGCAGAAGACACACACAAACCACAGACACAACCCTCAGCAGTGCTGAGGTTTTAATTCCACCCACTGAAGCACCTGGAGTGCTCCCAGCTTTGGGAGCTGCTCTCTGTGCCAGGGCTGCACAGGTCCCTGCGATGGAACTCAGGGATGAACTGCACTTACCCATTTCTGAGGGCCCTGCCATGGAAAGACTGTTCATGTAAGGTATCGGCTTCCTAAAATCCATCTTGGGCCTCACCAATTTCCCTTAAGCAGGTAAGAGAAATCCAGTACAGAGTGGAGTCATGTTTGGAAATAAAATACAACTGCTTTAACCCTCCTCTGCAGAGGTTCAGAACAGGAAAGGAACAACAAGCCCAGTGAAATCACAGCAGGAATTGTATTTGAGTGGTTTGGAAAAGAATTGAAGTATTTATCATTCCTAGTGCCTAAGAGCTCTTACAGAACCCATTCTTAACTGTTTTCTCTCTCTTATAACTTTGAAAGGGTGGGATTAAATTTGTGTTATAAAAATTGCCCCCCAAATGATTGGATTATAGCAGTGATGTACTCTGTCATGTTCTCTGCTAGTCCCACATTTACTAAAAGCCTCCATAAGCTGTCAGACTTCTGAAACAGCACGAAAATAGTTAGAAAAGAATTGTGCTTAAAAAAAAACAAAAACAAAAAACTGCTGTAGAAGGAATTTTTTCTCACGAGTGTTTTTGTGAGAGGGGCAGCCTTGTTGACTGGAATTCCTGTGCTAAAAAAGTAATCTACAAAATATGCCAGGAATTGTGGCAATCATAAAAGAAGTGTGAAAGCCTGGAAATTCTGTTTTTGAAAGGAAGCCTGGTGGAAGCAGGAGGAAGCTTTACAGGAAAGAGAGGTTGCTATCCTGCTATCTGCCCTGCCTGGAAGAAGAAATTATCTCTAAGCAAATGCCTGGAGACAGTTCCACAAAGGAACAAACAGACACAAAAATCCCAGCAATAAAACCCTGAAAAAGGTTTTGGAGAAGTGTGGAAATTCAAGCAGGGGAAGCTGAGTTTCCACAGGCTGCAGAGAGCAGCATTCCACTCCCCTGCTCCCACATCAGTTCATTGGAGAGGTCAGTGCCACTGCCCCGCGTGCCCCGACCCCGGGGCTGATGGATGGGTTTAATCTCCGGCGCTCGCGATTCCCGCAGGTTAATTGATTTCTTTTGGCAAAGCACCTTTCCAAGTCCCGGTGTCTGAGCAGCAGGACTGGCTGGAGAGCGAAAACAAGGCATCTTGAAATAGAAATTCCTCTGTACCCAGCAAGTAATAGATAGGAGAGAGGGGAGGGCTGGCAGAAAGCTGCCGCTGCCAAGGGCAGATGGCCTGGCAGGGAGGTGGGAGCTGGATGGCAGATTTGGGGTCCGGCACGGAGCTCTAAGTGCTGACAGCAGAAAGCTCTGCTGTCTCTCCTCTCCCCGGCAAGCATGGAGCTACTGACTGATAAATCCTGCCCCATAAATGCTGAGGGGAACACTGAACCTGTCAGCAATGGCAGCCAGCCCCCGCTCAGCACCGACCCCGCCGCAGGTGAGTCCCTCCTCAGCCTCCAGCTTACTAAAGATACTGCTTTACTTCTCAGTAACTCGAATGAAGCTGCTCTTTCCAGGAATCTCACTGCAGGATGCCAGGTATTTTTAACATGGGAGTGGGCACTTCCCAGAAACAGTGCACTGGGAGTCATTTGAGAGAAATTATCTTGTTAACCATTATTTATGACGATTGTTCTCCTCGGTTTGTAACACATAAGATCTGTGGCTGAATAATATAAAATGCATAAACAAATGTGAGTCAGACCAGCAAGGAAAGAGAAAGATGCTGAGAGAGAGAGAGAGCCATGGGACGGCTTTTGTGTCTTCTCCAAAGAATCTGCTGCAGCATTTACCTCTTTTTTCCCATAGGAAGTCCTTCCTAACATCTAATCTCCAATTCCCCTTCCTGCCATTTAAAGCCCTTCTCTGCAGATAACAAACCAGGCACACACATGTCACGTCCCCAAAGCCACACTAAGGTTCAGCTCTGCAGGACTTCACCTCCTTACAAGATGAGATCTTGTTTTTCTACAATGTTTAAACATCTCATTATAGGGGAATGTATATATTTAAAGGCACCAGGAGGCAGAAAACTTCTCCTTTCTCTGGTGTTCAGTTAAAGGAAGGTGGAACTGCTCTTACAGGGCCACAGCACCATCTGTGGCACTGCTTCCAGATCTCTTGCATCCAACTGATATGACAGTGTGAGCCAGAAAGTATCACCCAAACCGTTCACACACTTATGTCAACCTCCAAATACCTTATTTTCCTCTCCTAGTTGTACTATGCCTCCAGAGAGTGATATTCTGGGGCCCTTTCCATAAGGTACACCCAAGCTCCCCTTCTCCACTGAGGCAACGGCAAAGGCAACTTACAGTCACCAGCAGACTAGTCACCTACCCACATATTCAGCATGACATTACACACAGTAACTCTTATTTTTTGACAATTATGAGAAAGAGACTAACCCCAGAAGTTTGTATGTCATGTGGAAGCGTCTTCCGAATTACTGTAGTTGCCAACCGTGAGTTGATCCGAATCGGTTTCTTTACTGAAAAACAGTAGCTTTTTTTTTACAAGCTGCAAGGAGGGACTGGGAAAGCCTCTTTGCCACAGCGCCCCTCGAGCACGCAGGTCCCCACACACAGCTGGCTCCTTTCTCACCTCACAGTCCTGCCTGCTGGAGGTGGTGAGCAGGGCACTGCGAGGCCTGAGATGTGGTGCAACGTTGACCATCAAGCTCTGTGAAGCATCTCCTGCCTCTCACCTCACAGTCCAGCACAGCAGCCCCTCACCACGCATGGCCTGGGCTGTGACATGCTCAGGCAAGGGTGAAGGGGCCTGTGCCCCCAAATACTGTGCTCCCCTCCAGGCCACATGGCCAACAACTGAGATCCACCAGAGCAGAAGCGTGTAAAGGATGCCCAGCCAGCATGACCCAAGCCCCTGTGCTTCGTGCAGCCTCATGCACTCTGCTGAGCCCAGGTTCTCAATGCAACCCGACATCCTTTACCTGGAAGGGCCAAGGCCAGGGAAAGAGAACAAGCACAACGTTCAGGGGAGAAAACAGGCTGTGGCACCTCCCCAGTGCAATGGCCACGTTACTCACTGTTGTTCAGCTTTGGCTCGGTCACTTAGGAAGAAGAGGGCTGTGGCCAGGAAGAACATCCCTCCCAGGACGACGACGAAGGGGCAGAGCATGAGCGCGTAACCCAGGCTGAGGAACTCCCACACCGGGGACTCCTTTGTGCTTTGTCGTATCAGGTCTGAGATCTGCGAGAGAGGGGCAGAGAAATCAGTCACTCAGCTGAAAAAGGGACATGATAACAGCAGAGGGAACACGATTTCCTCAACAACCGCCCACCAACCATGTGCACGAGGTGGAAAATGGAACAGAGCCTTCAGTAAAAGCTCAGTGTCCCTCGTACACTTCAGCCTTCCAGGCTGGAGCCTGGGCAGCTCCTTGGCAGGGGTTCTGCTCTCCCTGTCACTCTTGTGGCCTGATCCATTACTCTTCCCACAGCCCTCTCCTGTTCTCCTGGCCTGCACCAGTGGCTGTATCCGTAGGTGTCTAACTCTGCCCGAGCCTCCCGGGGTGCCAGCAGGGCCACACTGGCATTGAGGGAGTGATCAATGTTCTGCAATTCCTATCGAGTCCTGCTTACTCCCACACCTGACCTACCTTTGGGCAAAAGGAGGCATGAAAATGCATTTCTGTGTACAGAGTGGGAGGGGGGAAGTGTTTCCCACAGAACAAAAACCCAGAGATCCCATCTGATTTGCAGAAACAGAACTTGAACATGAGGTTTTGTCCATGTCTGGGGTGTGGGGCTCATTCCCTCTTCCAACCTGGAAGTGTAGTTGTGTGCAAGAGGTGGCTCTGGCCCAGGCTCAGACGCAGGGGCTGCACTCACCCCAAAGAACCACACTCCCCCAAATCCATGGGCTAAGGCAGCCTGCACTTCCAACAGCCAAAAAAGCACAATTACATGAAAATGAACACAAATTTGCACCTACGCAAAGGAGGAGACAGATGCAATGGCATTATTTACTTCATTATGAAAAGCTTTTGCTAAAACTCAGTAAATTTAATGCCCATCTGCAGCTAAAACTATCACATTTTAATATTTACTGTCCAGCAAACAACTTTACTCCCATAAATCCACCAGGCTGGTAGCAGCAGTCGGGGTGGGTCTCAAGGCATTGGGTATTTAAATGTCCAGCTCTGTTTTTATCCCTGACCTTTTGTTGAGGCAGAAATATTAGTTTATACCAAAAGACTGCAGGGAATTTGCAACATAAAATCCTACTGCTGTGCACACACGCAAATCAGCTCCAGAAATAGGCAAAGCTTGTGCAGCAACTTCCAAACTGCCACAGTACTGGGGATGGAAAAGGTGGAGTCAGACACAACCTACGAGCAAATTCTGACACTCAAGGCTTAAACCTCGACAGTCCAGCAAGCAAATGTCACCTGCAGGAGAAATCACCAATTCACAGCCCTGCAGAGATGTGGAAGGGGAATGTGTGTGGGGACATGCCTCAGCAGAGGCCAAGCACAACAGAAGGTCACAGAAGGATGATGCTCCTGGGGCCTCGGGTCACTGAGTGTGTTTTAGCAGGGAGACTCTGGATTAACACCTCTCTTACAGCCCAGCCTGGCTCCCGCTTGGAGGGATGGAAAGGAGGGGCACAGCCTGATGCTGGAGGTGACCCCCCTGGGATATAGCTAAGGAAGAGTTCTTGCCCTCTCACAGAGAACTTTATTCCCAGTGTAAAACACAGAAGGGAAAACAAGAGGGTTAAGAACAAGTGTCATGTGAGAAATGATGGTTAAAATGTCCTCAGACTGAAACCAAGTAACAGTGGCCATTAGTCTGAGAGATTTATTAAAAATTAGCAACAAGACTGAAATGTGAAAAGAAAGGACCCACAGGAAAGTAGCAGAATGTGCTCTGCACCCAGGAGACAGGGATATCAGCTGGTCATTAATTCCCTTTTGTATCCAGACACCTTAATTCCCAACATTTTCCTGACTCCACATTATGAACCAGAATTTGGCACCGAGTCAGCCTCTGTGTCAGGCTGCAATAGCCAGAATTGAGGCTATTCTAAGAAATCTAGACATTCTAAACCACTTTTCATTTTTGGGAATGAATATAATTATTCTCCAAAAGGACCAGACAATAAATCACTTGACAAATTGATATGATAAATCAGCAGCAGAGGATGAAAAGCCAGGCATGTGCTCCTGATTACTTTCTCTTATGGATGACATGGCATTCTAGGCTAAAACCAGCCTTGAAAACGTGAAGTCTCCAACAAATAAAACTCCCGATGCAGCTCATCCCACACCTTCCCTTCTAACACATTATGCTGACCTTTTATACCAACAAGTCATGTTAATATTAAATCTGCTGTATTTTTCATTTTTAACCCCACACATTCTGGAAGTGCACAGTTCAGAAAGAGCTGTGTTTCCTCCCATCCAAGGTATGATTCTCCCCACCACCAGCTGGGCTTTCTTATGTAGCTTCCACATAATCCCCTCACCCATGTCTGCAACTCTAAAACCTTATCAGGGCCCACATACACATTTTTGGTGTTACAATCACTGCCCTCTGTTGTTTTGTTCCACTCGGTTACAAGCCACCTGCTAAGGCTGGAACTTTGGCATCTCCTCTCGAGAGGACACAGGACATAATTACAGGCTTGGGCTCCAAGAATGACACACCGTTTGCCAAATGGTCTGCTCTGCATTGCCAGTTTTGGGCTTTCCAGACTCCTCACAATGACAGCATCCTGAGCTGGCCAAGTGTGAATTGGCAAGACCCAAATCAAGCATCATTTTGGGTATCTTCTCTCCAGCATGAGTAACAAATCGCGGGGGTTTGTGCACATGGTCGGTGCCAGAGCTGCAGCTTGGAGTAGTGTGTGGGATTCCTTCCTTTGTTCTGCCAGTTGGGAGGTGGCAAAAGCTTCAAAACATTTACCCAAAGTGTGGGGGTGGGAAATGAAGAAGGAAGTCCTGCTGCTGATCTGCAGTCTAATCACAGGTCTTTGATACCAACCTAACTATGAAAGCTCCCAGCTCCTCCCTTGCTGTGCAGATCTCAAACCAAGAGGAATGACTTTGCTAAATGAACTCCAGCTCCTGGCATTCCTGCAGCAAAAGGGGTGGACTGTGCCCAGCCAGCTGGATGGAGTCCAGCTGGAGAAAGTGCCCACTTTCTGGAGAAGGAACAGCACAGCTGCAACGGGCACAATCCCAAGCCCCAAATGCCCAGCTCTGTCTCCATCCGAGGGCAGAAGACAAAGAAGGAACAAAGGGAAGCTTCATTACTTTCTTGGGAAGCACGTGGGGTGTGTTTTGGAACACGGGACAGGCCATTGATGCAGTACAAGCTGAGGTGGGCTGAGCCCAGCGAAGGTGTCTGGACTCTGTTCTGTCCCTCCTGAACAGGGCAGGGTAAATTAAGTGATGATGTATTAATTAGACAGCGCAATGGTAACACCACCTCTGAAATCACCATTCCCTCTCCTCTCTCTCATTGCCAATCTCCCAGGATCTGCAATTGCTTGATTTTACTAAATTTCTGCCACTGCCACTTGGGCACAAATGCTGCCACATCAAAGGCCATTTCTGGCACAAATACCTGATTTTCCTGGTTACCAGCTCAACACCAGCCAGGTTCTCCCTGCCTGCTCTCTTCAGTACAGTCCCTTAGCACAGTATTCCCTGTAACCCCACAGTGTCCCCACAACGCTTTGGGCTCCACCCACCCCCAAGTCAGAGGTGCATGTTAAAGGTTTCTTTGATTTTTTTTAAAAAATCTAATATGAATGTAAATGAAGATGAGAAAGCAAAAATAGGGGATTTTATAAAATAAACAATTTGCTGAGCCTGTGGGGGAGCAACAAGCATTTATACTGTGCTAAATGGCATGAGAAACACTTTATAATAAGAGGAAGTAAACCTGATTTTTTTAATGATACTCATTCAGACAACTACAGAAAGGTAAAAGCAATTATAGTCTAAAAGTTAGTTCAGTTTTAACCTTGGCATATTTGGATGGTAAATCAAAAAAAAAAAAGGCAAAAAATTCTGTTAATTGCATCCTTTTGAGGTTGCAAACAGATTTCATACTTGGCTGGTGGCAATATCAGTATCCTGTATTAATGTGTGGTACCCGAGTTTGCCCCAGCAACACCCACAGCAATACCAGCTTCCCCCAGGGCAGGGTCATCTGGGTATGCCCTTGTCCCCCTCCCAGGCTGCATTAAATACAAGGTGCCGCCTTCACAAGGCTGCAGGAGATCAAGACACTCCACCACGGGTTCTGCTGCAGGGCCAGCACATGGAGCTGGTACCTCTGGGGGTCAGAGAAATATCTGCCTCATTTGAAGCCCTCTGGGGAGGGTTGAAAATCTATTTTCTTTGTGTCATTGACTGCCTTTCTCTCCAAGTCTGATCTGCACAGGGATTTTCTAAGTTAACACCTGACTTTCTCCTGTCCCAGCAGGAGATGCCTCATACCATGGGGAATGTGTAGGGATGGGGGTGCCCAAGCCCACGTAGAAATAGGTCTGTGGCACAGGGCCAGGGAACACACCCTTTAGCAGCATTCCCCACCTCTCCCTGCAGCACAGGCCCCTTCCCCGGCTGTGTATCCCAGGAGAAGGAAGCGATTCCCTGGGTTGCAGGATCTGGACACCTCGTCCTGAAAGGTGCTCAGCACCATGAAAACTGGCTGTACTGGGAGCTCACAGGGTCCTTGGCAGCTCAGAGAAACCTCTGCTTAATGAGGTTTTTAGTGCACAGCAGGAACGACAGAGCAGATGGGACAGAGCTCGAAATACCTGAGTGCAACAACAACCCACTCTGGATTTCCGGACTTTCTCTACTGAGAGACTTTCACATACATTAAATGTTTATCAGAAATACTGAGAAGCTGCACCTCTAACCAAAGCCATGGGTATGAGAGGGGCACAGAGCCCTGGAAAAACACCAGAGCAGGCTGGGAACTCCTGGCAAAGAGCGTTTTATAGATGGGAAGTCATTTGGGATTTTAGGGCAGACTTAAATCTTGGTTGTTGCTGAGTCAACAGAAGTGGGAAGCTTGTTAGCTCCTTGTAAGGAGGAGATCAGTCCCATGAGGATTGATCTCCAGGTGGTTAATTCTCCCCTTATTTTGCAGCTGACAGCCATGTCAAAGATTTGGCCTTTCAGCACACTATGACAAAGGCTTTTAATTACTCAGCTCAGCCAGGACCAGGCAAATTCTCAACTTAAGGTTACTGCTTGCAGAAACAGGTATTAAGGCTGAGGGTTCTCTTCCTCACAGTATTTCCTGACACGTGCACAGCAGATGTTCAGACTCGCAAGGGCAAGTCCCATTTTACCCACCACAGTTTGGGTCAAACACAAGCTCAAGTGTGGGGGAAGATCTCTGCAGGAGGAGTGATACCATCAGGGCTACAGAACACCTGCCACAGCTGGGAGTGGGTAAAGAAAGAACAATAACACCCACAAGTGCATCACACTTCATCTACCAGCTCCATCAGATGATGGGAGATGCTGCCTGTACACACTCATGTACACTATAAATATTAGAACATGCTGCAAAAGGCAACAAGACAAGAGCCCTCTAAAACATCTTTAAACCCCCAACAGCAATGGAATATCCCCTGATGGTCCATGAAACAGAGGGAGATGCCAGTAGAATATTCTGCACACTTTTGTTACAGAGCACGATTGCCTTTTTGACCCTGAATTCATCTCTCAGCCTGCCTTGGCAGAACAGACAGTGCTGTGGAACCACCAGCCAGCACCTAATGGGCCATATTTGAGGGATGGCTGCCCAGGTCAGACAGGGACAGAGCACCCAGACTGCAGCATCACATCCCTAACACCCACTTCATTCCACTGCCCTGCTTGTAAGTCAGACAGCAGCGGAGTTGAGTCCCAATGGGCTGTGGTCTGTTTTAATCTAGCAAACTAAACAGGGGAAAAAAAATCTTCTTCCAGAATGAGCATGTCCTACTCTGAAGACACCATAGCATTTTAAACCATAAAATATGAATTCTAAACCACAATATGTGAATTCTGCTTCCTCAGGCAGAGAAGCCTTTACACACAGAACCACTTTCTACAAAGATCTATTTACCTGGTTGGGTAAACACCTTCAAACCAAATCACCAAAAAGGTTGTCTCAAACTGGGACAAGGTGCGTGAAATCTGCACCTCCAGTTATAACTTTCATTAAAAAGTATCTTAATTGCTGCATTTACTCCAGTTTTCCTTGGTTGCCCCTAATGAAATGCTGATCTCCCTGCCCTGATAGTCTGCACCAGGGATAATGAACACTGCTCTGCTAACTACTTGCTGAAGAAAGGTCATTAGCATTCTTACTGCTTAAGTAGCTCATTAGATCTAGTTTATCAGCCTGCTCACATAGGAGGGTTGGGGAAGGGAGAAAAGTGAAAGGTGAAAGGCTCTCACAGCCCAGCTGCCAGACTGGAATTCCATCCTGTCACGCTTGGCTGGAGGTGCCGTCCCTCCAGTAAAACTGACACAGCAGGAGCCAAGGAGATCCGGACAGGTGGGAACCATCAAGAGGAGTCCAGGGAGTAGCTTTTAGCCCATGAAAAGGTGCTGGTGGAGGAGAGCTGACCTCTGGCACTCGAAAAGACCCTCCTCACAGGCTGATGTTGCCAGGTGACAAGTGGATACAGACAAGTTTCTATCCCTAGACCTGAGGGATGGTTGCACAGAGATGATGAGAGGGAATTTAAGCACGCAGGAGAGCAAAGGGCACCAGGGCAGTGAGGACCGCGTGTTCCCACAGCAGCAACTGCCCTGGCACATGCAGAGACAGCAGTGCCTGCAGTGGGTGCCTTTCTCATCACTGCCAGGGCGAGAGGGCAAGGCAGGAGTGGGAGAGGAAAGCACTGCTGGGCTCAGGGAGGAAGCAAATGACAGACTTGGAGAAAGAAAAGAAAAAGTCCCAAGCCACAGCCCCAAAATAAAAAAAACAACACTGCCTGTACTCAGTTTTCCTGAAGGAAAAGAGAATGTCAGGGAGCGGAGGGGGAGCACTGCTGATGTGAAGGACAGCGTGACCCCTGAGTAGGGAAGACAGGTTCATCCACGTGCACAGATGGACACGGGAGCAGGGACTCACTGGCATGTCTTAGAGTTGTCCAATTTTAAAGGGCAACAAAGATCTACCCAGAACTAGTAACACAAAGAGCTGAAGCTGAGATGCAGCCTGAGAAAGTGAACTGTTTCACATGCTGCTGCTGCTGCTGCCTCCCCCCACTCAGCTCTTCTCAGTCTGAAGTGCTGTCCAGGGCACAGGAGAGCAGCTGAAGACCTTTACCTGCTACTCAACATGAGTGGTGGGATTTGGGGCACTTCTCTTAACTCTTCTGTGCATAGGGGGAGCTGTCAAAGACAGAAAAGTACCCACGATGTTTGGGTGTAATGCACTGAACAGGTGAGATTTCTCACCAACTACCTCCAGAATAAAGCATGGAGTGACACTCTGAGCTGTTAAACGGCAACTATTTAAACTCTGCAGGTTGGTTATCACAAAGGTCCTGAAAAAGTTACAGTTCTCTAGGAATAAAAGCTGTCTCATCTAAAGAAACAGCAGAGCAATGCCTATTCTTGTTTGTGAATGAACAGGCAGTGCTGATTTACAGTAATTGATCTCAATGCTTGGCAGGTAGTAAAGCCTTATGCAAATCACAGCTGCCACCCTAAAGCTGCATTTGCATAACTCCTTGGTAAGTCAGTCTTAAGCCTTTTTACCATAATAAAAGTTATCAATATTTAAACACACATGAAAAATAGGCATACATATGTGCTCCCTGTCACTTAGCTTGTAAACACCAATGTATATTCCGTGCCCCGGGTGGTTGTAAGGACCTGCAGTGTGAGATTTGGAACGGGGAGGGGGAGGTTACAGAAAGTCTGTCGGCCCTTGAGCTCTCAGGGCACACCCAGAGCACAGCAGCATCACACACCGGAGGCTGGAGCTGACCAGCACCTTCTGTGCTCCCCACGAGGATTTTAAGATCATTACAACATTTATTGGTATCCAGCTGAGACAACTGCCACAGCTCAGGGCCATGGGGATCTGGTTCTTTAAGAGCACTGCTAGAGGGAATCCCACTATGAACTCACTGAAACCATGTAAGATTCCTGCCCTATTAGATCAAAACACTGATCATTTAGTGAGGGAGCCTCAGGAGGATTCTGTGAGCAGTTTGAAGACACAGCAGAGCTCCAGGATCTCAGGTGAACCCGAGCGATCAGGAGCTGAGTTTCACCCACTCTGACCTGCCTGTTACTGCAGTTCACAGAACAGGGAATCATTTAGGTTGGGAAAGACCTCCAAGATCACTGAGTGCAATCTGTGGCCAAACACCACTGTGTCAACCAGCCCATGGCACTCAGTGCCACATCCAGTCTTCCCTGAAAAATCTCCAGGGGCTGCTGCTGCTCTCCTTCAAAGCCTCCCCCTGCTCTGGGCCTGCCTTGTGGTAACTCCTGAGTCACAGCAGCGGGAGTTGGGATTCCCAGGACTACAGGAGGTGTGTTCCCAAATTTCCCTTAAAGCCAACAGGAGTAGGTTGCTCAGCGCCCACTGAAAACCCTGGTCAGAATCCAAGCCCCTTCCGTAACCTGCCCAGGGGAGGTTCCAGTCCTGCCTGAAGGTCTCCATCCTGCACTGCAGCTGGACACTTCCAGCTGTGTTTAACGCTCCAGCTGGTTGCTGGCCTTGGCTCTGGTGGCCAAGCTGGCTGTTTGTCCTTTCACTTCCAACAGGATTTGTTTTCCTGTGCTGTGTGGAAGCTGCAGGGGACCCTTCAGTCCTCACAGCAGAGGGAGGACGAGTCCAGACAGTGCAGAGGTCACACAAATGGATGCTGCTCCTGCCATGCAACAGGGCTTAGCTCCTCTCTCCTGCCACAGAGCCTTGCACAGTCTCCTCCCAAATCACAACTGCCCAACCATTACAGCATTAAAAAAGGATAATTAAAAATAACAATTACTATTTTCCCAGCCTAAAGAAAGCCCAAGGCAGCTATTAAATTGGGGTTATGCATGTTTCAGCCAGGCATCCTTAAGTAACACAACTTGCTTGATCTCTGAATACCAGAAGGGCAAGGCACATTATTGCTACAACCAAAGACTGGGTTTTTTTAGATCTATGACACTAAAGAGCCTTAGGCAACTTTCAAGATTAATTGCAATCATTCAGGGTCCTCGATATTCCTCCTGGACATCCCTTTTACGTAAGAAAAAGGATGAACATGTAGCAGAGTCACCTGAGGCAGCCCGGCCTGCCCCAGCCCTGCCCTCGTCCCCAGCCTTCAAAGCTCCCTGCCCTGCTTGTTTCATCCTCCTCCTCCACATCCCCACTCTTCCAGCAGATCCTTTGTTCTTGCCACCTTCAAATAATTTCTAAAATAAGTTCCTTTCTCCCTGGATACCCAGCACATTGAAGTAAATAAAGAGTAGCTAAATTGTGCATTTTTATTCTGGTGAGACATTGCTCATTTCTTTGGTCTATTCAGCCTTACCTCAGTCTGCCTTTTCATGTGTGTTCCAGAGGGTACAGAGCAGCTACAGCATTGTGGGGAGCTGCCACTCAAGAGTAAATATTTATGCATATTTAAATAGATACACTCACAAAATGAAATATCTCTATAAATACGTACGTGTAGATACACACACCAGTGTCTATAGGATGAATAGATGAGAAATTATGGTTTTAAAAAATAAAAAAGCCCCACAGCACCTGTGTCACACAGTTCTGAGCTGGAAGAGCACATCAAAGCCCTGTCTCTCAGGTGATGGGACCAGTGAAGATCCCAGTTACATCACTGGAAAACTGTGGCACCTTCAACACCTCATGAGCATCACTCAGGGATTTCTGTGGGAGCTGCTATATTTTATAAGTTATGATCTGTGATCTCTCTTTCTCAATGCACCAAACTCCACAGAAGGGGAAAGAAATTTTCCCAGTATATCTAGATTTCTTTTCCTTGTTAAATTCCACAGGCTTTATATTTCCAACTGTGAATGTTCTCTGACTGCCAGATTTTGGAGCTGGGTCTTTTGTTTTGCTCTGCACCAGGTAAGGGTGGCATAGGAAGGGAGATGCCCAGATAGCCCAAGGCCAACCACTGCAGCAGTCACAGGAATATAAGCCCCCAAACACGCACATCCACCCTGCCATGGATTTAACATCATTGGAAGGCTGAGGTTGGATCTCAGGAAAGGCTCTTCCCCCAGAGGGTGGTGGGCACTGAGCAGGCTCCCCAGGGCAGTGGGCACAGCCCCAAGACTGCCAGAGCTGCAGGAGGGTTTGGACAACGCTCTGAGGGACAGGCTGGGATTGCTGGGGTGTCCTGTGAATGCTAATGATCCTTGTGGTCCCTTCCACCTCAGGATATTCTGTAATTCCATGATTTATCATCATACCAACGAGGTACAAAATCTCAGCAGGTCAGGACAGCTTCATCTTGTTGCCCATAAATAGGTATTTGGTTTGTGAGGTCAGATTAACACTTAAACACACTCAACTTTTACCCAACCTAATTTCTAACAGACCCACAAAAGCAACACTCTCTCTTTACAGAGCTGTCTATAAGCTTTATAAATGCCTGAGGCTAAAAAGATGTAGAAGCTCATTTCTCACCCCCAAGGGGCCCTCCCAGCTTTGAATCACAGCAAGCAGAAAAGTTGCACTGCTCTGCAGCCCTTCCCATTCTGCTCACAAACACAGCCCTTCCCAGCAGGATCTAACCTGGCACTCACAGGAGCAGTTAGTAAACAAAAGCAAACCCGGGCAGGCAGCCCTGCCAGAGCCTGCTGTGAGCACTTACAAATCCAATGAGATAAGGACTGCCAGCATCTCCCAGGAGGTGTGAAGTGAAACTCTGCAAGGCCACTGCGGTTGCACGGCGTGTTGGGATCACCACATACTGCAAAGGAGGGAAAGACACAGAAATAGATAAGGGAAGCGAAGGAAGAACCTGCCCAGCTGTCCTGCACTGCTCAGTTTATACCCAGGGCAGGACTGAGTAAACCAGCTGCCCCAGATGTTGGTGGCAAACAGAGCCACTGGAGGCTCAGGCAACTGGGAACGTGATTCCCAGCCTGGCTCTGGAGCTCTCCTGGTGGCAGGTGCTGGGGGAGGGAAGCTCTGCCCAGCCCTCTCAGCAGCACTCTGACTGTCAGCTTTGCCCAGCAGACACTGCTATTGCTCCTGAGCCTGGATTTTGCTTTGCTGGTGGGGAGAGGGAAGTTCAGGGTTGCTCAGCACCACCAGCCTTCAAACCTGTGCTGTAAACTGGGATGTTGTGTTTATTGCATACTAAAGTAATGAGTTTGTTTCCTAAACTATGAGCAATCCACACCAGTCGGTAAGGTCACATCCTCCCTTCCTACTCCATCTCCAGCCACTTTAAATTTTTCCTCAGAAATTTGTGATTCCACTTGTGAAAAGTGACAAAGTCATGTTGGGAAAATCTCCCACATCCAAGATACTGTAGTTTGGTCTCCACTCCTCTAATAGGACAGGACACCCTCAGCCAGGTCATGCAGAATCAGTCAGACTACACAGGAGCAGTGGAAAACACAAATTATTTCCCCATGAAGGGACCAGAGCTCACAGAAAACAGAGCCTGAACCACGGAAAGGGATGAAAGACTAAAAAAAAAGAGAAACCCCACCAACTCCCTGTCCTGTAGAATGACCTTAATTTTACAACACACCTCTAGAAGCAGAAAAAATTAATTGTCTCCTGCATAACTTGTCAAAGAAGCTGGCTAAGGACATCTGCATTGAGTCCAAAAATCCTAGTTTATAAATTGATCCTGTCTTGATTTAAAGGCTGGAAGTAATGAAGAATTCAATAGGTCTCTAAATCCAAGTGAGTTTTGCTTCTGCCTCTGAGCACTGAATCTCACTGTGCCTCTCTCCCTGTGGCCCTGGAGAGCCCGTGCCCTGCCAGGAATGGCTCTTGTTCAGCTGTTTGTAGACCATGATCTCTGTTATTTGTCCACTTTCTCTTTGATGGGGCTGCCTTCAGTTTTTCTTTAGAAGTCCTGCCTTGTCAGGCTTCAACTCATTCTTGCAATCCTTTCCTGGAGTCATTTATTAATTAAATGTGACATTTAGGACTGGCCTATCCCCAGCCAGAGCCACCCAGAGATCCATCACCTGAGCTGACTGAGGCACGGGGAGCTCACTCAGGGCATGGAGCTGAAGCACATTCCAGTGCTTTAACAGTTCCTCCTGGGGAAGGGGAGTTGTCCTGTCTGCAGTGGAAAGAATGAGCCATAAAAACCAGCAAGAAAAGAAAGAGCACTGAGAAAATCCACACTGCAAGAGAACTGATGCCTGTTTAGAATGATCACCTCGTTCCAAGCACAGACAATTACGAATGATGGGTAAAATTAGATTAAATGCTTCTTCCTTAGGGTTTTACCACGTGCTTTCAGAATGACCTGCCAGTTCTTTCATCTCTGCTTTGACAAAGCTGCAAATGCACACAGCTAATGCACTTTGATGCCATGTATTAAACAGGCACCCTGTTAAACTCCTGTTGTGCAATAAAAGAGCCACAGGATGCTCAGATCCACAGCAGCCACCCAGCTGTGGATGTCAGACCCTGTCCTCTTTTGTATCCAGGAGCTCAGAACACGACTAAAAGAAAGAAATCGCAAGAGGAAACTGAGCTCTAGACTTTATTAGAGGCACAGAAACATGTTGAAGGTCAGGCTGTGAACAGGAGAGCCCCACAAGTCACTCCCACCCTCCAAAGAGGCAGGAAATGGGTGCAAACTGGAGGGATCGGATAGAACAAAAGAAAAACTGAGAGTAGGTTATTGTTGTTCTTCCTACCTGGCCCCAGGTCACACAGGGGCAATGGAGAAACATTCTGCAAGGGCTGTTTGGGAAAAGGCATCTGAGAGGGTACAGCGAAATTCTGCCTAATTCAAGAGTCCAGAGCTGTATCTGTGAATTAGGGGATTTTATACTTTCTGTAATATTTCTGTCAGCAAATCTGGAAAAGAAAGCCTGCCTGGCCCTGTACTATATCAATTTTCTTAGCAAAAGGACAAAGGAAATGGCACATTTATTAAAAATTTACCATTTCCAGGGAGTGGCACTGAATTGGTGTCAATTAGAGGAAGAAATTTGAATATCTGTATCATATGTGTGTGTGCATATATATATACATATATATATTTATACACATGAATACACACGCATACATTAGACATAATTTTGCATGTGTAGCTGTGTTATACAGACACAATTTTGCAAGCAGCATAATTTTGCTCAATTTCCAGCAAGTTTTCAGTGTGTTTAGCTGAGGAAGTTATTGATGGTTGAAACAATAAGAAGTGCCAAAACTTGGTAAATTTAGTCTGGAATTCGAGAGACAAACATCCCACTCAAACCTAAAACCTAACATGTGACAAGCAAATGAGTACAAGACTTTTTGTCCTGCTTGAAAAGATATTGGAAGGGGAAAAAAACCCTTAAACCAGCATCTCCAAAACACCAAAAATACTTCACCCTCTCCCTGCTTAAAAAGCATTTTATCCTGATGGACAGGAAGCAGTTGGTAACAAACATTATCCACTGTTCTAGGAAGACAGCAGTAAATTACAGCTCTAAGGAGGCCTTTGGATGCTAAAATAGCCCTAAATTCAAAGCATCCATGGCCTGGTTTGGACAGGCCCCAGAACCTGGAGGTGGCAGAGCCGCCGCAGCGCAGGCGGAAGGCTGTGGGATCGCCCTGGCTGGTCCCAGGTTCAGACACAGGCAGCACAGAGGGTGGGAAGGGAGGCTGAGCAAGCAGCTTTGGAAACCTCTGCTCTTTTAACAGAGGCTCAGAAAGGCCGGGGGTCACTGCTGACACCTCCTTCCTGGGATGGAAGCAGGAAGCTGGTCTGAAATAAGTCAGCTGGGAAAGCCAAGGGGAGATCACCCTTCTCCCAGAAAAAGGCCATGTGCCAAAGAGGTAAGTTCTGGTGTTTATGTCTAAGCTTTGATAGAAAAGTCCATCCTCTAAAACACTTTGTTGCCCTTTCTGGGTCAGGACAATTCATACTTTCAGCACCAAAGGCAAAGAAAACACACACCAACCCTGTTCCAGCCACTGAGAGAGCCTGGAAATAGCCCAGGTGTCCCTGAAGTACCTGCTGTTCTGAAAAGTCTGTGATCCAGAGGGACACTTCCAAAAACCAGGCAGCTACTGCCTAATAAAATACTCTTAAATGAAGTGAAAGGGGCTGACCTGGTGCCCAGATCCCAGCACACCCCAGAGCAGTGCACCTCCACCTGCTGCCCCCAGCCCATCCGCCCCGGGATGGCTTGTACCCTCATTCCCAGGCACTTCTCATCCTGCCTCCAAATCCCCAGCACTCCCAGCACTGCTGTGTGGAGGCACTGAGAGAAGCAACAGCAAGAGCTTCTGGAAATGCAATTTATCTCCTGCTTTAAAAATAGGGCAGCATTCTGGACTAAATAAATGGGGTTTATTTGTAGGGAAGGTAATCAGGACAAAAGCATGTCCATGGCACAGCTAAGCACCATTCTGTGCCTCTTTCCAGCCTAAAGAAGAGTTTGACTCTACAACAAAACATTAGAGCAGCTCCTCCACAGCAGGTCATGACCATTTACAAAGAACAAATTATTTAAAAGAAAACAAATATTCAGAGCAATTCTTTTGCATCAGTGTCAAGACTATGCATAAACTGGGGGATGACTTTTCTCAGCAAAGACCTAAGGAGGTTGTGATGGAAATAGATGAGGCCCTTTAAGTTGCCTCCTGGCTCTTACACAGAAATGCCACCAAGCCTCTGCCCATCATCTTTATTTTTGACAGGTCCTGTGGAGGGAAAACCCCACTACTAGGACCAGATTCCACAAATTCCCAAGCGCTCCCAATGGCTCAGCCTGTTACACACATGCCTGCTGCACTGAAGCTCATTCATTACTGCTGTTACAAGGCAGTTTTAATGCTGCTTTGGGGTTCTGGTAATTTTAAGGCCAATTTGCAAAGATGGCTGTTGGAGTTTGTTTCATAATTAGCATGTTCCACACAAAACATCCCCCCTTTACTCAAGCACCATCTGAGCATGTGCCTGGGAGGAGATATGGAGAGTTGTGCTCAGGAGAATACGGCCTGTTTTGTACCAATTTACATTTGGAACAAATATCAGCCTTTCAAAATCTCAGGCAGCGCAGAACATTCTGCAGCCCCGACACTTTATCAGAGCCAGCACTTGGCACCTCGGACTGCGAACGAGGAGCCACACAACGAGCCTTCCACGGGCAGGAGCAGCAGATGCAAGGGAAGCACGAAGCCAGGGAGAGCCAACAACTAAATTGGAAGATAATAAGCAAACATCCTGGTTTTGCCATGGAAATTAAACTTGCAAAACCTCTGGAGGTGCTTAACAACCTGCCCGATGGGGTTCTTAACCAGTCATGAGATCTGTAAATCTTGGGAGAGCTGTGAGAAATCATTTGGGATGCAGTTTCCAAAAAGCCTCACTCCTGGCATAATGAGATCAGCAGGAACAGTGTTCAGCCAGTATTGAGAGCTTTTATCCATGAAAACAGGGTAATATTTATGTATAGGATGAAAGTGTCATTAAGCTTAAGCTAATAATGCTTTTAAACTCCTTCCCAGCCCCAGGCAAGAACAGCCACACTTCTGATTACACCAAATAAATAGTAATCAGTAGAAATTAATTTGCCAAACATTTAAAGTGCATCTCACTAAAGCACATCCACACCTTCCTCTGGCAAGGACGTCCCACACAGCTGTCTGTCAAAGGTGGTTCTCACTCAGGGACAGCCTGAACACCCCTGTGGTCCCACTGCATTCAGCCCCTCTGGTTACAGCCCTGCACTTATCAAAATGATGTTTATATTTATTTCTTCAGCATGTTCACAGGTCCACTCATGCTGTTAGTGCATCAAGCTGGGCATTACATATGACATTCAGCTCAGTTTTCTAACCAGACCAGAGAACAGTGAGCTGAAGAGTTGGCAGGAATTACCAAAATCCAATTTTTAACACTGTTCTCATTTCCAATCATTTCTTATGGAGCTCTTTTACACTAAAGCAGCATAAATAACTGCAAATACATCCCTACAAAATGCAACTGACTACAGGACGCTCGTAATGCAGATGGCAAACCCTATGAAAGCTGTTAAAAAGCTACAGGACAGTGAAGCCACGTTGAAACCAACACAAAAAACTAAGTCATTAAAACAGGACAATGATCCAGCCCTAATACCCTTGATATAACGGAGCAGTTGGTTGGAAAATATCTTTTGGGGTTAGTTGGGACCACACAGGTCAAATTTCAGGTCTCTCTCTGGCACAGATTTTCTGGAGGACCTTGAAGGCGTCCGACAGGACCTTCCCTCTGAGCAGAGAGAGCCCTGGCTGCCCTCTGAGAGCTGCAGATGTGCTCGTGGCTGAGCCCTTACCTGGGCTAGTGGGGTTATAAACAGCTGCTCTTCAAACCCACCCACGAATTCTGAGCAGAGGGAGGTGGGATGGCTCCTGGGAACATCACAGCCAGAGGCAGGACTCGACAGGAAGCTCTGGCAGGAGGCAGGAAGGAGCAACTACACTACTGCACTGTAATTTCTTCCTCAGCACAGCTGTCTGGAGGCTGCACATCTGTCCAAGGGTTGAGATAGAACTTCATGAATGGCCACAGCAGCCCTGAACTCAGCACGAGCTGAGACCCCACAGAGCTCTGCCACAGCTCAGCTGAACTGGCAGGAGGGATGAAGCTCGGGAATGAAAGGCTCTCCAATGCCATCACAGCACCCTGAGAGCCTTCCTTTCTCTGTGTTTACTCACATCTGAGAGAGGTGGAATTAACCAGCCACCCCACCTCCCAAAGCTTTCCCGGCACAAATGAGTTAAAGATGGAAAGTTGATCAGTGATGGCAACTGCAGAGCTACCTCAAAATACAAACAAACCTTGAACTTCAACATAAACAGAACTAAAGCAGAGGCTTGAAGTTCTTTGCTGAATCAATATATCAACACCATTATCTTTCCATCTAGGAGTCCTGAGCCCGATTGTTTCCTCCTTGATGTTTGCATAACGAATAAACACAAGTCAAGGGAGTTTTCTGTTGATGCCAGACTGATTATATTTTTAGTTCTGACAACAAGCTGACAAAAGACCTGGGGGCACGTCCTGCAAGGGTTCCATACCTTAGTGCCTTTCTTTTCCATACAACAAACAGCACCTCCTTCACAACAGGGTTTCAACCTATGTTATGTTTGAAGGGCTTTGTACAGCTCTGATGAAGCCTCTACAAAACACACAAGGCTCTTGAACAAATGTCCAGACTATTTCATGTGAAAATGAGGCTGCTGAGGTCAACTTGCTGATTTGAAAGACTTGAAAAGCTCTGTGGTAGAGAAAGAAATGGAAAATGAAGGACATGAGGTGAAAAGTCCCTGACAGTTTCCTTTTGGACAAGGTGGACATAGTCCAAAAATTCTTTCTACTTTCTTTTCCTCTCTGCTCTCCCAGAGGTGGGCTTCTATTGTGTATGTGTTGAATGGAAGGTAGATGGGCTGCCTTTGTGGTCAGAGGAGGGAGGGAGGGAAGGATTTCCTACTGCAGAACAAAGCTGAGTTACTGACAACAAACTCCATGAATGTGCTGACTGTTAGGGAATTCTGCCTGAATTCTGTGCGCGTGGGGCTTTGCACAAATACTTAAAATTTGGGGAAATGAATGCAGAAATGTCCTTTCTGGACATCTCCTCTCCCTGATGCTCAGAACAAAGGACAAGAAAAGTCTTTTCTCTATCTCTCTCTGTATGTCACTTAGTAATAAAAATGGTTAATAGGCTGAAGTAAGGGCTAGGATTTGGAAGAAATCGTCAACTCCAGGTTGTTCTTGCAAGCTCATAAACTGCTCTGAACACCAAAAGATGCTGTTCCAAAGTGCACTCACCATCAGAATGTCTGCTGTGATAGCCCAGTTTGAAAACAGAAGAGTTTCTCCGATAAAAATGCAAATCTGTTGTAACAAAACACACAAAAAGGAGAAGATTTATTCACTTGACATTCAAAGGAAAAATAACCTGTTGCAAACTTGCCTTTGTTGCTCATTTGTCTCTCACCTACACAATACACTCCTTGTTACTGTTGTGGTTTATCCTGAATTTTAGCAAACCATGGACTTGTATCAGAGCTCTAGTGGGTTGATCTGCAACTTTGTTAGTGTAAATGAAGTTTATGAACCGTAGAGCAACTAAAATAAAGGCTGACACATTTGGTTAGAGCAGAACATGAGAAAGCAGCAGGAAGAGACAGCCCTGGGCTTCCATACCTAGAACCACAGAGGTTGGAAAAGACCTTTAATATAATCAAGTCCAACTCATATCATTCTGTTCTTAAAAGCCAGTTAGAAAAGGCAAAAAGGCCACAACTCCCCCAGACACAGACATTTTCATCACTAGGAACCAAGTTATGTGTTAAACTCTGCAGCAAACCAAATGAGGTTCTCCACCCTGTGTGTGGAGGAACCTTCCCCCGATGGCATAACATGGGAAATATCTCCGTACAATCAAGACAGGAGTTAGGTATGGGCTTTGCAACATCAGTGCCCTGTGGTGAAATCGAACCCTTGGCTCTCTGGAGACGGTCAACATGAACTGCAGGAGTGGCAGCTCTGGCACGACGTGACCACTGCCACTGTCTTTCCCACACAGCAGTCGAGGTTCCCCAAACCCCTCAGACAGACCATCATGTCACTGCCAGGAATAATTTGCTTTATTTAGCGAGTCTTACGCACTGACCTGCAGAAGCTTCCTCTATTTGTTTCTAAAATTGTCTTTGTTTCCAACACATTTTCCCTTCCCCATCCCCTCTTTCTGTGACTGGATCAGCTGGTTTCCATTTTCCCACTGTCCACTGCTCTGCCCTGAACTTGGCTCTCACTGGAGCTGCCAAGCTCAGGACACAGACCCACTGAACCAAGGTGCTGACAGGGCTTGAAGCCATGTGTCCTACAGCAAGCACTCACCAAAGGCCCAGGTGTGCTCTCAAAACCTGCTCTGAGGTCTCTCCTGCCACAGCTTTGCTGCTGCTGGGGTTCTGTGGCTGGACAGATTAAACTGAGCTTGGGAAAGGTGGAATCACGCTTCCAAGTGCAGCATCCACAAGCCCTGCCTGCTCATACACACAGCAAACAGGTTATGTGAATTACACACCTTGGGTAAGTGTATGAATTGTTACAGGCAGCAGGGAGAACTTGCCCCTTGTGCAGGAATTCAGCACAAGTCACTTAAATAAATCACTGAAATGCTCCAAACTTCAGAGCACGCCAGTTCTCAGTGATTGAACGTGTATTTCACCCATTCTATGAAACGCGCTTAATCTGTGGCTATTGGTAAAAGGAGAAGAGGAAGAAGAGGAAAATCAAAAAGTAGGACAAAAAAATACTGACATTAAAAAATGTCTGTCCTTCAGCTGCTAATGGGGATTTATAAAAATGAGTTCATGCACTGCAAAGGGCATATGAGGATATGTGATGTTACTGCTGGAGAGAGACTCTAGGGATACTTACTGCAAACAGGGCAGCTCCAGAACAGAGCAGGAGCTCCTGAAACGCTCAAGGTTTTGACTCCTCACACACTTATTGAAGCCTCACTTTACACTGAGACTTCAGCTCTGTAGAAACATCCTTTTCTGACTCCAGCTGTGTAACATCTCCCCATGTCCATTTGCTCATCTGTGCTGAGCTGACAGAACGTATGGCCCTCTAAAGCCATTCTGTTTGAGTTAGCAAATTCTGATTCCCAAAAATGATAAACAGAGCAGGTTTCAGAGTGGTCACACCAGCAGCTCTCACAGCAAGGTCTAAGCAGGTTACAAACTCCTTCCATAGTATCTGTCAACATCTTCATTCTTTGTATTTCTCTCTGAAATGGTTGCAGACACCCTCAAGTAATGTTGAATCTGGAGTAATCTTAACTCCAGCTCAGTGCTGGGCAATACTGATGCCTCAGAAGTAGGCAGGTCACCAACACTACATCAACAGACAGTCCCTGGAGTTGAGACCGAGAGGCTGTAAAAGCTCCATGCTAAGATTTTACCCTGAGAGTTGCTGTTTCTGCAAGATCATAAAATGTCTGAGGAATTGAAATAGATGCTGAAATTGAGGAACTTGGAACAGTGCCATGAGGAAGGAGAAGCAAAGCATCTCTCCCCAGTCATTTGGAGATTTAAACGAGTGTAAAATCTGCAGTTGAAATGTCTGAGCAGTGCAAGACGATGATGCCACACAGATAATGGGTCTCCAGAGATAGGTTTGAAACCCAAGGTTTCAAAGAGCATGTATTTCAGAAAGAGTGGGACCCACAGATTTGCAAATTGCTGCTTTAAGGAGCTGGATCACAACACAAATCCACACACTGCAAGGAAAGCGCTGTAAGAACTGACTGGACTACGCAGCCAAGCAAGATGGTAAAAGAGAAATACAAGTGTCTGGGCAGCAAAGTGACACAGAGAGCTGGTTTATTCCACCTTGCCAGCCACTTCTACCACTGCCAATAATTGACTGGATTAGTATGAAAAGACTGGATGGAGAAAAGTCATCTGTCTACCTGCTCCAGGCAGGGGTGGCTGCGACTGAACTGGAATAGCAGCTGCCCCCAGCGACCAAAACCACCTGTGAGAGCAAGCAGGGGAGAAGAAGTGTGTCCAGGGGAGGGAGAGTGCAGGCAGCGTGTAAGGGCCAGGGTGATGATGCTCATGGATGTGCAGGTCTTTTCCCAAAGAAACAAAACCTACAAATCCAAGGGCTCTGCAGGTTCTTCATTTAAGCCGATGCCAGGTCGGTTGACATTAAAGTGTCCCGACTGGTAACCAAAGCAGGGAGGGAGACGGTGATCTGATGGCCACCACAGCTCAGTGTGAGAGAACACCACCTCATGGGGACCCATCCACCTGCTGGGAAGTGAGAACTATAAGGCTCTGAGCCAGCCAGGGGCCCAAACCCAGTAGCTGCCAGTTTCCCCACGGTGTGATCCATGGCAGAAGTGTAGGGACAGTCCCAGCACAGAGGGCTAGCACACAGCCCCGTGCTGGGGACAGAGCAGAACGCTGCCCTTGCCCTTCACACAGCTCGAGGCTGTGAGCCAGGACAGCAGCTGGCAAGGAAGATATCAGAGATGGGATTATCAACTCACACATTTTCCTCTATTGTTTCCAGGAGACTTTGTCACGGATTATGAGATGAGGAAGGTAACCTAGTCCATCATTCTGTTCACCATATCTAAGTGTTCCAACTCCAGAGTCAGAGAACAGTCTCTCCTATTTTTGGACAAACAAGACTTAAAACAGAGAGCAATGAGAACCTGTACACCAAGAATCCTTGCAAGACAGGTCTCCTAGTGAAACACAAGGGAATTAGACACTCTGGGAGATTGAAACAGCTTTGAATGGCATAGAAAAACAAGGGCTAGTGTTTAAAACTTGCCTTGAAATGTCAGTTCAACTGATACATGGCACTGCCACATATAATACCTTGTGTTACCAGTCACTGGTAGCTCCAGCACAGACTGTCCTCTCCTTCTGGGCTCAGGTTTCCAGTAGCAGAGAGCACATATTTAGGGTCACAGACAGGCAGTGTCATCTGCTTCAGCCTAACAGCACCACAAACAGCTCATATTCCTCATACTCCCTCCACATGCAGCTCTAACTCCCTTTGCAAATCATTGACTCTTTATTAGATTTACTGCTCATGCATAATGAAATAAATTGTTTCTAAGATTAGTTAAATAATACCATCTATATTTATATACCTATACAATGCAAAACAATCACATAGCTATTAAAAAAAATCAGGAAAAAAAAGATAAATATGAAACCAATAGCCACCTTTTGCTGCACTGTTTTTGAAGAGAGTATTTCCAGCTTAGAAACGGAGGGGTTTTGCATAAAGAAACTGAACACCACAAATGAACATGTCAATGGGTCTGAGAAAGGAGAAAATCACAGGTCTGGCTGCACAAATAGGTGGAGGAAGCAGGTGAGGGATGTGATCTTCACTTGGCTATGGCTGACAATGAAATATGAATGATGTGCCAACATAACAGCCTCTCACAGGTGATCATTTCTCTGCTGAATCAAAGGTCAGTTCCAGCCCAGGCCACAAATCAGAGTCTCCTTCTGACACTGTCTAAACAGCCAGAGTAGTCATTCTTGGGTCTGTCTTAATCATTTTGAACTTTCACTCTTTCTTGTGCTTCCTCATAACAATGGCAGCTACTGAAATACCAAACACTCAAGACTAGTGTTAGAAATACAGAGAAAGGAGGAGCAGCAGTTGGTTGGTTACTTGTAAATGAATTCTCCTCCTGGGGGGAGTGTGCACTGCTGTGTGGAGGCTGAGGGAGGGCTTTCAGAAAGGATCCCACTGCTCCAAACACCTCATGCTTTCCCTTCAAAACCTTCTCCCT
The DNA here is from genome assembly GCA_035583155.1 of Acropternis orthonyx. Classification (NCBI taxonomy): domain Eukaryota; kingdom Metazoa; phylum Chordata; class Aves; order Passeriformes; family Rhinocryptidae; genus Acropternis; species Acropternis orthonyx. The sequence goes on along the minus strand of JAWWEU010000050.1, from coordinate 7,807,491 downwards.
GGCCACAGGTTCTCGCTATGGCATTAAAAGGGAATGTGGCACCTGTTCAGTCACTGGATTTCCACTCCCTACTGAAAGCCTGACTTTAGCCTGAGGCTGGATTATTATAGTTGAGCTTTTCCTTTTCCCTTCAGTCTAAAAGAGGGTTGATTTAGATTAGATACAGGGAAGGAGTTTTTCCCAAAGCAGGGGATAAATTACTGGCCACAGGGTGGCCAGGAAGTGGTGGCTGCCTCACCCCTGGAAACATTCAAGGCCAGTTGGATGGGACTCTGAGCAACCTGGTCTAGTGGAAGGTGTCCCTCCCCAGTGCAGGGGGATTGGAATAAATGACCTTTAAAGGTCCCTTCCAACCCAACCCACTCTGTGATTGTGTTTGTCAGGATCTATTTGCTATCTTTTTGTATAATTCAATTATAAGCAGTCAGGGAGGGGCTGTAATTTAATCTGCTTTTGTGCTGTGTGTTCCTGGGCTATGGTAATACAGATAACAACAAATTGAAATCACTCAGTAATTAATATTGGTCTGCTGCAATCTACCTAGTTATGAAAATGAATGGTACCTAAAGGCATCCAAAAGCATGCCCACAAATTATACTGTAATTATAACCTGGTACCACTGCAGCTACAATACCCTCACTCCAAGGCAAGCGGTCAATTTTCCTGTACCAAAACATTAGGCAAGAGCCACAAAGGTGTGGATGGAGGTCCAGAGAGAGCAGCCCAAAGGCAGAGACTGTGGTTTTCCATGGCTGATGGAAACCAGCAGGGGATGAGCAGCTGAGTTATCAGGCACACCCAGGCAGTGCCAAAATGCCCAAAGCAGCACCTCCAGAAGGGCAGAAGCACGACAACACCGCGGGCTCCCCGCAGGGCACAATGCACAGAGTCCTGCAGGAGTTCAGCATGCGGGAAGGACTATACTCACATAGGCTCCCACGATGCTGCTCTTGGCAGCCACGAAGATGAGGCAGATGAAGATGGCAGAGCCCAGCATGCCCACGGCACACACCAGGGGGTCTGCGCGCTGCGTCTTCAGCCGGCACCACTTGGTGGCTCCTGCCCCCGTGATGACTCCCAGGAAGCCAGTGAAGCACGTGATTGCTCCAAAGATCAGGCTAGGAAATTAAAAAAAAAAAAAAAACACAAATAAGAGACAGGTGTGGGGGGTTTTTTGGAGTTTTTCCCAAAAGGGGGTGTGGTCTTTGGACAAGTCATTAGGGTAGACTACTGGAAATCTGCACATTGGCTTCACAGATTTCAAACAGATTTAAAATTTAGAAAGATTTAGGTAGATTTAGAAATGTCAAGGAGCTGCCCCTGCTGAGTGCTGGTGGGTTTAGCCCTCTTGCCCTGCAATTAAGGAAAACAAGGCATGTGAAGCTCAGCCTTGCAGACAGGCACTGACCCCTGGGCAAAGGGCTCACACTGCTGCTTTGGGTGGAACTGAGCTTCCTACAGAGTGCCTTGTACAGCTAATTATGCATGCACAAAACTCATTAATAACCTGCACATTGATCATGTAATGGGAGATCACGGACGGAAGAGGCAGCAGGAACCTTGAGGGAAAGGAAACCTAATAAGACTCTTAAATAGCACGATTTTCAACATACTTTGACTTTATAAGTCCTTTCAGACCACTTCAAAGAAGCCTTTTGCTGTTGGGTTACACATTTGAAATGTGTTAATTTCAGTTTAAAGAGCCAGGAGCTGTCAGGGTTCTCTGCACTGTATGTGCAGGACTTGCATTAGGGAGTCTTTGGCAACTACATTAGAACAGCTCCAGGGCAGCTCCAAATCGAGGTGTCATCAAGGAGGGGAAAACTCTTTGTAAACAGCAGATGGGCAGACTGGGGCTGTGTTTTCTGCTCCCTGCATTTTTGCAGAACAGCCTGAGCCTGCCTGCTGGACAACCTGGTTGATGGGACTCCAAACCATTAAGTAGTTTACTTGTGATTATGTCAGCTAAAGCAAGAAGGTTTTCCTAATATTATTTTCCCTCACGAGCTAAAAAGCAAAAGAGCTGACAAAAGGCAGTTTTTCATATCTTTTACTTACCTGGAGAAATGCTTTTATAGCATTTTTTGTTTAGTGCCATCTTACTAAAGCACAAAATGAAGAATTATTTTTCACAGGTCATGTGCTGCGAGTGATATTGCAGAACCAGGACTGAAAACTCAAACCACTGTATAACATCAAGCACTTCAGCCCAAAGTGTCCCAGATCTCCCTGACATTCTTCAGCAAAGCTCAGCAAGCACAGCAGTTTACAGAGCAATGAAACAGCAAGTCCCGCCTCTCCCAGAAACAAAAGCCTTCAGGGTGAGTCCCTGCAGCTTTAGGGGAACCATTCCAACCTCAGAATTACAGCCACCACTGGGGCCACCCAACCTGCAGCTTATTCTGCTGCTCTCACAGATGGGTCTTAAGGAGCCAAATTCTCAGCTCTCCAAAAGTCTCTTTTCTACTCTGCATCCCAGCCTGGGAACTAAGACAGAGCTGAGGTCATTGCTTCTCCCTTGGTTTGACTTCATGCAATGAAGAAGAGAAATAAAACCCAGTTTACAAGCCCAGCATTTCCTATCATTGTTGCAAGGGCCTAGAGGAAATGACAGACATTCTAGTGACTTGACTCTGTGGGACTTGCCAGTTTCCTCTGGTAAATAAGCCCCCCACCCCTTTGCCCCCCCCGAGTCTGACTCTCACCTATCTTTGGTGCCACAGGGCTGGGAGCTGCAGGTCTCTGCTGTCTTCTGCACCACCTGTGCCCTGTGCAGGTACAGAGGGATCCACATGCCAAGTGCCCCTGTGGCAAAGGAGACAGCTGAGGTGGCCAGGGAGGAGAACACGTAGCTGCGGCTGTGGAGGCAAAACCAAGAGAGGGTTTTGTGGGAAAAGAGAAAAAGCAGGAGCCTCACACAGGAGCCAGAGCTTCCCAAAACAGTGCTCCCCTGTACCTGCCACCTCCCTCTGCCAAGGGGCAGGGATAACACAGGGTACAGAGCCATGGAGAAGCAGCATGGAATATCCACTGACAATAAGGTACTGAACTCCTCAGAGCTGCTTCACAGAGTTTTTCATGGGACCATTTCAGAAGACAGTCAGTACTCAGTCCCTAAGACATGATGTGTGAATTACAGGGCTCTCACTCTAATGCCAGCTGTTTACCTCTGCTGCTCCCTCCCCATCCATGCCCCCATGGGATTATTACTTGCATAAGCTACCAAAAGAAGCAACAGAAATATTGACAAATTATCCATCATCGCTTTTCACAGTCCTTTGACACTGGATGACAACACCAGGAGGGCATTCCAGCCAGCAGTTCTAAAAATGAAGGACACCATAGTTTCCCATCAGAATTCCAAAGTAACACTGAATTCACAAGTGCAAGTATTTGCACGTTTACAGAGCAGCCTTCTGGCAGGAACCAACAGCTGCTTAAGCACTCATGAGGATGAGATCTTTTATGCCCATATAAAAGCACTCAAACACATCCAGTGCTTCTGCATTCAGTCACATGTGGTCAAGTAAACATATATATTTTCACACACATATATATATATATACACACACATACATACACACTCACCACTGAGTGCAAGTTTTTGTGTACTTTCTCCTCTTAATTTTTTTTTCTGGCACTTAACTCTCATTTTCCCCTCAGTAAAGTAGCTCTTTTAAGGAAGAAAAAGGGTCCAAGTGTCTTAACAACAGTGGCACAACAACTAATACAGGAACACAGCAATTTCTACACTTCAAAAGCCTTGATTTGTGTGAAGTATGAGCCAAACAAAGCAGACTCTTTCTTAGATGTCAATCTTGGAAAGGTTGGAGCAAAAGTTGGAACCCATCATCATCACTGTACTGAATACCTCATGTAACTGTGATTTTCTTTCCCAGGTCCACAGACTAAACTTCCTGCAACTCCCTGCATGTTGCCACTTTCCAGTCCCTCCGTGCTAAATCCAGGCCATTGGATGTTCCAATTAAGCATTAGAGGCAAAGCATGTTTTTCACCAGTGTTCTTACTTTCTAATCAGTGCTTTCATGTCCCTCAGCCACGAGGTCCGAGCCTTCAGCTGCCCCCCAAGCTGTTCAGCATTTCCTCTTTTAGCAGCAGGCACAAATACCAAGATGAGTGTCCCTGTTATCATTCCCAAGAGTGGAGATACCTGCAAGAAAGGGGCAGAGAATTAGCACAGGGTTTGCTTTGCCTAGTCAGTAAGCAGCAGATGACATTAGTTTGGTTCCAGGGACTGTTCTAGTCAGAAACTGTGAGCATCCGAGGCATCCGCTCCTTTCCTTCCTCCCTGTCATTCCCTGGACTCTTATCTCACTCTGGAAACTTGCAGCTTGGCGAATAACCTGATTAAAGCAGTCCATTGTGTTAATGAGTGCCAAGGTTCATCAAAATATTGGTTCTTCAGTGATGTTTAACTCTTTGGAAACCTGCTCCCAGCTACCTTCTGGGTGAGTGCAGAAGCCTTTGTAAGCCAGTGGGGCCAGGAGAAGGATTGCTGGATGTAGGGAGCATGCTGGCTTTGAAAGCCCTGCCTTGGCATGTCTCCCAGCCAACCCACAACAGCTTCCCATTTCCAGGCATCTTCCTCAGATTCCCTCAGTGCCCAGCAGACCAAGAGACACTGAACATTCAGGTTGGCAGACAGGGAAATGACACGTTCAAGGGTTAGGCTTCCCAGTATCCAATCCTTTCTCCCAAGCACTAGACAGAAATACAAAGATCCCACAGTGCTTTGCAAGCTACAAACACTATTCTTGTTTTGACACTGAAATTCCATTATTGTCAGAATGGAAAATAGCTCTGTTAGGAAAATAGGAACAGGGATTTTCACTGAACTACCATCTCATTTAGACATGCTATTTAAAAAAATAAATTCCTGTTCCCCCAAGAATAGGCTCCCATTATTAACCTGAGAATGGCCTTTACACATGGAGGAGCAATGTTTCATATCCAAAGATGACAAACCCACAATTCTTCTAGGAAAGGGAAGGCAAAAGTATTTCAGAACTGGAAAGTCAGGAAAATCCCACATGGAGGAATAAATAAAGCCTGATACAAGATCCTTACAACAGCTGAACACAAACTGGGAAAAAAAACCTTCTGTCCTCTTCAGCCCACTGGAGTACAGGTGATTCCTGACCTCTCCTGGATTTGGAGCCCACGGGAGATCACAGAGGGAAGTATCACCTTGGGGAATCACTCACATCTTGCAAGAGCACAGGGATGAGAACTGCTTCACACTGCTGTCTGGAACTTTCAGTGTGTGCTGTGTGACCACAAAACCTGAGCAGTGCTGTCCGAGGCAACCCCCACAGGCGTGTGCAGCTCAGCAGGCTCCCAGTGATTCTGTGGTCAGGGAGTCATGGAGCAATGTGTCATTTATAGTGGAAATGCAAGGGCACAGGCTTGCAGATAGCCTGCATTTTTCAGGGTAACTACGGAGACACCATCTGAAGCGAAGAATTCTAGTGAGGATCTCTTTGCACAAATTACCCACTTGGGTTTTACAGACAGATTTGAGTTTTACAAGAGTGCTCCAATATATCAACCTCTTTAATTCTACTGAGCAGGAGGAGGGGCTTTGGGGAACTCACTCCTCGTGCTGGCCTCTGCTCAAGAGTTAATTTTACCCTTCAGTGTTTCTGCTGCTGAATGATGCAGCCATCCTCCTGGTGTGAAGCTGTAGGCTGCTGCACCTTCCACGGCAGGGTCATGGCTGGAAACTGCCCTCCACTCTCCCATCACTCATGGTGATGTTCTGCCTTTGCTCACCCTGGGCATGGCCTGTGGCACAGAGGGCACATGTTCTTGAGGTGGGAACCCATGGGTTTCATCACCTGCTCTTACAAATGGTGTTGGCCTGAGCTCCAGGAGATTCATGAAGTGCCGGAGAACGCACCTCACAGGTGCTCGTGCCACCCACACCCCCAAAGGTCAGAAACCAGTTCTGCTGGGCCCCTTCCTCTTGGCTCTTTCAAGACATCTTTGTGTGCAGGATCTGTTTGTGAGTGTGTGATTGGAGTGGCTTATCTTTTCAGCACATTTATCAGGGTCCCAAGAGGTTAAAATAGAAGGAAACCGACTGTCTCAGGGCAGAAAAACAAGCGGAAGCTGAAACAAAGTGTTTTTTCCTCAAAGCAGGAAGCCATTCTCGGAGTTTCTTGACAGCAGGGGACTGAAAGACTTGTGAAGTTGATTTAAGGCCAATGCCTCATCTTCCCATCCCCATCAAGAAATCATAGTTGACTGATAACATAGGGATTTGAAAATTCTTGCTCCCAGGCAGGGAAAAACACCAAGCACCACAAGCCACACTCCCACACCTTTCCTCTTTGCCTAGAGAGTGCATCTGCTATGCACTTACCATCCGTAGGTGTCACTTCCAGCCCTTTACCTTCCAGATACAAAAACAGATTGAGCAACTGTGTGATGGGACTGTTCCTAACACAGCCCAGCCAAGCAGCTGTCACTGAGATGTGACCACGAGGGACTTACCCGCAATGCCCAGTGCCAGTCTCCAGCAACCTGCTTCACACTGGACCCAGTGATGTACCCCAAGCCACTGCAAGGAATGCCAAGGTGAGAGCCATGAGTTTTGTCTCAGGGATGAGTGTTCTGACTTGTAAAATTCTGCACCAGAAGTTTTTCTCTGAGTTTGGAACATGCTGCCCCAACTATTTCCAGCTGGAAATGAACCCCTGATGCCCCTTTTGCACAGGATGTTGTCCCACTCTGGGAACTGGAATGCAAACTATGCAAACCCTCCCTGCCTACAACCTCACAATAGAGGGTCAGCCATTATTTTTAAAAAATAAAAATATTGACAGATTCCCTCCTGTCCCAACAATCAGATACTGTGTTGGGCTGATAAGGAAACTCAACTGAAAGAAATAGTCAGCTAAAATATTTTGATTCCATTTCCACCCCACTGCTGCAAAAAAGACCAAAAAAAAAAAATCCTTCCCCACTAATTCCCAAAAGTCACACATGAACCAGTAACGGGGCCAGGAAAAGAACCTAATTCCTGCAACTAATTAGTCACTGCTCACAATATTTTCCTGTCTAAACTGTTCCAACCAAAGACAAGAACTATCATCACTGGCAACTTCAGATGTGTGTCAGTTTATTTAAGGGAAAAGCCCAAACCAGACCCAAGACTCTTGGTGTCACTTACCTGCCCAGAGGAATTGCAAAGTAGAAGACAGAGAGCATGAGGGTCCTCGTGTTCTTGGTGAACAGGTCCCCAATGATGGTTGGGGCAATGGTGGAGTAACTCGCCTCACCGATGCCAACCAAACCCCGGGAGAGCACAAGGAGCCAGAAGTACTGAGGAGAGAAACAAAAACATTACCAGCTATCCCCTTTAGTTCAGGATGGACAACAGCAAAAACTGGGAAAACAAGGAAATACAAAACCCCATGACTAGAAAATGATCCTTTTGTATGCATTTATTTTTTAAAACCTCGGACTCATCCCAATCCCAGCCGCACAGTTACAAAGAGGAGAGCTGAGCTTTACTGGGAGTCCCAGGAACATCCATGTGCTCCGTAAGCCGGACCTGCAGGTGAATGGCTTGGAGCCACACAAGGCAAGGGAGCCACTGAGCTGCCCAGGGAATTCCATGCCTTTTGAGTAAAGCTCAGTCCCACAGAACTAGGATATCCGTCACACCCAGCACAACTCAGCCTAAAATGGACCAAAAGGAATTGTTCATCTAACAGGGTTTTTTTCATGGCCCGCTTCCCTCTTTCAGTAGCACTTTTGGGAACTGCAAAGACTTGATTTTCAACCTGACCTTCCCCTGCACCTGCAGTTTTCGGGGTGCAGGAATAAGGCACAAAGCTTTGACGCCTAAATACCTGATACATGAGCACAGGAAAGTTCTCTGCATCAGAGGAGATTGAGCTACACCCAGGAGTAATTGCAGGGGCAGAAATTAAACAGCCAGCGCACAAAGTCGTGAGCAAGGGCAATCTATTTCTACAAATGTAACCTCTACAAAACCTCAATTTACTGTTGTTATTCTACAGATCATCTGTGAGAAAAACAGCAGAGATTTAAACAGAGAGGGGAGGTTTAGATTAGATATTAGGAAGAAATTCTTCCCTGGGAGGGTGGGCAGGCCCTGGCACAGGGTGCCCAGAGAAGCTGTGGCTGCCCC
>JAWWEU010000050.1:7639177-7799209 GCA_035583155.1 Acropternis orthonyx | reverse complement strand
CAGGGAAGGGCCAGGGATGCTCAGGGAAGGGCCAGGGATGCTCAGGGAAGGGCCAGGGATGCTCAGGGAAGGGCCAGGGATGCTCAGGGAAGGGGGCTGGACAGCACCTCTGCCCAGCACTGGGGTGCCCAGGGTGTCCCCAGCCACACCGAGGGGTGCTGAGTGCCAACTCACCCCTTGCATCCCTCGGGCACATGGTGGGATTTTTAGGGTTGTCCTGTGCAGGGCCAGGATTTGTACTTGGTGATCCTTGTGGGTCCCTTCCCACTTAGGGTATTCTATAATTCCATGTTTCCATGATCCCACTGGCCATGCTGCCGAGGCCCCATCCTGCCCGGCTCAGAGCCATGTCCAGCACCCCCACCAGCAGGGAGATGGCTCTGCTCCAGGCCTGGACCACACCATCTATACTGGCTATAAATCAGGTGCCTGGTTCACCCCTCACTGGGAAAGGTTCACAATCAGACCTTGTTTTGGGGGAAATTCTTTCAACATGAGCTTCCCCTGCAGCCCATCCGTGCAAAGCAGCCCAGCTGTGCCGGTCCATGGCAGGGCACAGCCGTGGCCCCGGGTCACACCAGGATGCAACGGAGCATCCCAGGGCCCAGCACTGCCCAGTTCACACCAGTTTAAGCCCATGGGGGGGGAGGGTCAGGAGGTGTTGCTCCAACGCCCTTTCCACGCGTGTCCCGACGCGTTGGCCGTGCTGTAACGCCCGTCTGGGCAGCAGAAATGTTGGAGCAGCGCTGGCCAAGTGTCTATAAATTACTTCTTACTCACCCAGACTGAGCTCTCCATCCCACAGCTCTGAAATAGCTGTAGGCTGAGAACAGGCTCTAAAAAGCAATTAAAAAGACCCAGAAAATAAACAGAGCAGGGGGAAACTGAGAAGCCTCTGAAGCCGGAGCTCGGCTGGGTCTGCTCGTAAACGCTGCGAGATTTTCTATCGAGGGGGTTGGAAGTAAATCAAGCACTTGTGAAGAGCTCAGCGAGGTGCATTGTCGCTGCCTGAGCTGGCTGATCCTGGGCTGTTCAGGGGAGGAGAGGCAGGAATGTCTCCATCCCTGCCAGGGCAGGCGTGGGCAGAGCTGGCTCTCCGAGTGCCGATATCTGGAGTTGGAGACATTTTCCAACCCTTTGCTTCTTTCGTTTGTTTGGTCCTCAATTAAAAGTTCCAAGAGCGAGCAGTAGTGTGGGGGCCTGCAGATGATTCCAGGGGCTTGGGGACACCCCTGTCCCCAGGGTGTGCCCAGCCCTGCGACAGAGACCTCACCAGATCCAACAGCTGATGATCCCAAGGAGGAAGCATCACTTCCCAGACACCCAAGGAGCATCTGGGCTCCCAGGGATGTCGGGAGCAAGCCTGCACACCAACAGCTGTGCCACATCTGCACTGTCCCCATGGCCCCCAGCTGCTTCCCAAGGCTTCCTTTGCAAAGTCAGTGAGTGAGGGATCCCTTACTCATGGATTTGTCCCTCAGGATCCTTTGGTTTTGTCCAATGACTCATAAGAGGAAATCAAGCCCTGGCACAGCTGCCCGGGGCAGTGGTGGAGTCCCCATCCCTGGAGGGGTTTAAAAGCTGGTGGATGTGGCACTTGGGGACATGGGGGAGTAGTGGCCTTGGCAGTGCTGGGGGACAGTTGGACTCGATGATCTTAGAGGGATTTTCCAACTTAAAATAATCCAGGATCCTAGGAAAGGGCTCTCACCAGTTGCTATTTCAGGACTCCACAAACTCACACAAACCTGATGCTGGATCACAACCCAACACTTGAGCTGTAAAACTCTGCCCTCCCAAGAGCCTGGCTTTCTCCAGAGGAGGATTTAATGACTCCAGTTGGCTTCAGAGCCTGAAACACAATTGTGCTGCCTGTGGCCAAATTTCCACTCAGACAAGTTTTAAAAGTGCAGCTGCACGTCTGGGTGTCTGGATGCTCGTCCTCCAAGTCCCCTCGGGAGCCGACAGCCGTGAGTGCTCCACACGTTTGTGCTCAGTCCCAGGAGCAGGGGGACAACGGGAACCAAGGGTTGGGATCAGGGATCAGCCCCTTCTGCTGGGACAGGGCAGTGGGCTTGGGGGCATCACTTGAGAGGTCCCAGCCCTCCTCCCAAGTAACAAGTGACAGGGCATGAGCAACTGGCCTCAAGTTGCAGCAGGGAAGGTTTAAGTTGGTTATTAGGGAAAATTTCTTCATGGAAAGGGTTGTCCAGTCCTGGCACAGCTGCCCAGGGTAGTGGTGGAGTCCCCATCCCTGGAGGGACTTGAAAGCTGTGTGGATGTGGCAGCTGAGGACATGGGTCAGTGGTGGCCTTGGCAGTGCCTGGTTAATGCTTGGACTCGATTTCAGAGAGCTTTTCCAACCTCAGTGATTCCATGAGTCTATTCCATGATTCTGTGGAGAGGGGCCCATCACTGAGCCCCCCCGTGCCCACCGTGCCGGTGTCCCCACCATGCCCGGCCCTGCTCTGCCCTGGTTTGCAGTTGTGGCAATCAGAGCCAGAGCCAACCCCCCCTGCCCCAGTCCCACCCACCCCAGTGAACTGCAGAGCAAAACGCCCCAAACTCCTCGTTGCCAGGCCCTGCAGTGGGAGCAGGGGCTCCTTTGCCTCTCCACGGCTCACCACGGCTCCAGCCCGCTGCTCCGGCAGAGCAAACACTAATGAGGCAGCAAAGACAAACATTTTGTCAGCGCTGACAAAGGTGAGCTTTTATTAAAGGGGAGGGGGGGAAAAAAAAAAAAAAGAGAAAATAGAAAAAAATTAATTGGGCCAGCTTCCAGAGGAGCCCTGGCGCTGGAAGCGGCAGCCAGCGGGGAGCCAGGTGTACTCACCGCCCAACGAGAGCCATCCAGGGCCGGCTGCGAGCAGGTAATTGGAGAGACAATGATTTAGAGCGGAGCACAGAGAGGATTTCGGAAACCATGGTACCAGGTCCCCACGGTGCTCATTAAGGTTGTACAGATTGCATTTCCCATCTCCCCACCAGCCCTCCAAAGTGCCTGTTATTAATTCATAAAAACATTGCAAGAGTGATTGAATCCAATGATTACTGGAGCAGGCAAACACAAGAGATGGTAAAATATTCTGTCTCTCTCTATCAAGGCTCTCTGAGCAGGAAAAAAAAAAAAAGAGGGAGGGGGGGGGAAGGAAAAGTGTTGTGAAATATTAATCAGAGCTGTTTGCCCCTGGGCAGCGAGCGGGGCCCTGCAATCAATGCAGTGCGAGCCTTGCTGGTGACATCTATTTGAGAAGCTGATTACTGTGGGTAAACATCACTAAATATTCGGGATCCTTGGATTTCACCTCTAGTGCCGCCGCGAAAATCCGATTGCCTTATCGTGCCTCTGCAGGCGCGGCCCCGGGGGGATCCGGCAGCGCGGGACGGCGCTGATCCTCCGCTCCAACGGCATCAGGAGCAGGATGAGCCTCTGGAAGATGCTGCAGGAGCCCTGGGCAGAGCAGAGGGTTTATTGCCTGCTACGATCCCTGCGAGTGTAACTAATGGATTGAAGATACATAGGGAGGGCAAACAATTAATGGAAAATTAGGGAAAGAGGAGGATCAGCACCATGACAGGCGGATCTGGAAGTGCCATCCTGAGGGTCTGCATGGATGCTCCGACATCCCCCGGCCATCCCGACACTTCCACCACCCCGGCCACCCCCCGAGCTCTCACCACTCGGGTTGTGTTAATTAGCCACGGAGTCTAATCTAATTGTTTCAACTGTAATTGAGTGTAACAGACCCATCCATGTCGTGGTTTCTCCGTGGCTGCTGGACATGGGTGAGCTCTCGTGAACAGTGACACGCCAGGCAGGGGACGCTGAGGGTGATGCCACGCGGTGTCACCTCTGTTGCAGGCAGGGCAGGAGGGCACTGCCCACATCCCACACATCAACATCTTGCCTTGCCCTGCCTTTCTGCCAGCATTCCCTTTCCATTCATGTTCTCTTTTCTCCCAGGTTTGTCTATCATTTACAGAATCCCAGGATCCCTGAGGCTGGAAAAGCCCTCCCAGCCCACGGAGCCCACCCCGTGCCCGATGCCCACCCTGTCCCCCAGCCCAGAGCGCTCAGTGCCACGGCCACTCCTGCCTTGGGCACCCCCAGGGCTGGGCACTCCAAACCTCCCTGGGCAGCCCCTTCCAAGGCCTGACCACCCTTTCCATGGAGAAATTCCTCCTCATGTCCAACCTGCCCCTCACAGCCTCAAGCTGTGTCCTCTCCTCCTGTTGCCAGTTGCCTGGGATTTTCTCCCAAAAAGCAGAAAACTCTGAGCTGAGAAAGGGTTTTTCCAACAACCAAAAAGATCATAATAGAATTTCTTTAAGAAAACCTCCCAAATTCTCAGTAGAAGACACAACTGAAAAGAAATTATTTTCTCACAAAGCCATTTTTCTTTGGAAATAAAACCTTCCAACTGGTTCCAGCTCCGGGGAAGCCATTAATTACCTGTCGTGCACTTCTGAAACAGCTCTGCCTCCCGCAGCCTCGGCAGAGCCCAGCCCGGCTCCGCTGGAAAAGCCTCGGCACAGCCAAAGCAAATGGCTCTGGGAGCACAACACGCGGCTCTCCCAGATGTTCGGGCACTACAGCCAGCGCTGGGAACGGTGTGGGAGAGCTGTGACAGACTCCTCTCACCGGCAACCCCTCCTGGCCTGGCAGCAGCTCCGGGGCTGGCGCCGCTCCGAGCACGCGGGCACGGCGCTGGGGCGGTGCGGGCGCTCCGGCCGCTGCCAGGAACGCTTTGGCCCGGTGTGGTGGGCTTGCCTTCGGCCAAGGAGGGCTTTCCCAGAAGCCCAGAGGTGCTGGGAGAGCAGCAGGCAGGGCTGCAGCCACGCATCCCTGTGCAGTTTTCCCCAGACTCGTGTCATAGTGACTTTCCTTTGGTCAGAGTATTGTGGAATCCTGGAATGGTTTGGGTTGGAAGGACCCTTAAAGCTCCTCTTGTTCCACCCCCTGCCATGGGCAGGGACACCTTTCACTAAGGCCAGAATCACAGAATATGCTGGGTTGGAAGGACCCACAAGGATCATCGAGTCCAACCCTCAGCCCTGCACAGGCTCATCCCCAGGAGTCACTCCCTGTGCCCCCAGACCCTCCTGGAGCTCTGGCAGCCTCGGGGCTGTGCCCACTGCCCTGGGGAGCCTGCTCAGTGCCCACCACCCTCTGGGGCAAGAGCCTTTCCATGAGATCCGACTTAAATCTCCCCTGACACAATTTCAGGTTGCTCCAAGCCCTGTCCAACCTGGCCTGGAACATTCCAGGGATGGAAGGGTTTTCCTGATCCCGCTACTCTCCCTGTACATACATTTCTTTCCAGTTCATCCCAGTCCTGGACCATGTGGGGCCTATCCCAACCCACAGCATTCACTCCAAGCACTGCTGGGTTCCTTCCATCCTCGGACAGCCCCAGAGCAGCCCCTTCCCCAGGTCCTGCAGCTCCAGTGAAGTCAGAGCAGTCACAGATCTGAAGTACCAACCCTGATATTGGCATCTTCAGACTTCCCAGATTTCCTTGGATTTGGGCTCATTCTGAACCTTTTCATGCAACCTTTTCATGGCAGGGTGGACAATCCCTCCATCCCTAAAGGTGCAGTGGAGGGACCAAGCCAAGTCCTGCAGAGCTCATTTAGTCATCCGTGGTAGGTTAAAAATAAGCCTGAACACCTTTATCAGGATATTTACAAATGTATTTATATACCAAATATATAAAAATATAAAATTTCATACTGCTTAAACCCCACTTACAAAACAACTCCAAATTGTGAAAGGCAGCATTATCCTTTCCTAACAATAAAATTAAAACCTTGGAGCAGTAGCTGGAGATGGGCTGATCTCAAGGGGGTTGGAGATTAAGCCCAGCTCAACAAAGTGTCTGGATGATTTAAACCACTTGTGTGTACAAATCAGGGCTGGGAATCCCAGCGGAACCCATGTGAAAACTTTCGTCTGTCCTGAGTTTTAGTGGATGAGCAAGAAGGACTTTTCCTGTGGTGGTTCAGTGTTTTTCCTGCCAGGTCCCTGAAGAAAACAGGAAAGGAGGACTCAGATGAGAAGAAGTCAGGAACATTTCTGACCTAATACAAAGGTCCTATTCAAGGGCCGAGCAAAGTGATCTGGATTTTGTCCTTATCCTGCCTGTTCCTGATTGTATGGATCCTGGAATGGTTTGGATTGGAAAAGACCTTAAAGCTCATCTTGTTCCACCCCCTGCCATGGGCAGGGACACCTTCCACCAGCCCAGGCTGCTCCAAGCCCTGTCCAACCTGGCCTTGGACACTTACAGGGATCCTGGGGCAGCCACAGCTTCTCTGGTCTCTCTGGAGTCGGTGCATCCCCACTCCCTGCATGGACTGGGAGGTCTGTGAAGCTCCATCCAGGTCAGGTCCCTCTGGAACACCTCACACACACCTCCCACTCTGGAAAACCTCTGCACCGGGCGGTGGTGCCAGGCTGGCAGCACCTCACTCCATCTCTGCCCCTCTGCCGAGGACCTGCAGGTCTTGGAGTTGGTGATTCCAGTGGGATGCCAAACTGGGGGAGCAGAAAGGAGCCTCAGGAGCGATGGATGTGCCCTGTAAACTCCGGGATACCCACGGCAGGCCTGGTGGCAGCGCTGCCGCGGGAGCAGCTCCTGCTCTCCCTCCCTCCCTCCTCAGGAGCCTCTCAGCAAGGCTTCCTCTTCAAAGAACAACGTGGATAAATATTTTCCTAAACAAACAAGGCCGACTGTGAGGTATTCCCCAAAGCAGCCTTCCAGAGCAGGCTCTGCTGTGCAACAGGGAATGCAAATGCAGCAGCTGGCGGAGGCTGCACGCGGGGACGGGCGTGGATTTAGTATCTCACCGGCTGATCCAGGCTGGGAGACGCCAAACCCCTTCCATCGCCTGGCACCTGGTTGGAAGTGCTGAACTCGCTGTTAGTGCCGCTAATGGGAGAAGAGCCCCGTCCCAGCGACCCGGCGAGGCCGCGCGAGACGGGATCCGCAGGCAGCGCGGAGCTGGGACGCAGCAGGCAAGCTAAAATTAACCCGAGTGCTCGTTAGCGAGACGAAGGAACATCCAATAAAATGACATTTTCCTTTTAGCACATTGCACTTGGAGGGCTTTCTGTCCTTGGCAGTGGATTTGCTGCTTGTAGGTACTTTCCCTTCTGCTCAGTCACCAAGCCCAGTCTCATTATTGAATTTTTAATTAGCTTTTTTCTTCTGCAGCGAGACTGGAACCGAAGTTTCCACGTACGCCGTGATTTGTGGATATTCCCATTAACAAACACCTTTTATCCGCACGGCCACTGCCTCAGCCTGTCTCCAGCAATGGCTCTTGGCTAATTTGTTCAAATCCCGGTGAATCCCAAAAGGTTTGTGAAATTCAGCACGTCTGGATCCTCGCTTAAGGAGACAGGTCAGTCATTATTTAGCCCTCCCCAATCTGAAAGGCTCCAGCGGGCCAATCCATGAGTAAAACCAGGACAACGCTGCACCAAAGCCCAGCCAAGTGAATTCCCAGACTACAGTAAAACTCATTCATCCCGAAGGATGACGGCAGGGAGAGGAATCCTGATGGCTTCACAAGCGACTTTCAGAGTAAACAAAGGGCTAAAGTCATTAGATAACAGATCTGCAATTAATGATCTGACGCGTTCCAGACCCCGTGGAAGGGAGGAGAGAGGGGAGCTGGGAAAGTCTCCCTGCTCTTGACTGAAGTCCTGACACAGGTTTTATTGGCAAATTAACTCCTGGTATTGTTGCCAAGCCAGAGAGGAAACCACCTGCAGCTCTGATAATCCAGAAGTGGTGGAAGGGGAGAAGGGTGACACGATGAAGTGAAGAAAGGACGTGATGAAAGGGAGAGGAATGACATGAGGAAGGGAAGAGGAATGACATGACTTCATGGTCGTGCCAGCCCTGGCTGAGTTTCATTCATTATTCTCCTTTTTTTTCCCCAAAGACGGAAAAAGTTGAAACACCAGGAGCAAAGTCCTCCCAAACTAAAGCATTACATGGTCATTTGAGTTTCGTTGGAATAATCAACATAAGGAGATGCTCACCTTGCAGATCTGGTCTCTCCTCGGGGAACCGGCTCTCCTGGGAATCAGGAGAGAGGCAGAGCCAAGCCAGGCTGCAAATTCAGCGAGAAACAGGCAAAAGTCCTGCCAAGGCTTTGGTCCAACCCAATTCCAGCGCCATCCCCAACATCTGGGGCTTGCTCAGATAAATGGTTCCACTTTTGGGTTGCGATAAATAAATAAATATGTTTTGAAGCTGATAAAAGTCTTTTAAAAATTCATTAAAGAGAAAGAGCCTGGCAGAGATTGCAGCCTGAAAGCCTTTTCCATCACGAGTTCCTGCTCTGATTTCCCTGGAAGAGAATGCTGAGCTCTCCTTGCAGACCCCGTCGGGCAACACCAATCCCTGCCACACAGGGCAGAGAAAATTTCAAGGGACATAATTAACGAGAATTAATTAACCTCATGAAACGGGCTTCTTGCTGGTGGCCCAGCGTGTTTATTGACCGATTCCTGTACGAGGCAGTTTCCCTCCATCTCCCTCTTTTCCTCACGCCTGGCTGCGGATCAGGGAGTGGAGGCAGCTCCAGCACTTTAAGGAGACGTGGGGACACAGAGGGGATAAACCAGACAAGGCACTTCACATGGTCCACTACACCTTTAATGTACAGAAAGTAATTAAAATGGGAGACAAATTCATCAACAGTCAGTTCAGTTCAAAGTGCAGCCAGGCTGGATCTTCCTTATGCATGGGTAGCGTGATGTGCATATCCGTCATAAAACCTGCATTAAAAATTAGTCAAAGCTGTTAGTACATCACAGCAGACCAGATGGTTTATGCTCTGAAGTGTTTCAGGAACCTCATTTTATTATACATGAATGCCTCGTGTCGGGGGCCTGGGCTGATATTTTCATTAAACACACTCCACGAAGCATTACAGCTCTGTTGTCATTTTATTCAGCACGGATGAGTTCTTGCACTCGGGCTCCGCGCTCGGGGCTCCGGCTGCTCCGGCGGCGCGGCAGGGAATGGCCTGGGGAGGGCGTGGGATGGCCTGGGGAGGGCGTGGGATGGCGTGGGGAGGGCGTGGGGTGGCTTGGGAAGGGCATGGAATGGTTTGGGAAGGGCATGGAATGGCATGGGGAGGGCGTGGAATGGCCTGGGAAGGGCGTGGAATGGCCTGGGAAGGGCATGGGATGGCTTGGGAAGGGCATGGAATGGAATGGGGAGGGCGTGGGGTGGCTTGGGAAGGGCATGGAATGGCCTGGGAAGGGCATGGGATGTAATGGCTTGGGGAAGGGCATGGAAAGGTTTGGGGTGGGCATGGAACGGTCATCACTGGCATCACCTCACAGTGGGTTTATAACTTCAAAGTGACACAGGACTAATTTACATGGGATATTGGGATGGAATCCTTCCCTGGGAGGGTGGGCAGGCCCTGGCACAGGGTGCCCAGAGAAGCTGTGGCTGCCCCTGGATCCCTGGGAGTGTCCAAGGGCAGGTTGGACGGGGCTCGGAGCAACAAATGTGCTTTAAATCACCAGGACCTAGTGAGGCACTTGGTCAGGATTTCAACTTCACTGACGCAACTGGCTTTAGCAGCAGCTCCGTGTGTGTGTTCTCGCAGCCATTTGGGGTAAAGGCAATTCGGCATTTTAAATTAAGTTTAAATTGGCTCAGGTCATGTGTGTTATAATTTAAAATTTGTTATCTGAGCTCAATAGTCCATTAAAAAAAATACCTCACTGCTGAGAACAATTCAGGATGATCACATTGGCTGAAATGAGCCCTGGGATGGAGAAAGAGGGAATGAAATAACATTTTAGACTCAAGACACAGCTGATCCCTTCAGGTCAAAGCAGAGCCTGGTGCAGTGTCAGAGCTGGGATAACACAATAGAGGGCCATAATGATTTGATTTTGATATTTTTTCCCTTAATTTCCTTTCTGCAGCAAAGCTAAACTGCTTGAATTATTCGGGGGTCACAGAGACGAGCATTTGTGCTGCCCCAGACTCGTCAGGGCTGCTGGCAGAGAGGCACTGTGGGGAGGACTGGGGGGAGCCCCATGGTGATGGACCTCGACCCCACAGCCAGCAGGCAAGGAAATACCTGTCCATGCTCGGAAAATGAACTCTCCAGCCTCCATGTCATCCCCATCCCCACGGCGGGGAGCAGCTCTGCTTTGGACACGTTTCCCTTGAGGATCAAACCCCGGGACCACAACGTGCAGCTTTGTCCTGATGCCTTGGGGCCATTCGCTTCATCCCATCCCAGCTGGAAAACCTTTCCTGAGAACAGCAATTGCCTTGTCCTAGGCAGGCTGAGTCACACCCACAGACGTACCAGAGGAAGGAGGTCCGGGATCCAACACCGGTGACCACCAGAGAGCCCAGCCAAGAGGGGATGGGCACGTTTGGGGCTGGGCTGCAGCCCCCAAACATCTGCTGGGGGCTCAGCCGTGGGCTGAGGGGAGGGAAGGAGCTTCCATAAGCTGCTCTTCCCTTTGCTACCTGGAGGACAAGAACATGTGGTGGAACAATGGGCAGAGGGAAAGCTCAGGGCAAGAGCGGCCAGGAGACAAGGAAACAGCACTGTCTGCTCCTGTTCACATTCCCACAGGGTGATGTCAGGAGATCGATCCCTTGGAGAAAACAAGCCAAACCTCTTTCCCCATCCACGTCCACATGGAGACATTTGTTATTGGCCAAGCTTCCAGAATCTGAGATAAACATCTGCACAGTCACACAGCTCCCAGGCTACACTTCCCGCCCTGTCTTCTCACAGGGAAAGATCTCCAGGGCAGGCACTCACACATTTCCATACCTCAGGATGGCATCAGCCTGGTTTGGGTGATTCCCTGATAGGAGCCCTCAATTCCAGCAGCTCCTCCTCTCCAGTATTGACCAATGGGGAACAAGAGGAGACTTTCCTAAGAGGAGGTGTATCCCACATCGCTAATCAGCCCATCCCAAGGCACCTTCTTAACGAGACACCCAGCCTCTTTGCTTTGTCTGGGCTGGAGCAATGTTTTCCCCAGGGAACAGGCCTTTTGGATAACCACGGATGTGGAGATTGTTACCTGCTCACCTCAGCACCACGGCTCCCACGTGTGCTGGATGCCCTGCTCCGCTCAGCACCCCAGCTCCTGCCTCCTCTCCCACCCAGGGACATCCTCCAGCCGCTTCCTGGGAGGCACCAGATCCTACGGAAACAGAACAGCTGTAAAACCTCCAGCTCTGTCAGCGCTCCCCCCGTCCTCGTGCACGGCTGTGTCAGGGCCAGGCAGGGATTGAAATGGCTCCTGGCACTTTCCAAGGCCATCTCCATCCATCAGGAGCCTAACAAGTCCATTACTGTCAGCTGACAGCTCACAACACGCATCCCTGCTCTCGCACCGCTTGTGCTGACGGAGCTGGAATCATTTGCAACATCCCACTCCCGGGTAGCTCCTGCCTCACCTCCAACAGCCGGCCTGGAGGGTTCCAGCGGGGGTCAGCACTCACCCCCTGGCCCTGGGGACGGTCCTGTGACCTGGGCCCATCCCCTCCTGCACTCAGCCCCTCTGTGGGGCACAGGAATAGGAACAGGGATGGAAATGTTGGGGGAAATGAGTAGCTGGTAAAATTCAAAGTAATTTGCCCAGAGAAGCTGTGGCTGCCCCATCCCTGGCAGTGTCCAAAGCCGGGATGGAGCAGCCTGGTCGAGTGGAAGGTGTCCCTGCCCACGTAAGGGGCATGGAACTCAATGGTCTTTAAGGTCCCTTCCAACACAAATCATGCTGGAATTCTGTGATTCCATGAGAAGAGATGATATAAAACCCTGCTGGGGGTCACCTCCTTCTTATCAGACTTGATATGTACATTATAACAGGGAAAAAAAAGATCTCCACAACAAGCCCATACCCATATCCCTCCATATCTCAACAGTGACTTGATTCACCGCTGACCACGAGTCCTGGTAGGCAGAGCAGACGCGCTGACACAAAGCACCAGCTTTGTTTCCCAATTTTCCTAAAGCTTCGAATGACCTTTAAACGAAACCTCACCCGAGTTCTCTGCCATTTCCCCTCTCCCTTTCATCCTGTTTTACGGTTGCGGAGCAGCCTCTGGACAAAGCGAGGTCTCATTACCACGAGCCCCTATTTATCATTTATCGTCAGCTAAAGTGTGTTGCAATGGAGAATAAATTTGATATTTTTTTTTATTTCAAGGAGGATCTCCAGCTTCTGCCAACAGCATTAACAATCTGTAAAGTAATGAGGTGCTGTTGATGGTCTTAGGCAGGTCTAGACACAAACATAATTGCCTTCTGTGCTGTTAGAGTTCATTAAGGCAGACGTGTTGGAGACCAAACCTCCCCATCACAAAGCGTGGCTCAGTCCCAAATATTAACAGCCTAGGACAGAATAGACCCCTGACCCCGCCTGATGTCCCCCGGACAGAGTGGGGTGTTTAATGGGGCAGTGCCACCTTTCTCTGCAAACAATCTCTGTGTAACCAGAGCTGTTCTCCCCCACTTCTGGGCCCTGTTTTAGCTGCGGTGCCGCAAGTCCCGGCTCTGTGAACAGCCCTTTATGAGGGTGTGCGGGATGGTTCCTCAGATTCCCAGTAGGCCTGACACACCCGGGTCAAACCACCTACCAACAGCTCCAGCAGCCCCAGAGGCAGCCCTGCTATCGGAGGGCATCGTTAGTGCCAATTAACACCAATTATTGCCCCTGGAGCGGGGCTTTGGCTTTGGGCAACCATGAAAGAGAAGGATGGGCCGGGTACCAGAGCCGCGTGGGTTGGTATCTCTGAGCTGCTCCTCCCAGGCACAGGGGGGCTGGGCTGGGTTTCACCCACCCTATCTCAGCCCTTTTGACCCCAAGAACTGCCCCTTTTTAGGGTGCCACAAACCACAGTGCCACCCCAGCAGGCTCGCTCAGGTTCCCAGCTGGATCTGCAGCTCCCAGCATGGTCAGCACTGGAGCTCACTGGGGAGTGGAGCATCGGGAATCACAGACTCATGGAATTATGGAACAGTTTGGGTTGGAAGGGAATTTAAAGCCCATCTTGTTCCACCCCGTCATGGTCAGGGACACCTTCCACTGGACCACACTGCTCCAAGCCCTCTCCAGCCTGGCCTTGGACACTCCCGGGGATGGGGTATCTGAAGAGGATTTAAAGTGGACACCAGCTCTCCTCAGGAAGCCCCACTTCATACCCCAAACCCCTGTTCCCCACTCCGATGGATCAGAGCAGAGCCCCCCACCAGGGGTGCACCCCCACACCGGGGGCTCACTTGAGACCCTCCAGAAACCTCCAGAACCACCCCAAAGCAAACACCAGGACAAAGCAGCTCTTGGGGCTGGGGTGGGCGATTTGGGGTGGGAGCCCACCCCAAGCTGCAGGTGTCGGGGTGGGGGCTCCAAGGGGCTTAACCAGGCTCTGTGTGTGGTGACAAAGGCTCCCCCCTAATCAGCATAATAAATTACCTTCATAGCCTCTCTAGGCTGGAGCCCCATGCAAATTCAGCGGAGCACTCCATCGTTATCTCTGTGCTCTAATTAGGCTTCCCAGCACTGAGAGCGGGGTGGAGCCCGTGCAGGGCCATTCCTTATTCCTTAATGATGTTCTCCCTCCCCGGGAACAGCTCGAGGGATGCTGTGTGTACAGACAGAAAGGGCATCTCGTTTTGTTAAATGCATCCCTTGATCCTTTGGAAAGGGAAAAAAAAAAAAAAAAAAAGGGAAAAGCCTGGGATCAGCATCACATGAGGGAATTGCTGCCATCACGCTGCATCTCCTCCAGGAGTGGCTTAATCCCTGCTGGAGCTGGAACCCTCCCAGGCTCTTGCAGCAGAGGAGCTTTTAAGCCATCCAAGGGAAGCAGAGAGTGATGGACTTCACCGGGACCAGTGTGGAGAAAAAACAACCCATTTTTCAGGAGGCAAAACACAAACACTTCGCTTCCCATTAGTGCTGCACAACCTGGAGCTGAAAGGTTTCCTGTGATAGAGCTTTGGCTGTAATTAAAAATCCACAGCCACTCACCTAATGCTTTAAATCCTGTGTCTCTCCCCATCCATCGGCGCGGTTCCCGCAGCCGGTTGGCATCGCAGCTCCCAGGCCGTGCTCAGGGCTCCTCCCAGTTTCAGAACCCCCAGTCTGGATGAACCACGAGCCCCAGAATGGTTTGGGTTGAAAGGGACCTTAAACAACATCCATTTACACCCCCTGCCATGGGCAGGGGCACCTTCCAGTAGCCCAGGTTGCTCCAAGCCCTGCCCAACCTGGCCTGGAACACTTCCAGGGATGGGACAGCCACACATATTTTTATCTCAGGAGAGCCTGGCTGCTTCTCCCCCTCAAAGCTTCCCCCTCTCAAAGCTTCCCATCTGAGCTCCGAGAGTCAATCAGCAAAAGAAAAGGTTATAAAATTACAACTGCATCCCTGGCCACCAATGAGGAAACCTTGATGACACAATTGCCGCAGAGCCTGGCCGGGACCAGCAGCAGGGGGATGGAGGTGTCTGAAACGAGGATTTTGGATGCAAACAGGAGAGACAGAGCAGTGGCCGCACCCCCAGCCCCCCCCCCCCCCAGAGGTACCCGCTGCCCACAGCAGTGCCAGCCCTCCCGCAGCAAAACCCCAGGAAGGAACAGGGCACAAGGGGGAAAACAGGCATTAATGATGCATGTGCAAAGCCTTTGGGTAATTAACGTCACCCTGAGCTGGCTGGGAAAGCTGCACCTCAGCCTCGCACGATGTTCTGCTAATTAAAGGCTTATTTTGTTACGGGAAGCCCTTTGTGTGAGATGGTTCACACAATCCAGCCTGAATTTTACGACCTGTGGGCTCCGTGCAGTGAGTAAACTGATGATCCTGGACTGTGCAATGCTCATTAAACCTTAATGCCGGGTGTGCTTCCAGCCCGCTCTTGGAAGGCAACTAATCATCTCCCTGATAATGGGACAAAGCTCTGCTCACCCGAGCCCTTCCCTGAAACCAGGCTGCGGGAGCCAGCAGGCACTGCCCATCCCACCTGAGGAGAGGCTGGAAACGTCTTTCACTTCTTCAGCATTCTGCAAGTGAGGAGTTCCAGGGATTAGGGGACGGTTCCTGCGCTCAGCAGGTCTGCAGGAACCAGGATTACAGGAATAATCGTGGAATCCTGGAGTGCTTTGGGTTGGAAGGGACCTTAAAGCTCATCTTATTCAACCCCCTGCCACGGGCAGGGACACCTCCCACCAGCCCAGGTTGCTCCAAACCCCATCCAGCCTGGCCTTGGACACTCCCAGGGATCCAGGGGCAGCCCCAGCTTCTCTGTCCCACCTGTGCCAGGGCCTGCCCGCCCTCCCAGGGAAGGATTCCTTCCCAATATCCCATGTAAACCAGTCCTGTGTCACTTTGAAGTTACAAACCCACTCTGAGGTGATGCCAGCCATGACCATCCCAACTGCTTTCCCAGGACTCCAGCCGTCCCCTGTCCCTGTGTCCATCCCAGCTCCGCATCCACCACCGCTTTTTCCGAGAGCACTTTGTGCCTCTGTGGGATTTTATTAAAGTGTGCCAAACAATTCTAATTTATTCCTGCCAGCTCAAACGATAATTTCTCTCCACTCCTGTTTTCCTAAATTGCTACCTTTATTTTTGCAATGTGTATATAATTACCAAATGTTACTAGATTCCACCCAAAATTCCTCTCCTTGGAATAGCGGCGATGTCTACTCACTGCTGTCAGTTTTTTTTTTTTAAATGTTATGATTGATAAAATTAAACTGTGAAGCAAGGCATGAAATCTGTCTCATAGACACCATTTTTTTTTTTTTTTTTTTTTTTTGCTTGGCAAGAGGAGAAAACAATGCCAGGCGGAGAGAAATCCACAAAATGATTCACTGGAGAATGGGGGGAAACTTGTGGTTTTTTGCTTGAAGAACTTAATAAGACATCCACAGCCACTCCGAGCTGGATTGTTATATTCAATTACTTATGAGGCCCCAAGTTTCTCCACTTTAATTGCTCGAAGCAGGGAAGCTTTAGTCACAGTGTAATGTACCCAGGCATGTACGGGGTTTAATGAATCATCCTAACTCTGCACTCCAAGCAATTAGGTAAATCTGGCTGTTAGTTAGTGAGGCATAAAATAAATTTAATCTCTCTTCTAAAAAATCAATTATAGTGCTGTAATGTATAATTCAATTTGGGTCATGCTACATAAATTTTCTGGTTTTAGTATGTTTTTCAGGCGGTTGTTATTAGGTTTGCAGGCTGCATGTGTGTGATGCCGGGAGGGGGGTGCTCTGGGAGGCGTCCCCAAAGTTTCGGGAGGAAATGGAGTGATAGGACAAGGAGTTACGGTGGAAATTTAGCTCAGACACAGGGAAGAAATTCTTCCCTGGGAAGGTAGTGAGGCCCTGGCACAGGGTGCCCAGAGAAGCTGTGGCTGCCCCATCCCTGGGAGTGTCCAAGGCCAAGCTGGATGGGGCTTGGAGCAACCTGGGCCCATGGCAGGGGGTTGGAACAAGATGTACTTTATGGTCCCGTCCAACCCAAACCATTCCATGATTCTATGCTTATGATACATCCTTAAACATGAAAGTGCTTTGAGACAAATGAGCAATTACGGATTCTCCTTCTTCAGATGGGAAAAGGTTGAGTTCAGGGAAGTGCCTGACTTTGTGCCCTCCAGCAAAGCCAAGCCAGAGTGCAGCTGTCCTTCCCAACCATGGGAAGTGCTGCGCAGACACCAAGCCACGAGCCTTGGTCATAAATGCATCCACCAGCAGACAAAAATCTGCCCCTGATGTGTGTTTTCCTCACTGTAACCCCCTGGCTGAAAAGAATTCTTTGAGGATTCTTGTAGTAACACAAAACAAATACTTGTGTGCCCTCTTCATTTCCTCATATTTTGGGGTGAATTGGGCACCAATACCCACTTTTGAGGGGACACAGCTCCTTGTTTGCTGGCAGGGTGTGTACAGCGCTGCTCATGCATCTCCTGAAGCTGCACACACGTAACACACACGTGGGTGTAACAGAAAGGGCAAGACTGTGACTCAGGAGGTTTAATTTATGCCAATTACCCAACGCTCACCCACCCCACTGCACAAATATGCTGGCACTGGTTGGTGCACAGGTAACCACTGCATTGGGGATGAGCAACAGTATTTATTACATGCTGAAAGGCTTAGTCATGCAGAATTAGAAAGCAGGGAACTGTGGCTTCTGAAGAGGTTCAGACCTGCACCACAGGCAGGGTGACAGTCACCTGCCAGGCCTGGGATGAGCACGGACAGTGCTATTGACACCTGCAGAATGACAGGTCTGTAAAGGCACTGGATGTTGCTCAAATTTGAAATACCTACAGAAAAATGACATCATTTTGTGCTCACTGGCCAGTATCACTCCCAGTATGCACTGGACAGGAATTTCCTCTAAACAACGTTGGTAGAAGGTTCCTCTTACAATCCTTGAGTAAAGTAGGAAAACTGCACAAAGCATTCCTTTTGTGGTAAAGAGTGACTCAGTTTCATCAATACCATGGAATCAGATGCCAAATCCAATGAAATCATCTGCAACAAGTAACTCATTCACTCTTCTCTCCCAGTTCCTCCTCAAATCCGCCTTCCTGGCTTATCCTTCCTTACATACCCCAAATACCTGTTTAATATTTAAACTATGTTCTCTGAAGCAGCAATATCCAAACGTAAGTCATGAGATTCCGACCTCAGCTGGGAATAACAGCAGCCTTAAAAAGCATAATCCACATAAAGACCCCAAAGGTATTGCCCTTGTGAGATCAGACACTCAGGACTATATGGCACATGCAGCCAGTTAGGTGTGACAACCAGGCAAAACATACAAACACTGAAAAGATTTAGGGAATTCTTCTGCCTGGTTTTGGAGCTCTAGATCTAGGATTAGAGAGCTAATACCTTTTCTTACCAAGTTCTTCAGGATCTCTGGCTAACAATCACCCTGTTGGAACCTATGCAATAAAATTAAGCAGCACTTCGTTACGATAAACCGGGATCTCCCATCTGCCATGTCTAATCAGTTTAGGTTTTAGTTGCCTCTGAAGAGGGACAGCTTGGAGCTCCCTGAGACAAAAAGTGGTCCTTTCCATGAGGGGCTTTGGTCCTTTTGTTTTTCATCCAGGAAATAAAAAATACAAACTACAAAACAACCCCAACATTCTTACAGTGCTGCTCATTTGGACCACAGGAATACCACGAACCACTCAGAAACTGCTCCCCAAACCACATGCAATACAGACAACTGCTATTTTTTTGTGTGCATTTATATACACATACATCCATAGGAACATCCCTCTTCCTCTCCCCGGGATGTGGACATGGCAACCAGCACAAACAAACACCAAAGTCAGGTATTGCACACGCAGAGGAAGCTCCGTTCTCCTCCACAAATGCTGCAGGACAACCCCACCATTTCCTCTGCACTGGATTTTCCCCCAGCTGTTTTTCCATCTCTGCCTGACCCCAAAGTGCTCAGCACTTCAGTGACACAAAAAGGGCTGACACCAACCCAATTCTCTCTGCAGTATCTGTGCTTAAAAGCAGAACAGGCAGCTCCGGCTTTTACTGAATTTCACTGTTCCCCGAGTAGAAATTGATATATATTGAAGCAACTTGTTCCTGTGTATATGACTTGAGAACTCTTCTGTAATTTGCTCCTAAGTGCAAACAGGTCTCTGGCAGGAGAACTGCAAACACTTGAGTCAGCTTTCAGGACCTGAGCTAATTCCTTCCCTGCAGGTTAAGCCCAGAACCCTCAACGCTTCAGTGTTTTTCTGAAAACACAGTGCCTGAAACTGAAGTTTTTTAAAACAAAGAGCTATCACAGCACACTATTTATGCCTTTAATTTTGGTAAGCAGTCATGTCAGAGATGTCTGCACCTCCATGAGAGCTATCAGCATAGCTGCATGGGACTGGTGGCAATTCAGGATGCAAAAGTGCTCCCAGTCTCTCTCTCCAGCTTGTACGTGCCACAGAAGGGCTGGTGAGACACCAGACAGGGAAGATTCCAAAATGCAAGAAACCATCAACATATGGAAAGAAGCGTGGCTGCAGAGACCCAGAACTGCCACAGCCCTCCTGGGAATTTCCCTTCAAGGAATGACATCACCTGAAACCAGTGCAGGGAGAAGGCACTGCCACCTATGAAAGTGAGGTACAAAAGGTCAGCGGATCTGCTTTTCTTCCCATCTCCTAAATATATGAAAGGAAAAATATCCTCTAGCCATAAAGCTGAAGAATTTACTACTTTGTGATTTGAAGACTAACAACCCAAACAAAAAAGAAACTCAATCCCCCAAAACAGAGATGAGTTTTGGAAGGGATACAAATCCTTATGCCCTGGGGAACGGGCTGATCAAGAACAGAAATACTCTACTGACTTATATCTAAATTTCCTAAATTATCAGCAAACTGTAGGGAACAACAGTGACAGATCATGGGCTCAGATGGACCTGGTCCTATTCCTGTCACCATTGCCATCACACACTAGAAGTTATGGGTTTGACACAGTCCTTCCAGAATTTACACCTGAAAAAAGTTTTCATGACTGGAGTTACATATTTATAATACAGAATAACAGAATCATTTGGTTTGGAAAAAAATCTCTGAGAACATCCAATCCAAGATAGTTCAGGTATTTTCTCTAGAATGTATGATATGGTTTGTATTTCATACTGACTTTACTCTCAATCTCACACACACATGAATGTTTGATGGCCTAGGACGCATGACTGGCTTTAATCATGTTTGGTGAAACCTCCTAATTATACATTTATCCTGGTTCTATAGACCATTGAGTGAGTAATGCATGTTTTAATAGGTCTAATTACAGCTTGGAGTTCCTTCTTTTTTAATTAGTTAACAAAAGGAGTTGAGCCCCAGTTCTTTAAAAGATTAGCTGCCAGTGATAAACCTATAATCTGCCAAATATGTGTACAACTGAACCACCAGATTTACTGTCTAAAGAATCATATGATCCTTAAGCTTTGGTTATTAAGTATTTGCATTTGAATGTGGAATAGCTTGTCAGGGTCTCAAAAGAAGCTGAACAGATGCTGCTTTCAGATGAGGGACACATGGACTGATGAGATCCCACAGACAGAGCCAGCACAAATTCCTGGGGTGGGCACAGCACCAGTGCAAGCCATGCTTACAGCTGGTGTTGCTGGCCTAACAGGAGGATCTTTATTAGCACCTGTATCCTTGTGAGGATACTGAGATAAACTCCTATGGATTCTATATTTAGCTTCTAAAAGCTAAATGAAATCTCATATTTGAGCTGAGTTTTGTCATATTTTCCTTCTTTTATTATATAAATGTTATGCCATACCCCAAGAATATAGGATCTTCCACTCCATTAAGTTTTCCCAGCTGTCCCAGTGCTTTGCAGGATCTAAGTGGTTAAACATGCCACAGCACACCTTTCATGCAGGCACAAAAGATGCCCCATTAAGATGATGTCACCCACAGCAGGAGTATCGGGGTGGTGACTGAGAGCACTGGCTCCTGCACACTCACACTGCAAATTCCAGCTCATTAGCTGGGAGTCACTGGAAGAGCTGAGCAATGGAATGACATTGCAAAAGCAGGTGACATATTTGCTTAAACACCGAATGCTCCCGTTCCCTCAGCCCACCCAGGAATGAGGGGTCACCTTGAAGAATCTCACAGTTTTCAAGTCAAACAGAGACACTGGCATAGCACCAGAGGCAAGATGACATTAAACAACGATGTTGATGTTTTAAATTCCATTCTATGTCTGGATGGATGACAAAGGCCACAGCAGAACAGATAAGCCTAAATACACCTTCCACCTCTGTGCATGCCTAAAGCTTTACAAATTTTGAATATATATAACCAGGGCAACTGGCTTCCATTGGTGGATATAAGCCCTGGGTCCACACACCTGATGGGAATGCTGTGTCAGATCTAAATATGGACCACAAAGTCCCATGCCCCACCTTTTCAAACAGAAATGGTTCTAAACCCCTGTCTAATAAAAGCAGAATAAATACTGTAGAGAGCTAGAAGGGTTGGTACTGGTGAGTTGGTCCATACCAATTCTTCAGAACAAGCTCAGCCTAGACTTTGAATATTCAGTCCAAATTTTGGCCATTGGTGTCTTACTGTCCAGGAATCCTTGTGCAGGAACAAAGGAAGATTAATATAATTATCTTTATCTACACATAATCTTATCTAATCCCTCATGGGAATTGCCAGCAGAGAGACTAAAATACAAACTACCATGGGGGCAGAGCAGTGCACTGGGATGTTCTGTTGGTCAGTGCTTTTCCCCCCATTCAGAGGCTGGGTAAACATTGCTTTCAGGATTTCCTGCAGCCAAAGGAGTGGGTTAAGTTCAGTCTCTGGGTGGCACACACAGGGACCACCAGGGTACAGGCTTGGTGGAGGCTGGTTGGAGACAGGTTGATGGGTTACCAGCTCTGAGTCAATGCCGGCAGCTCTCAGTGTCCATCTGTTTTCTGCAGAGATACAAGTGCACTTAAAAGTTCATGTTACAGTGACCAGGTGGATCAATATAAGTATAAACCACCTCCAACAAGAGGTCTCCCCTTACCAGCCCTGAGTCAAGCAGGCAGGGCAGGCTGGGCAGACTCACTGCAGCTGCTCCTCCTGTCGTTTGTCCCACCACAGGGAAGTGATTTGGTTTAGACTCTGCTTTTCTTCCCTCAGTGTGTGTCATCATCACTCATCCATAACCACTTTTCACTCCCCATCTCTTTTCAATCACAGCTGCCTTTTAAGTCACTACCTGCACACAACATTCCCTGTAACTTCCATCACCACTGGATTCTGCTTAAGTTCTACAGTCTCCTCCCTTCCATTTCAACTCCTGATGTTAAGTCCATCTTCCATCACCATTTGCAAACTGCTCTCCTCCTTTGCATGCACATCACAGACTCAGAGAAGAGCTAAGACTGGGAGGGAGTTTTGGAGATAGTCAAATCCATGCCCCTGCTCAAGGTGGGACCAACTACAACAGGTTAATCAGGATCGTATCCAGTTGAGTTTTGAATATCCCCCAACATGGAGAAGTCACAACCATGCTGGACAACCTTTTGCAGTGTTTGACTATCCCCACAGTAAAAATGTTTCTTCATATGTTTAATTGGACTTTCCAGTATTTTAGTTTGTGCCCATTGCCTCATCTTTTCACTAGGTATCTTTGAAAAGAGTCTGGCTCCATCTTACACCCCCCAGCAGGAACCAATACACACCAAAGCAGCACTGCAGGCTCTCTGGGGACAGCAGTTCTGGACTGAGGATGCCACTTTGGCAAAGGTAAGCTATTTAAACTCAGCTAAATCCACACGGCAGACACCACCTCATTTGCTGTGTCTCTGCTGCATTCACCCTAAACAGGTTTTTCTTCTCTTCTTTTCCCTTAAGCATGCTTGGGATGGGAAGTATCAATATTTGCATCCAACCAGGGATGCTTCTCTAACCCAAAGGTCCTTCCCTGAACTCTGACAGGCAGGCCACTAATATTGAAGTGAAAATGCCCTGTGCCTGCCTTCGAGTGTTTACACATTTTATTCACACATTCACATGTTTTATTCACACATGCTGGCTGGAGGTTATAATCAGGTTACACACGAGACCACTACACCACACCAAGATTTCACAGCAAGCTACTGAGCTACTAAACCTTTGTACATTTGATTAATCATTTGCTCAAGGGTCAACATTGAAACCCTTTTGCAATTAGGATGGACTTATGGTCCAGCTTCAAAAGCAGGTCTGATTGCCCTGGTGTGATTCCTCTACAGCCTCCATTTATACTTTGTCAAACACTTCAAAACTTCAGCTCATTTGGATGCATTAAGTATCCTCCCAACTCTCAGCTCTAAACACCTCACCTTTGAACAATTCCCTTTTGGGAAAATTCAGCTGGTACTCAGAGCTCTGCAAGGAGAAGAGAGACTACAGCAAGCAGAAAGAGACCAAAATACATATTTAAATATAGAAATGAGCAAGGGAGATGCAGCAAAGTCCACTCACCTTTCCTTTAATTGTCTCTAGTATTTGTTAATGGCTTTAGCTCTCCCAGGTGGCCTGTTCAGGCACACTTAATTGAATGTGGAGAGTTTTATTTGGAAATGCACTTCAGATTCTGGCTGATTAAAGCATCCTTATTTTATGAGATTTTTATTATTATTTAAGATATTAAAATAACCAATAAGGACTGTAAGATACTCCTTTTTCATTCATCAGACCCTTCAATCAGCAACTAAAGTGTTTAACAACTGCATACCTACTGATGGGCTCTGAAGTAAAGCACCTAATTAAGTGCTCTGGAGAAAAAAATAAACCCCAAACCATCCTGGAAGTAGCAAGACCCCCACAGCACTTCCCAGAGTCTGCAGGGAGCTGCTTTGTCCTTTGCAGGGACAAAAAAAAAAAAAATAATCAGGAGCAAGATTTTCTCAGCTACTTGCAAATGTCAAATGTGAAATTCCCTTTCAACACTAAAATTGCAGGCTCTGAAATCCAAGTGCCCATCACTGCCCTCCCTCCAAATCCAGGGCAGTCTGAGGGAACCTTCTGTTACTTTTCAGTCATTTTTGGGTAGGACAGAAAAAGAGTGAGCCCAATTCCCATTCTCCATCCCTCAGGAAACAGAATTACAAGACACTGAGTGACGAAGCAGCAGCACCAGGTCCTGACAATAACCTGAGCTGAGACCATGCAGCATCTCGGCTCCCTCACTGGAGGGCTTTTGATCCCACTGACCTGCCCGTGGTAAAAACATTACATGACATGCAAATGGTGGGATTTATGTTCCTCACAATTGAGTTTCTTGGTCATTAATGTTGCACTGATGACAGGGGGGTGGCATGGAACTGGAAGGAAGGTACCAGCTTGGTTTGCTTGTTCACCAGAACCCCATCCTGCGGGGTGCTACGGCACCACTGCTGTAAAACAGACCTCAAAGGAAAAGGCTGGTGTTTCCAAATAAATCACAGGGATCATAAAGAGCCCTGTGTTTCCAGTGCCTGCTGGAACATGGAGTTAAAGCACTTCTTTTCAGCCCTGGCTCTGGTGTAAGGCCCAGAGGAGTCCATGGCACTGCTCGTGGCTGAAATAGTGGTCATTTATCCCTGTTACAAAACCATTACACACAGCTCAGCAGGAATGTATCTTCCAAAACTCTTCCCCTGAGAACCTTAATAGTTCTGGGGTTGGAGCAAACTGTGGCTTTTTGTTCCAGATCTGTCAGGTGGGACCCACTTACCAGCACTTGCCACAAATATATCTGGCATTAGGCACATTCCCTTCCCGAGACATGCAAACACAACCACAATCACAAAAACAGGGATTGGGAGAAACACAGTGTCATTCTGCAACTGTGGAAGCACTGAAAGGTTCTTGACACACCACAGGTTCAGAAATGCAGCTGGAATACGGGCTGGTGTCCACAGAGCCAAACATTCCCAGGCAGTAACAGGCTACTGAGTTCCAACCACAGGCAAAGCGCGAATCCAAGCAAAAGAGATCCCAGATTTTTCAGAACCAACCCTCCAAGGCATTGATACCCGGCACCACCAGCATCTGCACCCCCAGTGATACCCACAGAGAGGTGTGAGACCCAATCCCATTAACCCAGTGGGCTGTCTGGGTTCACACTCTTTGGTTTGGACTGATTCCTAAACCAAAATTTACCCAAATCCATCAGACACGTTGGATTGGAGGTTCTTGGAGAGCACAGTCCCATGTCTCTATCCCTGAAACTGCTGTAGAAACTGAGATTTCCCAGCACCCTTTGGAAAAAGCATCAGCCAGCTGACTGAGACCCCCGGTGTGAGTGCTCTGCCTTCACTGTATGTGTTTGCAAGGGTAGAACAGTTTTGAGAGTCCACAAAGAACACATTTTAATGGAATCCCCAAAGGTTTAAATGAAATTAGCACAAAGTTACAGTCCCAGTAACTTTCCCCACACTGTTGGTTCTGCTGATTCTTGGCCTATTTTACTTTGCATATGCTAAAAATTCAAGTGTACCAGCAGGTCAGCCCTTTCAGGCAACTGTGCTGGAGAACCATCCAAATTACTCCAAACTCTGAATTTATTGTTCCTGCTTTCTGTTTTCACACTTCCCTGGCTTGCTGACTCAAGCAAGATCCAGAAGCCTCCCAGAACCGTGTGGAAGGCTGACCTTGCAAGATGCTGTCCCATATCTGAGAGATGCCTCACTTTTAGCATCAGATTTCCAGAGAGACACTGATACATCTACCAATTCCTTCTACCCAGGAGCTTCTTCTTTTTCCTGATCATTTTTGAACAGTTGTCATCTCCCTTTTTGAGTGTTATTAATTGACAAGGTTTTGTCATGCTGCAGCTTCATTTCATTCTCCAAATACAGCCTATTTGACAAAGTGACAACCCGATTAAACCACACTAAACAGATTTGCATGTTTTGTGACTGTCTTCTCCTGAGACTTCGTCAATCATGTTTTCAGACTCCATGATCAGCACCACTCCCAGGGATTTCCACCTCAAAATCTATTACTCAGGGTTGAGATTAGTACTCTAATTTGAGTTATCTGAATTGCAAATGCAGTGTTTTGTGTAGCCTGGGAACTTTATGCATTTAAAAGACATGTCAACACTTCAAAAGACTAATTTAGCACCTGGTACTGTAAGACATTTCCCATCTTCCCACTATTTGCACATGACTCAGAACACAATGGCCCTTTTTCCAGCCTTTATGCAGGACCCAGGAGGTCCCAGCCTGTGTGGCCATTGGGAAGCACCTACACTTCCTACAGTGACTGATGCTTTTGGATCAGCAGGCAACCAGGACAGCCAAAGAAAGGCCCCAATCCATACTTTTGCATCTGAACACAAGCCACATTCCCTCTCTCCTGCCTCCTGGTTTTCAGGGCAATATGCACAATCTTCAAGAACCACCAAGGCCCTGCTAAAAGAGAGTTTAGATTTGTTTCCAGGCCTCCCAATGAGCCTAAAACTGGGATGAATGGATTGTTTTCTTTGTGTGTGAGGCATCATTAACCAGACTCTCCTGAAGCACCCTGCTTCTTTCCAAGGCATAAACCTTCCCCAATCCATAAGCTGCC
Source organism: Acropternis orthonyx (assembly GCA_035583155.1). Lineage (NCBI taxonomy): Eukaryota > Metazoa > Chordata > Aves > Passeriformes > Rhinocryptidae > Acropternis > Acropternis orthonyx. Next base: position 7,773,076 of record JAWWEU010000050.1, on the reverse strand, counting down.
TCACTTACATCCCCACTAAATACAAGTCAGCTCACAGCCTTTCTCCAGACCCGTATTTGAACATCCCAGTGGAACACGAGGGGACACATTCTACACCACCAACCTGGCATCCTCTTGATGCCCTCAACACACACAGATACCTGGGAAGGTTATTGCCAAAGGAACAGGACCACTTGATGCCACTCAGGCACTGCTGAAAAACTTACATGCAGCACTACTGCTTTATTTTTCTTTCCCCACCAACTGATTCAATCCCAGCCTATTTAAGGAGCATTTTCCTTTTCTTCCATTCCTTGGATGTGTAGAACAAGGCTGAGCTTAAGATGCTGTAATACTTATTTATGAAACATAATGCTGAAGCATTATAGAGACTTCCAGTAAGACAGGGTTGAAGCAGTAAGACACTTTCTGTGTTCCATCAGCATGCCCTGGGGTTAGGCCTCTGCTGCAGCATGACAAGCAGAATATACATTTTACTAGGCAACACAAGAAGAAGGAATGTTTCCAAGGCACACACAGCCTGGAAATAAAATAAATATGTCTTCTTCCCTCTGCCTCCTCAGCAAATAATTAGCCCAGGTGAGATTTCTTGCTCAGGCACAACAAAAGCAGGACAGGTGGGATGTTACAGGCAGGCTTTGCTTCCACATCACCCATTAACCGACACAGCAACTGAACTTTCCTACTCTTCAACACAGAGACCATAAATTCACGTTTCTGCATAAAAAATGGGGCAAACCTCTAACGGTCTTTGTCCTGTGAAGGTCTTTCATGCACACAGTCCCCAGCTACTGTCCCCAAGCATTTTCATGATGTGATGAAACTGCATCAAATGTGTGTTGATTTAAAAAGATGCAGGGTCTGACTCAATACCCACAAAGGCACAGAAAAGGCTCCCACAGACTTCCAAAGAAGAAGCTGAATCAGACTCACAAGCATAGACCCTGTGATAATGATTTCAACATTTCCAACACTCCAGGTAGCCAACAGCTCTCTGAAACAGGGCAGGCCCTTGCTGAGACCCTCTGCAGATCAGCACTGAGCCTTGAGCCTGTTTCCTGACACTGTCCCAGCACAAACCTCTGCCCACCTGCTCTAGAAAATGCCTGAGCTGTGAGGGGCAGCTCTGGAATTTCAGTGGAAATCGCTGCCTTCATCCCAATGAACCAGCAGTCGCAGCCTCTGGAGCAGCGCATGGGAGTGCCGGTGAGCTCTGATGCGCAGCAACAGAAGCAGCTCTTCTTTCAGCATCCACAGCCTCTGACTCAGGTATTCCACAATTTCAAACCAATTCATGGCCCAAAAGCAGGTGGCAGAGGGGCAGGAGGCACGTTTATGGACACAGCAGCGCACGACTCGGGTGATTTGGGAAGTTTGAACGGGACGTGGTTGGTGCCAGGCTGACCCTACGTGGGGAAGGTGGGACTTGGGGCTGTATTTCCCTGCTCTCAGGTCCCAGAGCAGAACCAGTCTTGTTCCAAACACTCTGCCTATGGGAAATGCAGTGTATGACAGAGATATTCCTTGTGACAGTACCTTGTAGTTCATTTTTCTCCTCACAGGAAAAAGCCTTCTGAGCAGGCTTTGGAGCTGTGCTCTATCTCTCTCCTGCTCACCACCAGCTGTGTTTTCAATAACTCTTCCCAAATGCTTCACAGATACTGGATGGAAAAAAACAGCACTCTGAGCAGAAAATACAACACTCCAATTTCCGACAACACCTATGAAAAGCTGCCTCCTCGCACAGATTGGCTTTTTTGGGGCTGATGCTCCGAGAATACCTTAATCTGGTTTTCTTTTATAGTTTCCCTTGCAAGAGTGACAGCTACAGAGGGACAAGGTAGGAATATAAAGCAACCAGGAGACAAACACGACAGTAATTCTGCACTCTGCAACTACTTCATCTATATAAATCTTTTCCCATCTCTTCAGTCCTAGGTCAGCAATATCTGAGGCAACAATGAGGACCCAAGATTCAAGAATTCAAATCATTATGCTTGTCTGTGCAAGAGAAGATGTTCTTCTTACAGGAAAACAGTTTCCCACATAGTATTTGGAATCAGCTGTGCTGAAGATTAGAGCAGACTTGACAGATGCCCAGTATCCCTTAAGACCAGCTCAGTCAGTGTTTCATTATTAAATGAATAAGAAATAGTGTGTTTTTTCTGCCAGTGCACCTCATACAATCCATATCAAAAAATGCAAGGTAGTAAAACTTATAAGAGCCCTGACAATAGCACTGGGAATGAGCAGCAGGTGCCTTCTTGCTGGAGAGGGGTCAAAGAAACAGTGCCTTTCAATTTCCATAGAAATCCTCATATTTCCTTGTGCAGGGCACATGGATTTTGTTGTCTCTTGTCTAGTCGTGGCTAAAGCTGGAGGCTAAAGCAGCGAGGAGTGGGGAGGGTGAGGAGGGAACTCTGACAGCTGGGGAGAGGAGGAGATGCAGAGAATGCCTTTCTCACCTGAGAGAGCAGGGCAGAGCAGGAGGAGGCTGCAGGTACCAGGGAACTGCAGCACTGACCCATTTGTGAGCTGCCAGCACTGGCAGACAGGGCAGCAACACCACAGCAGTGAATTCCCCACCTCACCTCCGCTCTGCCCAGGGACACACAGCGGATAATACTCTTCCTGAGCAGACTAGTGAAGGGCAAACGTGCAGAAATCCAAATGCCAACAGCATCTGCTGGCCTGCAGGGTTCCAGTGCCACCCCAAAGGCTGGCAACACACAGCAGAGCCAACCAACAGCTTTGGCCATGAACACCCCAGGTTAGTTCCAGCACCACTCCTGGAAGAGCCACAGGGAAGGGACTGAATGCACGTGCTGACTGCACAGAGCTGCTGGGAGAACCCCTCCCGCCTTCCTTCTAAAAGAGAGTTCTGCTCAAAACTAATAGGATGGAAGAATGGGATATAAATGTTCCAGTAACTCATGGTGACTTCAAAGAAAACACCCAGTGCCCTTCTTACACACAAAATGATGGCTTAGGGATTTTAGTGCTGTTTGTTTCTGGTTTTCAGACTGTAGATTTATCTCACACGGCACAAGAGCTGTATGTTTTATATTACAACTTCTGCCATGGCACTTAAGACTAAAGGTTTTCCACCCCCCCCTGGAGTGAATCATTGTGTGTAAGGGGGTGGTTGGTTTATGTTTATGTTTTTTAAAATTAACCCAGCCAACCAATTGTTTTGTGCCGCACGTCATTTGTTGCTTCTCTTTCAGGCACTCCTTGAAAGACAAGCTTTGGAAATAAAAATACATCTGGCAAGTCTGAAAGACAGGACATGAGCAAGCACTGCAGGCTAAGTGGAATTCCACAGTGGACTATTTGCTTCCGGTTTCAGAGATAAATCAAAAGGAAAGGAAAAGAGAACAACAGCAGAAGAAATACCTATCCAGACTCACTTACAGTGGGAGCAAAAAGGCTTTATCCTGTTAACTGGACCAGCACTTAAACAGAAGTATCAACCTAGAACTAAAGGATTCAAAAGCACGTGCCTGGTTTACCTTGTTAATTCCTTGCTTTTCAATTTCCCAACTTTGTAGCATGTTTAGCTCCAGGAAACTCACATTCCCACAGCCTGCTCTGGCTGGTTATGAGCTCCCCTGGCTCTCCCACTCCCACAGAGCTCAGGACTGAGCACAAGCCTCTTCTCGTGTGTAAAACTGCATCCCTTTGACTCAGAAATACTCTTTATTCAAGATATTTACATAGAAATAGCGGTATTTTAGAAGACTGGGCAAATTTCCACTTCCAAGCTCTGTCTTGCTTTAAGATACTGGTGTCTGCCATGAGGGAGAGGTGCCCTGATCTGGAATTTTGTGCCAAGAAGGGTAGGAAGCCCAGCACCAAAATCCAGGGCTCATCTAAGACAAACTGCTGCCCAAACTAGTCAGTTGAAGAATTATTATGGCTAATAGATGTGGATATTGAAGCAGCCAGAGAAACTCTCAGCATGTGGCCTGATCAGCCCTGAGGACCAGGCTGCTTCCCATGAAGGCGTTCAGGAAGAGAGAAATGGTGCAGTTGGGATTATGGACTCTTTCCAATGACATCCTGGAATATAAACCAGCTCAGGACGATCAGCCACCACACAGGCTCATCAAAATGCTCTCTAGAGATATAGAGTGGTTACTTATGGGATCAGAGTTGATATTGCTACAGAGGAAGACAGACACATATTTAGCTTTTTGTGTGGAGGGAAATGTCCTGGTAACGAAGCTCCACGAGGATTGTGTGTCCAGTGCATTTCTTTGGGATGGGACTCCACGTCACACCTCACTGATTTTTTGCTGCTTTATTACAGATCATGACCCAACAACCAGCAAGTGTTTTCCCCAAATGCTTGGCAAAAGCCAGACACTACACCAGGAAGGGTTTTGCAGGTGAAAGTGCCCAAAATTGTGTGTTGGCAGATGCAGGACTGATTAAAAGGCAGGTGTTTGTACTTCCAAAATACAAATTAAAACACACACACACTCTACTGAAGTTTCTATAAATGGAGTTAATCTAGAGATGTGCCTAAATATGTACCAGCTTTACCTAATTTTAGATTAATGAATAAGTTTGTTAATGATTCCTTATTGGAACTTTCATTTTAGGAAGTGCTAAACAGTGTTATAGAGCAGAAACGTGCAAGCACCAAGGCAAAGGAGGGCTCACATCTGATTTTTCTACAGAGAAATTCTGCACTAACATAAATTATCAAATCACATCATTTGACAGAATAAAAAGTGAGCTTTTCAATATTATCTCAGCCTTGTTACTTCTGATGATCTTCTTTAGTTACATTTATCAAGAGCTATTTTCATCCATGGCAGCAGGTGCATTTATGGAATTACTCTGTGATACAGTATTCATTTAATTTCTTATTTTGATTTGTTTTAAATGTAATTTGAGACCTCATGAACAGCCGCCAAACATAAACATCTAGTTGTCCTGTTTCTATTTTGCTGTCTGTGGAATTCATGCACTGCTGTTTTCTGTAACTATCACCTTCTATATACTCTGGAACCATCCTGAAATTTTGGCCTCATTTTCCTTTTTCCTTGGGGGAGCCCGTTATTTAGTACCTGCCAGCAGATGAGAGATTCATTCTTCATTTATTTTGTTGTCACTATTCCATGTTAGGAACCAAGAGATATTTGAACATAACTAACTAAGGATATTTTCATAATGCAGTGCTCTCCAGCACACACATCCAGTTCCTGGTTTATCTACCAATTTCAGTCCCTCTTTTTAACCCAAACATCATGAGATAGCATTTAGACAGTATTTCAGCTGTTGAACTCCAACCCTTTTGTGCTGGTTTTGGCTGGGACAGAGTTAATTTTCTTCCCAGCAGCTGTATGGGAGCACGGGCTGGATTTGTGCTGAGAGCAGTGTTGATAACACAGGGATGTTTTCATCACTCCTGCGCAGGTGCTTACACAGAGCCAAGGCCTTTTCTGCTCCCCAGCCCAGCAGTGAGGGCTGGGGGCACCAGGAACTGAGGGGTCAGAGCTGGGACTATGACCCAAGGCATATCCCAGAGCACAGTGCATCCTGCTCAGCATGTAAAACTGTGGGAAGGCCAAATGGTAATTAACGTGTCCTTTGCTGTTTGCACAATTAGTTACAAATAACCCAGATAGTTACCCATATAATATGAGTTTCTGACTGTTTCCTTTAGTGTCCAAATTTTAGCCAGGAACTAACACTACCAACACACTGCCAAAAACCTTTACAAACTGGGTGCCTTCAGAGTTCCCCAGCTCTGCTGCAGCTGCTTTGTGCCTTTGTTAAGCTGTCTCTTCCCATTTGCCCTCCAAGTGTGAGCTGTGTGTTCTAATTACACACTGACGGGATGCATGAGGCACTGCACACTGCCCAAGTTTGAAGAAAGGCAATCCCTTAAGACAGTTTGCTATTTCTACTGAATGGCTGCTGTGTCTCACCTAATTCAGTGTTTTTGGTGTTGCCACATAAAGGAATTTGCTGTGCAGCTCTTTAATGGGCTCAGCCTGTGCCAACTTGCTCCTTTCAGCCCTGTGTTTTCATGTTGACTTGGATGTGAGCACCTACATACCTACAGTAGTTTTACTACTGCTTTTATTTGTGCCAGCAAAGAGTTTTTTATATTTCAGCTCCCAACCTTCCTCCCTGACAAAACACACACAGTCTTGGAAAAAAGAAAGAAAAAATGCTGAGAGAAGAGCCAGGGATTTGTTCCTCAAATGATTCCTAGGAGACAAAGATGAGGAAAAATGCCTAGCTACTCACTACATGAAGAAAAGAGCTGCAGCAGCTCTTCTCTGCCCCTTTTGCTCAGGAATTGTTCCCTGTGGCATGACTTCCTAACTAGAGACCAGGCCTCCAACACGGATACCAAATTGGGTGGGACACTCTGGGAAGTTGGGATTATCCTTATGACCTTACTCAAGTCCTGCAGCCAATGGGTAAAGCACATCCTTAGAGCAGCTGCAAAGTTTTCCATCATCTGGAGTCAGTTCCAAGAACTGGGCATGAGACCTCTGGATTAATAGCTAAGTCTTCTGGTGGAGTTGAGGATCACCGGAAAATCAGGACAGGGGATTTTGTTAAGCATAAAATCAGGAAAGGGATTAGGGTGGTTTCTGTCAAGATGGTAGTTTGGGTCCAGAGTTAGCACTGATGCAAATCCAGGATGAACTGACACCGGTCTGGCTATTTTGATCTTATGACATCCAAAACATTGGGGTTTGGATTCCAAACATAATCCAGTTTTATAAGCATTATTCTCCCTCTCTTTGGCTAACAATATGCCACTTGCACTCTGAACTCCTCTATAGGAATGAGCCTATATATTAATCCCTGAACTACTTCAGGTAGTAAGCCCCAAATCCTTAAACTGCAATTCAACTCCAGCTATAAGCCAGACCAATTTCCTGAGTTAAAGGCTTCCACACTTGGCCACATGCATTTTGCTCTGGAAACGCAGCACCAACAGATCCAACGTGAAAGCCAGACCTACATGTAAGAGCCACTGGCTGCTTTAGGTGGGAATTATCTTCTATTAGGAACTGCAGAGGCTGTGGGTGGGCAGGAGGGAGAGGTTTAGGCCCAGGTTGTCACTCTAGGTGTGACCACAATGCTGCAATCTCTGGAATGCAGCTGGGCAGAAAGGATGAGGAATGCCCTGCTTCCCTTGGGGAAACCAGGCTGATGATGCCAGGAGTTGTGATTTGTCTCTCTAGGAATGTTGCCACCTGCAGCAATTAAATCTCCTCTGTAACGTGATTTAAACAAGAGAATATTTTCCCCCAGAAACTGCCAGATCATTGTTTTCTCCAAGTGGCTCTGACAGACAAGAAAATGAATGCAATGAGGAGTCCTCAGAATGGGGTCCTGGGAGCAGGAGAGGGATGCTGTGCAGAGCTTGGCAAAATTAAGTGAGCCTGACAACTCCACTATCAGTTCTTCAGATATCTCCATCAAGTAGTGTTAAAAGAGCTAAAACTCTAGCATCTGATCTCTGTGTTATCGTCCACCTTCTCTGCCTTTGTGGACAGGAACCAAAGCCCATGTGTAAAACCACTGCTGGGTGCATTTTGTTATTGCACAGCCACGAGCAGACTTCCCAAAAAAACTCCACATCAGAAAACAAAAGAACCACTTAGAGCTATGGATTCCTTTCCCCAAGACTTCTGTAAACCCTTTTTAAAGCTTCTCTAGGACCTCCCTCCGAACAAAGCCCTTATGTCAACAGAAACTTGCTCAGATCCGCCTCATCTGGTACGTTTTATGAATGTGCACGATCAAAGAAGAGCAGCTTTCACAGTTGGGCAAACACAGTTACACTGAGCACACACTTCACCCCCAAAAGGTCAGATAATGCAACATGCCAAAAGCTAAATACACACCACAGGGATATTACTGTTCCCCTTGAGCACTCTGGGATGGGCAGTTTTTTGGGAACATGTTACCCGTTTTTCTGGGCACAAAGTGCCTCTGCAAAGATCTTACCTGTTCAGTGATGAAGGAGCTTGAAAAAGTGACAGCTGACCAAAAGAAGATCCCACAGCTGAGAATGATCTTCCTGTTGAAACGGTCACCAAGGTAACCGAAGATGGGCGCCGCCACCATGAAACTACAGATGAAAACTGCAAAGGAGAGGAAAAGGAGAGAAACGTTTAATAAACATCAGTCCAAGAACATGAAAACTAATTTTCTGCAGACTAAATCCTCCAGAGAGCAGTTCCATTTAATTAGACATTCTGCAGCCCTGCCTTACAGAGTTGCCCGGGCTGATGGGCTTTCAGAAGTTGGTGTTCCCTTAATCAAATGGATTTTTCATTCCCAGAGATACTTCAGAGCTGTGAACTATTACTTGAAAGCACCAGCCCCTCAGAGTCTGCTGTGAGCTCAGGATCTGGGGATGGGCAAAACCAGGACACAAATCAAGAACTTCTGCCTAAACATTACTGAGAAGGTGAAGTGGAGGTTGGAAGGAGCTTCAAGCAAAGAGAAAACAAACCAAGGGCTCCTCATTGACTTTTGCAGCAGACACCTGAGAGAAATGGCCACAGAAACTGAGGCTTGTTCATACTTCCAAGCAGTATTTTAAAGAAACCATGGAACAGAGGATTTGGGTGGGACACCAGAAGACCTGGAGATCCCTCTTTAGTCAGAGTTCTGGCTCTCATTAATTATCAGGTAGTTCTTGGAGAGCAGGGTGGGCTTCTGGCATTGCCTAACTCCAGATGTCTACTTTTAATTGTATAAAATGGGGTAGGGGGACGGAATAGGTATTTAAAAAAAAAAAAAAAAGACAAGAGCAAAGGACATCTCCCCTCCCCTTGGTTGGAATGTGTGCAGAAAATTAAAGTGGGTAAGATCCAAATTATGAATTTTTCATGGATGATGATCTATGATCATTCAAAAACGTGCAGAATGCTGAACTATGACTAAATGTCTCTTCTTTTTTGACTACATTAAGATGTCAAAGCTGCTTTATAAATAATACATACCCATTTTCATCTATATTTTGTGAGCCATATGAATGTGTGTATCTATTTTGCACTGTGATATTTGATCTAAATTACAGATTTACTCTTTTTACATTTAGAGTAAAATAAATTGAGATGACAGAGAGATGTTGAGACCTGAAAAGGAGCACAGGCTGCTTTTATATCACTTATATTTCAGTAGTAATGCCACAGACAGTGTTGCTATTTAGCTCACACACAAACCCTACAGACAGAACACTCAGTCCCTGCACCCATCCCAAAACCCTTGTGCAAATAAAACCTGCTGAACAAAACCAGGAGCATGTGTTTTCATCCCTGTTTTACACAGAAACTGGACCAGAAGCGGCTCACAAATCTCTGCTGGGCAAAGGTACATCTGCACTGGCCCTTCTCCAATAAGGCACTTAAGCACATGCTTATATTAGGCACTTCAGAGTCATCAATTCCGTGATTAAATGCTTTCCTGAATTAACACCAAAGCCACTGGCACCTTGCAAGGCTGGTGCAGCAACGTGGCACGAAGGGTACGTGGCTGTTCGTGGGGATGAGCGGCAGAAAAGGGCTGTGGCTCGTGCAGAGCACTGTGCCCACTGCAGTGTGACCTTTTCCCTTGGAAGGACACTGCACTTCCTTCATCTCAGAGTCACATATTCTGCCATTTTTACGATGCAAAAGGACACAAAGCTAAAAAATCTTTCAAGGGAAAATTAGAAACATCCCAGTCAGCATCCCACCATTTCAAATATTGAACAACCTGATTAATTCAGCTTTGAGACACGCGGGGTGTGATCCAAAATTCACATTAATCAGTGGGATTATTAGCTGCAATGACCTCTGGATCATAAATGAAAAGTCTAATTCTGGAACGTGGGCAGAAAGCAGGCAAAAAGCACAAAGCTCCTCTTTCCAATAAAACAATCCCAAAAAAGACCATCCAGTGACTTTCCAACAACATACATGCTGCTGCTACTGAAATCCCTTCGGAGGGGTTATTTTTGGAAGGCTCTGAGCTGTGAGCTTTGTCAGGGGTGAGCAGCTGACTTGACAGCTCCATAAGGTGTAAAACAAAAGGACAACAGAGCCAAATAAATAACAGGTAATGGAACACAGCTGTCATAAGAATAAATGCAATTTATATCAGAGTATTTATGACCCAAATATGCATCAGAGCATTGATTGACTCAAATAAAAGCAGAATCTGATGGCTGTGTGGTCTTTCAAAAGGATTTACCTATTACAGGCATTCCCTGTGAATCAATTTTTGCAATTAACTCCTGCCAGTGACAGCCAAGACTCCCTGAGCCCCAGCCTGGGCTGGCAGAACAGAGGTGGATGGATGCAGGGCAGAATTCCAGGTGAGTGAACACCTGAGTGACTCGAGACTGGGAGCTGAGGCTCTGTGACAACTGAACACCACGAAGGAAAGACCTTATCCACAAGACGGAAAATTGCAGCACGCCAGTTGGAGAGGGGCAGAAGAAACATGGTTAATTTGTAGGAAAGAGGGCTGAGCATAAGGCAGAGGGAGGCATTTCAGTAAAGGAGCCTGGCACTTGTGCCAGGCTCTTCCTCCCTGGCTCCTCTCCCCTCTTACACAGCAATTTCTGTTCCTTGCACTCACCCACTCCCCAGTTAATACCAAAGTGACACCGCAGCAGCTGCTGCTTCAGCTCAGCCCACGGCCACAAACCTCTGACAGTAGAGGAGCACTGGGACAGGGGCTGGCACTGCATGTGCCTCTTCCCAATCAACAGCTCCTCTTCCCATTTTCACTTAGGGACACCTCAGAGTATTACCAGCTCTTGAAGAGATGTGGAGTGCAAGCCAGGGCAGAGTTAGAAACCCACTGGGATTGGGGATGAGCTCCTGCAAAGGCAGGGATGGCATCAGGAGCAGCTGTGGGCAGGTACAGCTTTGGCAGTCCCATCATGGAGGTGTACAGCTAATTTCTCCTGGCAAATGATCTCCAGCAGTGCCAGCAGAAGTGGCTCAGTCCCAGCACAGGGTGGAGCTGAGATACATTTCTGCAGGAGCAAATTATCATGTGAGCAAAGGATGAATAAACAGACACATAATGAGTGCCATCGAGGAGGGAGGCTCCTTTAAGTACAGGTATTTTCAGAAGGAGAACTCATTTGTCTTTATTCCTCCCTTTGTGGCTGGGCTGCTGAAATGCCAACTGCGGTGAGGAGGCAGGAAGAGTGGAATTGCCCAAACAGGATGGCCTGGTGTCTATTTCTGCCTCTGGATGCCTGTCCCGCCCTGCACAGGTGCACAAGCACCTTCACAGCCAGCACTGCCCAACTTTTGCTGTGCATGGCTGGAATTACAACAATTCTGGAGCATAAAAATAAAAACCCCCTCACACTTCCCACCTAAACAGCCACCAGAGGAGAAAAACATCCTCTCCAGCCTCAACTGCTGCTGCATGTACTGCAGCTTCACTTCACCTGTCAGGGATTATGGCCAGGGAGCTGCTATTCAGAACACATTTTCCCCTCTCAAGAGCTGGCTGCGTATCCAGTGGAAAAGTAAATCCCACAACAGTGGAAGCAAAGGAGATGAGGGGAGAGGGAGGAACTGTAGACTTTGTACTTAACAGTCACAAAAAGCTGCTGAGTACTGGAACTAGACTTCATTGCTCTTATTTTTCTCTTCATTCCCTCCAAACAAAAATTTACCAGCTTGACCCTACAAGTGTTCCCTGAAAAGGCTCTGACCCACCAGTTCCCCACTCTCTCATTCCAAAGACACCGTTGCCTCCATCTCTCTTGCTCTTTTCTTACGTGGACTTACCAACCCTTTGTACCTCAGAGAGGGGTTTCTCCTGCCAGCAGGTCACCACACAGAGCAACCAAGAAGGGAGAGAGGCTCTGACAGAGGCACATTCAGAGGCTGCTGTTCCTCAGTTCCTGGAAGGTTCAGAGGATCACAGGCACCTCTGAGAAAAAGTCCCTTCTTTTGGTTTGGACTTCAAGCACAAAGAGCTTATTTTTTCCTATCAGGAATAACGCTAAAAGGGTTCAGGTTCAGGTAAAAATAGCTCTCTCCACACAGGGATGCTCAACAAGAAAAAAACAGTGGCTATCTCTGAGCTCTGAGTCAGCACGAACCCGTAGGTACACATTTAATTGAGTGCTGACAGTGGCCGGCAAACCCAGCCAGCCTCTGCCTCAAGGGACTGGCAGTCCACGGAGACACAGCTGACAACTATGTGCTGGGAGCTTGGGAATATTTTCCCAACAACAAATTTCCAAACAATGAGAACACCTGAACAGGCAGCTTGCTGGGGATGGGATAATTTAGGGGTGTGTAGAAGCACAGCCCTGCTCTGCCTGCATGAGACACAGTCCCACTGGGAAATTTCTCCTCCAGGGATTTTCAGTCCTGAGTGCAACGTGTTTCTCAAGCTGCTTGTGGGACCAGTTACCATCTCCCTGCAATGGTGAAGGAACACTCTCCAACAGCCCAACCAGCCCCTCTGCTCCACAGACACATTTTTGCAGTGCTTCTTTGAATTTTCATTTCCAATACAGCCTTATGCTATAATAATACTACTCAGCATATACAATACAGCACATTGAATCACAGTAGGGCTTGGGACAATTTAGAAAGGAAGTTACACATTAATTTCTATTTCAGGGCTAAGGAAATTGAGACACAGGAAAGTGACCTGTCCATGATGAACACAAATCTGGAACCCACACAGGTTTTCCAGCTTCAGCAGTGTCTTATTTACAGCATCATCTCTATGGTACAGGGATTTCTGAAAGTCTACAATCACAATTTAAAGTGAGGTTTTTTTCTTACGGCACCCCTCAAGCTAAGAAAGAACAAAGATCCTTTCATGCTACTTAAGCAGTGAAGCTGATAGTTCAGACAGTGTGGTGATGGTCAGGCATTGGAATAAGTTGCCCAGGGGAGCGGTGGAATCACCATCCCTGGAAGTGTTTAAAAAACATTTAGATGTGACACTTAAGGACATGGCTTAGTGGGGGAGTTGGCAGTGCTGGGGTAATGGTGGGACCTGATGATCTTAGAGGTTCTTCTGCAACCTCAGTGATTGTATGATGTGCCCAAGCTAAAACTGATACCTGGTGGTGGGGCAATCCAAGGCCTTGGGAAACCTCAGCAACATGATTTCAAGCATTCAGCCTTTGATGGAGATGAATTCTTACCAAACAACTGCCTGTGCAAAACCTCCCCCTGAAACCCATCACTGTCACAAACTCTCCTGTAGGTACCCCTGTCACAGGGACTTTGTTTTACTTCATTGCTAATTCAACAGCCAACAGATGGATCGTGTTACTGCGCTTTGCCAAGTGCAAAACAGGGATCACTGGGTTCCAGACTATCATCCAGACTAGAAGTTTCTGACAAGTGTGAGGAGCTTTGAAACACACCATCAGTTCCATATGTCACGCAAAGCTGTCACACACTGACAAGCGTCGAACACGGGAGCCCTCGAAAAAAAGGCTTGAGAATGCAACAAATGAACTGGTCTGAGGTATACAAAGGTTTGGGTTGGATGTGGCTGAAACGCTCTCCCAGAACTGACACTGTACAAGATGAAATAGGGAATTTCATAAATGCCTCATTGTGTTTTTGTTCTCAGCAAACTCAGGTTCAATAAGGTGAAGTGCCCTTAGGTCACAACAACCCTGTGGAATACTCCAGGCTGTGGCAGAGTGGCTGGAAAGCTGGGAGAGGAAGTGGGTTAGATGAGCCCAGGTTTGTCCAGGTGGGCTGAAGGCCAATGGCACCTGGTGTGATCAGGAAGAGTGTGGCCAGCAGGACCATGGCGGTGACCCTGTGCTGGGCACTGCTGAGACCACACCTCAAATCCTGGGTTCAGTTTTGGGCTCCTCACTGCCAGAAAGACATTGAGGGGCTGGAGTGAGTCAGAGAAAGGAACAGTGCTGGGGGAGGGTCTGGAGCACAAATCTGATCAAGAGCAACTGAGGGAGCTGGGGGAGCTCAGCCTGGATAAAAGGAGGCTCAGGGGTGACCTTCTCACTCTCTACAACCCTCTGAGAGGACAGGGGAGCCAGGTGGGGGTCGGGCTCTACTCCCGGGAAACAAGGGACAGGAGGAGAGTGAACAGCCTCAAGCTGTGCCAGGGAAGTGCAGGTTGGACATCAGGAGAAATTTCTTCACTGAGAGAGTGGTCAAACATTGGAAAGGACTGCCCAGGGAGGTGGTGGAGTCCCCATCCCTGGAGGTATCAAAGGAATGACTGGAAGTGGCACTCAGTGCTCAGGGCTGGGTGACAAGGTGGTCATGGGTAAAAGATTGGCTCAATGATCTTGGAGCTCTTTCCCAGCCTTAGTGATTCTGTGATTCCAATTTAATGAAGAGTAAAGCAATGTTTTGAAGGTGTGGACCTGACCACTCACACTGTCTGACAGGACACTCAGGAGGATCATGTTTCCCTCATTGCAGATGCCACTCATCAGTATTCAAGCTTCAATCTCCTCTTCTCCATAGGGAGCATGTTGCACCATGAGGTGCCACTTTTTCCTTAGAGTAAACTGATAGAAAATGTAAACAGCATGTTTAGGATGGCAATGTACACACACAGCTGACATACACATTCACAGTGACAAGGCTGTACGATGCCACCCAGCCCCGTCTGCTGTGACAGGGTCAGAACCTGGTTACAAAAACACCACTTAGGAAGCCAGACAAGGCCTGAGCACAGCTTGCCTGCCAAGTTCAAAACTCACCCAGCAATACACAAGATGCAGCCCTTGGAAGAATTCAGCACTGATAATTCCACCCCTTTTCCTCACTGCAGAAACCAGACTCTTCCAAGGGTTAGCCTTTATATTCCCAGCAAAGGATATCCTGAAGCTTGCTTTGTTCACCTTAACCAACAAGAATAATTGCTTCAGTGGGAATTGCTGGGAAATCCACTGCTTGAAAACAGAAAATCAGATAAGAGCAGCCAGAAAACCAGCACTCAAATTTTAGAGTGTTTTTGATTAATTTCGTATATTATGTCCAAGAAGCTGCATTTAAAGATTCAGCTGTTCCGATCTTCCTTATTGCTAAAGCAATAAGTAGATAGTTACAGTTAGTATTTCTAAACCTACGGAAGTTCAATTCTATCCCGCTGTACTTGCAGATTTTTTATCTCCGTGTACCGTGGAAAGCTACCATTTTACTGTGCTGTTCACCTCTGAATGTCCAGCAAATTCACTTGGAGCAGGAGCTAAACTTGCTATAAAGATTCAATTTTGAACAGCTGCACACAGACATCATCATTTAAAAAGAGGAAAAACCCAATCCCACCTTCTGCTTTTCATGTTGGGAATTACAGTGATCACATCACCCCTGTTTTAAAGGGATTTGGGCAGCCCGAACATCAATAAAGCACTGGTGTGTTCCTAGAGATATGCTCCATCAAACTGGCATCAATCGGAGGGGATTCACACCTGGGTTGGTTCCACTATTTGGTTCATCCCATGAAGGAGGGGTGGGAAGAGGAGACTGTGCCAGTTTGATCTCCATGGCAGTGCCACACAAAGCCATGCAGATTATTGCTTAGGACAGCATTATGTTGCTGGCACTTGGCAGCAGAGCCCAGAAAATGCACTCATCTGGCAGAGTTTAAACTGTTTTTGCATCTCTTACCATTCAGAAGCAAAGGATTAAATGAGCCAAGGCCACTTCTGTTTTACAGCCACTTCCACTTTGAGTTGTTTTGCTGCAAAATGCTTTGTGTGGTTTGATTTAGACCCCTGCCCAAGGTGATGAAGGACTCCTTGAATCAGGGCATTAGAGCTGAGCCTTTTGTTTAGGCAGAACTGCTTATGACTTGTAATGGCAGCAGAGATCAGAACCTCTTTGCCATAAACACACCTTGGTACTTGTAACTTTAACTGAATCCCTGGAACATTAAAGGTAGGTCCTAGGAAAAGTACAGAGAGCATCACAAAGAACCGTCAAAAGGACAAAACAAGTCCTTTTACAGTAACATATTAAACATAAGGAAAAGGAACAGGTGATGTGGGATATAGAGGAGATCTAGCACCATGAATAGCATGGAAAAGGGGCAAACTGAATCACCTTCTCTCTCAGAAGACTGACCAGGTAGCATCAAATAAGGCTGGCAGCTGAAAACTGCAAATTAAAGGAGATGTTCCGTGAACAAAGAATACCAGAACACCGGGATTTTATCATGGAAGCTCCAGGAGCGCGGAGTTTATGTTATTTCAGAACAGGATTGCACAAAGTTCTGGGAGAATATTAGTTTAAGGACTGTTGAAGATAGCTCCTCTTGCTCAGAAATTCCTCAGCTATTCAGTTGATACCAGGGAACTATCACCATACTCTTGCCCTGTTTTTTTCCCCTATATATATGCTATTGATCATAACCCAAGACAGGGTAACGTACTAAAAGAATCTGTGGTCTGGACTGGTATGACTATTGCCCAAAGAAGTTAAAAATTAGGAAGACAAAATTGCATCTGCACAATTTCCACCAGCTCAATTAGGCAATGGCTTATTAACACATTACTGAATTGCACTTAAAATTATTTCTAAAAGTGCAGGCTAAAATAATAACTTCCCAGTCAGAGCTTTGTCCTCCTGCAGGTTCTTCTCCATTTGGCTTGACCAGCAGGGCCTGGTTGAGAACTTGGCTGGCTGCACCAGGAGAAGGAGGGCAGCCCTGCCTCGGTGCTCACAGCGCGTGACACGGGGCAGTCTGTGCAATCAGTTGCAGGGAAAGTTCATTAACTTAGCCAATTAGGATGGATTTGTATCCATTCTGGTCAATCCTGAATTAGACATGAGATCCCAGAGGAGCAGAGACTGGTCAATAGCTTTGCAGCACTGCAGCATCGCGAGTGGCACTGCTACAGGATTGGGATTGCATGACTGAAATACACCCCAAACCCTCTTGGCTGCTGTGACAGAAGCAGGCAGGAATCCCTCTCAGCACTCAGCAAAGTGCGTCTGAACAAACAGCAGTTTTGCTTTTCCCTTTTCCGTGCAGTTTTCCAAAGTTCTGCCCACGTGCCATCCCCTCCCAAGAGCCACAGTCACAAATAACCCTCCAGCTGGGAGGAGGCTGCTCCCATTTGGCTAGAAGGATGAACCACCTCTACCCAGGGCTCACAGCCAGAGAAAGGTGTCTTAAAAAAGCATTTAAATAGCCACAAAAGAGCTTTATTTTATTCTATTCCCTCCCTGTACTCAAGCCCTTTCTTTTTCCATTGCAATTATGACACCAGGCACACACAAAACCGCATCCGCAGGAGCCTTTGGAAGCAAAGGTGGGATCTCCTCAAAGAACTGGTCAGACTCTCCCCCGAGGTTGTGTGACCATCTGGAGAGCAAAATCCAGGGAACGCTGAGGACTGAAAACTAACCTTGCCTCTTTTCTGGCAGGTTCCCTGTTCCAAGAGCCAGGAAGGCAGCACGGACCTGCAGCCAGAAGTACATGGATTCCCCCAGGGCAGGAACAGGGATGTGCACCTTGGCCCACAAACCCTTTTCAACCCCTGTGCACTTAAACACACCAAGAAATGACAGCCTAAAGCCAGTAATGCAGAATTATCTAAATCCCTTGATCCTTGAAATCTGCATTGAGTACCATGAATTAGATTTAACTAGCAATAGAATATGTTAAATCTGTTATTCTCATAATAGAACGATACATCATTTGTATCTGGTATAAAGAGAAACAATGTTCCTTGTTTCCAACTGTAGACAGGGGGAAGACGATTTTTATCCTAAAATGATGTTTGCCATCCTTCTTTACAACTGCACCACTAATACTGCATCCTTCCTCAACAAACATTTTAATTTCAAATAATTAACTATGGTGCAACAGGAGTCCCAAAGAGAAATTAATCTCAAAACCGACTCCCTGTAGCAATACAGAACAGGATAGAGAGGGGACATTTGTGCAGTGTATTACTAATAAATTCTTTGCTACATGTTATTTACCAACAGCAGCAGCAGCTTCCTAAGAAAAACAAGGTAATAGGAAGGGAGTGCTTTCCCTTCTCCTAAGAATGGAATCAAGGGCTCCTCATGCCACGGTACTCATGGAAACTTGCATGTGCAGATAAAAGCATGTCAGGTTTGGAGCAAACTCCTTCCACATCATTCTTCTGCAAAATAGTCCCCTTTCCAACTCAAGCCACACATCTTCAAGGGTGCTTTTAGCTGAGCAGTAAAATAGCATCTTTTAAGGTCAGTATAACTCAGTAATAAAGGAAATTATCAATCTGAAAGGAAAAAACACAGATTCATCCCTGTATTGCAGCTAAACTCCTTCACAGAGGTCAGATCAGATCCTCCTGAATTTCTAGACAGACTGGCTTCACTGTGGTCTCATGCTGTCTGCCTCCAGTTATCTGGAGGAAAGCAAACATTTGTCAAATTAAACTGAATTCTAAGGGGTGAAAATACATTATTTCTCATCACGAGATCTTCAAGAGGACATCTGAAATATCTGATTGTTATTCACTTGCTCTCAGACACAGGCAGCACCAGCAAGGGGTTCTGCTCTTAAAATTCTGCCATCTGTAGCCTTATGCTAATTCACTTTTTTAGGAATAGAAATCACCATGGAATGGGAATATGCTAAATTCCACAGAATATGTGGCTGTAAAAGCAGTTGTAGGTGATTGCTTTTGTTTGATGCTAATCCAGCTGCATGGGATTATCTGATTTTCCTCCAAGTTTTTCCTCCAACGTCCCCCCCTCCCAGGAATGTTAGTGCTATTGACAGCTTCATGTTTATGTGTGAAGGAAACACACATATTTCATAACACTGCCCACCCAACCCTTACTTCTGAAAAGCTGTTTGCTGGTCACAGAGGGAATATCAGTGTTTTTGTCCTGCTCAATTATCTGCTTTTTCCTGAGCTGCCTGTAAAATGGCAATGGTGTCTCATGCAATGACAGCCCTCACTATGTAAGCTGCCACCCATTAGGGGCTGGACCAAAACCACACAAACTTTACAGAGGAAACATCTGCAGTGCTCACTGGGTTTCGATTCAAAGCAGCAACACAGAAAGAGAAAAAACAGAAAACATCTCTTGATGGAATCTCACAGTTTCTCCTGAACAGCCATGTCCATCTCTGTGCCTGAGGCATTCCAGTGAATAAATAATAAGTCCCCCAGTAAAATATCTTTCATGCAGCCTCAGGAGACCACTTCATAAGAACACAGAACAATGACAACAGATCAGAAAACCATGTAGACTTGCATCCTGTCTGTGACAGGGACAGCAATCAGATCCTTCCGAGGAAAGTACACTGAATTCCTACACAGGCAGCTGAATTCCTCACAGGCTGGCTTCAGCCCTCCCAAGAATTGTATGTGTTATCCAAATAAAGACCTGCTCTTTCAAGCTCTGGTCCTGACAACACTCCTTATGACACTCATTTCCACCAGCTTCCCACTCCTCCCTGATAAGCTTTTGGAGCGCTTTCCAGCAAACCGACCTCTACTGATTGTTTCTGCATCACGAGGAAAACACCAGAAAAACACACCCCTGCATTTTCAGGATGTTCATTACTTCATGTGCTTTGATATTACCCTCCCTTATTAAGGACAAGTAAATTAATAACCCAGATGACCTTTAAAACTTCTCCTGTGAGAAGGAAGTGGAGGGTGAGCGTGTGGGACAACACGAGTGCGGTGGGGCCGGGGCTGGCCTGGACCAGACATGCTGGCCAAGTGTGGAGTGTGTGTGTGTAAAGGCACCACTGTCTGGTTTCATTCTGAATCACAATTCTCCAAAAGGCAAGCAAGGAACCATCTGAGCTCTCACCCTGAGCTGACTCTCATTTATAGCTATTTTTATATACACATAAACACACACATATATATATTGCTTGTCCCAGACAACCACCAAATTCCACCTACCAAGATCCACGAGTGAGCCAGAGGCATTTGGAAGACCTTAGGACATCCAGAATACCCTCACCTCCCACAGCTTTGGTGTCCAACATGTTGTAGAGGGAGCCTTACCCTCACTGAAGCCCCAGCAGTCCGAGCACAGGACAGGGGCCGTAAGTGCTTTCCACTTCCTATCCAGTGCCACACATCAGCACTTAAGCCTTTGCCAGGGTCTGGAGTCACAGGCTTATCCATCTATTTTTTTCAAGTGCCAGCAATATTTTAATAGGCTTTTGTACCACAAAGTAAATACAAAGAAACATCCTTACTGACTGTGATTTGTAGTTGTGTATTGACCACCAGGACAAGAGCTGAACAACCACAAATAAACACCTGCACTGATGAGCAGCCTCAGTGGAGAGGCATCCCAGTGTGTAGGGAAGCCTCTCCCACCACTGGAAGTGCTATCTCACATAAAGTATTTGCTAATTCAGTGTTGCTGGAAGTATTTAGAAGTGCTCTTGCCTCTTGCTATTATACACAGCAATTTAGACAAAGAGCAAGTGTTTCACAGTGGCTGGGTGGCCTTCAGAAAGGGACAAATTCATCTAAGGAAATTGTTTAAATACTGACAGATCGCAGCGTTTAACTTGCCATGGTTTGGAAAAGGATCATAACTACCCTGGAGAATGAATCTCTGTGTGTCCCACAGAAGCTCTCTGACTACAGTTGTTATTTCTGAGATTATCACCCATGTGTCATTCCTGACTTGGAAAAACACTCTAAAGCCAAGCTGAGCTGCAGCTCCAGGAGTGAGCTTTGCAACTGAACTTGTTCCTGTGGATAAGAGAGCTCGACCTCTGTAACAGACCCCGGGGCTAATCCCAGTTCCAGCAGCCACGGAGCGTGACTGGGTCCTGGTGTAAATAATCCCTCAGTTTCAATTTCTTCTGCCCGGTGCCTTTCTGGGAGAAGGAGTACAACTGGAAAACAACATGCCCAGATGAACCCTGCAATGCACAAGGCTTGCAAATGCAATGCCTTCCTGCAGCATCAATTATATTAATGGAAAAAAGGAAACATGGTATTTGATGAATTCAGGGATTGTCAAGTTATTAAAAAAAGCCCATTTCAATCAGCTCTAAATATGTGAGACTGATGAGTGACCAGTGGCCCATCTGACATTGCTCTGGGTTCAGTACCTATTCCTTTCCCAGGGGACCACATCCCCAAAAATGTCCCAAGGAATCAGTAGTCACATACAGCTGAACACCGAGCTTTGGGGGGAAACTTGTCATGGTGCTGCCAGAAGTTTATTTGTCTGGGGACTGGACAAGGAAGTCTCGTTGCTGGATTATGATCCCATAAAGAACAAGCTCATTATGTACAAGCAAGGAAAAATAACTTGTGTTTTATCTACAGTGCCAACATGCTCTCTGCTCACTGTCACACACTCTGTCCCAGTCTCTGCGAGGTGCAACATCAGCAGCTGGTAGGAACATCTCACTGGGGAACTTTTGGTGAAAATTCAATATCCATTGTATAATATCCTGTATTAATAACTTTGCTGCCATAAAACATCCTCTGCGAGAACAAGGACAACTTGCTTTTCAGGAAAATCTGTTCTCCCTCTCATCTTTTTTCCCAGAGATATTTTCTTTTAATATTTTCTCTTTGTCTTGTCACCCTCCCCTGCAGTATGTCATATTTAGTGTCACACTCATCCCTATTATTACATCCACGGGTTTCAAAGCAGTTGCCACACAGCCAAAAAGCTGGAAGTAACTGAAGGCTCTGGATGAGTAAAGCAGGAATGAAACCACCTGCACTTTTATAAGAATTTTATAAGAAATGCAACCCACCAACCCTTGGAGACAGACCCTCTTTCCAGGCCCACATGACTAAGCCAAAGCCATCACACAGCTGAGGCAGTTTCAGCATCCTGAGCTGTAACAACACAGTGGTACCTGATATTTATACATGCCTGGGATGTGCTCCTGGGATGGTGGAAGATGTGAATTTTAAAAACAAAACAGGGGAAGGAATTAAAGCGGCAAAAATTATGAGCCATTTTCACGCTGCTGTTCTGCAATTTTACCTTCAAGAAGATTGATAAAGGAGATAAATTTATCCAGTCAAACCTTGCGTGGTTCTTACCATAATAACTGTTTAGCGCAGCCCTTCTGAACTAATATCTATTTTTAGTATCAGGTTTTTAAAAGATCCTCAACTCAATCACTAATTTTGAGCTTGCAATCTACCCTTGGAGCAATTTTTCTGATAGAATTAATGCCACTTAACTACTTTGATTTGCAGGCACAATTAGTAAGTTTTTATATAGCCTAAACTACACTTGTAAAATGGAAGGCTGCTTTTCAAAACTGCCCATATGCTTAAATTGAATGGAACCCAGTCAAACCTCAGTTTTTCCTTTTCTTGGGGTGTGACAGAGTTACTCTTTAACTCACACATCTGTCTTACCAGACTCATTCCAGTCATAGAGCCTCTCATGAAATAGTGCCTTTCTTTGTCAGACTTTGTCAATGATTTCTAGTGCTCAGAAGGTGTGGCCAAGGGCAGTAAGGCAATGGTGGTGTTATTTATACAAACCTTGAGAACAACTGAGGAGAGTTTTAGCAAAAACTCTTTATGCCTGTTTAAGTTTTTTGTTAGAACTAACGCTGAACTGGGGTAAGTGATGGATTATGGTCAGTAATATTTTCTGTCCAAAACTAGGGCCCTTGCATAATTTAAACAGAAAATAGGTCTTTGCTATGTAATCTTACAACAGCACACAGGAAACATCCCAGGATATGTGCATGCACTGGGGGCAAAGGGAGATTTCTTCTGAACTGGTGCAACAATACACCATTCATGCAACTCAGGCTTACTTGTGTTAATTGGAATCTAGTTCTGCAGGCTGCTCACACTACCCAATACCATGAGGAATGTTCACTTTTTACGTAAGTGATGCCCTGGAATTCATTTTCAAAGCCAGGCACAGGTGCCTACAAATGAGTCACTCCTCAGGTGTGTGTAGGTCTATATATGGGAAAAACTGCAGCCCCTGCTGACATGTTGTTCCTTCTGCCAAGGCTGTGGTTCCCAAAATTGTGTTCCACAAGGCAACAGCAAGTTCTTTACAGCCAGACACGTAGCAGTGTAACTTTTTTAGTGGTCTGATGAAAATCACTGTACAAATCCGATTGTAAGGAGGCAGAGTAGTTTGGTACAAAATGTTTGGGAAGCACTGGTTTGGAAGAAAAGCCACCTGGAGCTCCAGATGGGATGCCAGAGAAGCAGAACAATTGCATGCACTAGTCTAGGACCCCAACATTCCCACTACTATGAATATACCCTGATACTTCCAGAGTCTTCTGGATGCTTCTTCTATTATATCAACTAATCCCAGTGCTCTTCCATGGATGGGAAAATGAATTGTCAGCCTGTGTTAGTGGCCATGCAGCACCACAAAACGAAGATATTAATGAAGACAAGGCAACCTACAGTTTCCCTGTCCTAGCAGCCTGCACTCGCTGACATGTACAAGAGAAAGACAAAATGCCAGGCTGGCTGAAACATCTCCCTCCTCTCAGCAGGAAGCAAGGACACACCTTGCCTCTCCTCCCTACCCCTTCTCCCCACACAAAGATTATTTACTTTGCAATCCAGGGCTGCCCAGTGAGAGTGCAGGGCTGCAAGTGGCATTTTTATGGTCTGGTCCTTGGTGCACAGGGCCCTGGGCTGGGGCACAGACACATTTTCCTCTAACCTGCTCACTGAGCCAAGAAAATACTTTCATTCTTGATTGCAGAGGCATTTCCAAATAGGCTTAACTGCTTTCATGAATCAGCCCCTCAGACTTCTGTGACTTCTTAGTGTATCAGACACTGTTCTAGCACACCGGAATAAAGGACTGTTAGAACTTTTAAACGATTTAGGTGGGAAATAATCAGGCTCTGGACTATTTCAACTCACTCCAGTAAAACAAGTGAAAGCCAACCCTTGTCACAACATTAATCAAGGCACATTGAACACAGTGCCCTGCTTTTTCCTCTTTATTGCTTAAACTGTCCCTGTTTAATCCTCAGAGCAGCAGCATCCTACAGAAAGACAAAAAGGTTTAGGAAAAAAAATTACACAAAATCAGGTATGGAAAGAGAAAAGGGCAAAAAGGTTTTGCTCATTTTTGATACAACTTAGAGAATCTCCTGGCAAAAAGAAGACTCCACCTTGTCGTCCTGGCATTCTGAGCCCCAGATTGCCAGAGAAGTAACCTGGATTTAAGAATGCTTAGTGTGGCTGGAAGGAGGGAGGATGACAGTGGGTAGCACATGGTGATCCAAATCATTTGAAGTCCTAAGTCAAGAGGAGCAATCAGAAAGCATTTTGTCTCACCTCCTGGCTTGGACATCTGAGGTACTAGCACCTTGGGAGATGCTCTGGGGTAAGAACTCATTCACTTAGAATGAAAGTCCATGAATTTTAAATAGAAGACAATGTGTCTAGAATGTGATTTCCTCTGTTCTAGCAGGAAGAAGTTAAGTAGGTGCAGTAGGAAGCAAAAGATGAAGATGTGATTCAGTTCTGCACAGCAGAGCCAAGGAGCAAGACAGCATCTCTTCAGGTAAAAGCAGGTGGTAGAAGACAAATGTCCAGCACCTGCAACTCGTGCAATCTACACATATTCAAGAGCAGCACCTCAAGGAGGTGGTCTCTGTGTGGAAAAAATAAAAATGCTGGGCTGACATCATAAGCCAATGACAAGAAGATGGGAGTGAAAAGGAACTGAATTCAGCAAGTCTGATTTATCCCCCCATTGCCCTCCCCCTATTTCAGGTGCCCTCCTCGCTGCGCGTGCTCAGAGCTCAGCAGGTACAATCACAGACCACCGCATATGTGCAAGGCTGCAATCTACTACAAGGTTACACCAGGGCAGCTCAGGAGGCAGAGCAACTCAGGGAGATAAAAAGTTTCACTTTTCAAATCAACTGAGGTTTTAGCTGGAATTGACCCTTAAAGGAAAAGCAAGCTCACAACAAGGCTTAAGAAAGTACCAGGCATTGCAAGGCTTCCTAGGAAAGCTGGGGCTGAAAGGCATGTGGGGTAATGCCCATCTCCGCATATGAGAAGAGACAAATTCCTTCAGAGCCCCCATTATCTATGATTATTCACCTCTAAGGAGTCCCTTCCAGATCTCTCACTTCCTTACATTTCCTGGCTTGCGACCTTATGCTATACACTTTTGCTTACCAGGGTTTCCTCTACTGCCATTCCTATGCTCTTTCTGAAGGCAGACAATTGCTCTGTCTGCAGTTCCATGGAATCCTTGCCATATCCTCCCTTTGATGCCTCTCAGTTTCCACTTGCAGAAGTTCCCTGGGCTGGAGGATTCAGTTGCCCATTAACAAGGACAAAGCTCTGGGTCTCAGCACTGACCTCCTGAATGCTGAATGTTCAGGAACTGGACCACAGTTCTCATCCTGGCTCTGCCTCAGACCTGCTGAGCCACTTTGGGCAGGTCGTTTCTCCCATCTGGCTTTCTTGGTTTCCCCATCTGTAGAAAACGACCAGCTTCACTATCCCCCCCTGATACAAAACATCCTGAGATCTTTGGAAGACAAACTGCATTGTGAGCCAGGCACTGCTATTATTAGAGCTCTGGTGTGCTACAGAGACACTGGCAAGAGACAGGAGAGCAAGATAAATCCAAGGGCAAGGAGAGCAAACAGAGCAATAAAGCATAAAAAAAATGAAGAAAGAAGGAAAAAACCTCTAGTGAAAATCAGACTACAGCACTGGACATTACTCCATGGTCTAAGTATATATGGAAGGATAACACTATTTTGAAGCAGTTTTACAAATCCCACTGTCCACCTTGTCAGTCTTTGTGTTCCTGAAGGCTGGTAGTTCTGCAGCTGCTCCTGCCTAACTCCACACATAGAAGTGGCTTTTGTGTGGTTTGGTTTATAAATATATTGATTGTTTACAGCTCAAGGAGGCCAGGAGATGCTCTACCACCTTCTGAGATCAGCCTTTCTCCAGCTGGGTAAAGCAGCCAGTAAGAAATGAAAAGCACAAAAAAGCTTGGATCAGAGCTGAAGGACAGTGAACTAAATGACTATTTACATACATATATTTTTATATATATGACTGCATATGTAGTGCTGTGAAAAGGAAGATCAGCACAGAATTACAGCATCATCCAGAGCTCAGTGAGGCTCAAACCAGCATGTTTTATGTGTGTGACTCTACACTGCTCCTGAGCAAGCAGCAGTTGTGCTCCATCTGTCAACCTGTCCTCTGCTGTCACAGGATCCTTGCTGCAGAGACTACCACGTCCTGCTCCTTTCCATTATGGATGAGGCTGGAGTGTCCTGTGATTTTTCTCTACAGGAAGTTATAGTGTCCCTCCAACAAGTTTTCATTACACCTCTTGGGCAAAGAGCCACTTGGATCTCAGGATTAACAGAAAAGACAAAAATTCAAATGGTGTCTTTGCAATTCCTAAGGAACTGGTCACCTCTGCTCCCCAGACAGCAACACAAGCTGAGGGTGTATGGATTGGCTTTTGAATTTGCAGAGAGAGCCACCAGTCTGGCTGTGCCTGCAAAGGAGGGGGTATGGGATGAAACCAGAGTCAAACATCACCTCTGTGGATTTCTTTCCCCCTTGCTGTTTGAATTTTCAGAACCATCTCCTCAAAAACGCGTGCAACTTTGTTTCTTGGTTTAAAAGGATTTTTTAAATTAATTATTTTAAAGCCTGTTTGATGAGTAATGTGAACTGCCAGCAAATACTACATTTCACTCCCCTTCATTAACATTGTAAATTAATTTAGGACTCATTTAGATGCAGGATTAACAACCTGAGGACTCACCCACTCTTTATTCAGAGGACACATTCAGGATGAGCAGTATTTCGTCTCACATCACTCAATTAGTTAAGCAGGACCATCTCTGGGGAAGCAAATGGTGTTTGTGTCTCTGCTTACGAAGGAGCTGCTCAAGGTTAAGGCAGAGGTGTGGGAAACACCAGTCCTGGCCCCAGCTCTGCCTCAGGTTCCTCTGCCACCCTGGGCAAGTGTTTTTACCCTCTGCATCCATTTGCCCTGCTTTGGACATCAAGAGAGGTCACGCTCAGAAGAACAGAGCAAAGATTAAAAGCAGTGTTTCTGCTGGTTTAGGACAGCATCTTTTATTTCACCAGGGTTAAAGGTACCTGGGCCATGGGCCAGCTGCCAACACAGGAATTTGCTAAGCTGAAGGAATACATTTAATACATTTTCAGCCACATGCCCCTACCCTTACTTATGTGAAATGGTGCTCTATTTTGTGAGCACTCTTTTCCTCTGATAGCACTGTGATTAGGACATTACCATCTATATTGCAGGAGCAAAGTCAAGACCTCAGCTTTCAGAACAGGAAAAAAAAAAAAAAACCAACAAAAAATCAAAGACAAAATACTGCTTTTCTTAAAGCAACAATTACCAGTTAGAAAACTCTTGACACACTCAAGAGCAATCCTGCAGGATCTCAGTGATGTTGTTTTCAGATGCCCTGTGTGTTTGCTAGAGAAATAAATAACATTTCTTGCAATTAACAAATGAATGCCCTGTTGAAGCTTAGCTTTTACTTGCTGTCAATAAATCATCTGCAGAGGGATTTCATCCACTGAGGGGAATGAAGATTAACTACACGCTTTGGCAAGTGTCCTTTTCCACCAGAGTATTTTTTTGAAGGCACTTTGTATCGAATGCTACATTGAGGACCTGTTCCTTTGAGTACCATAAATAAATACAAATAATTGCTGTAGAAAAGAGCCTGACAGACAAGCAGTACCACTTTGGGCATAACTGACTGATGTTACTTATAATCAGTGACACTTGTAAAGCTCAGCCCTTCTGTCCTGCACACACCAGCTTAGCTGAGCACTGCTGGCCCACAGGGACAGCACTTTGAATGATTTAATATAAACTGTTATTAGTTGTTTGTATTACAACATCACCAAGAAACTGCAGCCAGAGATGAGGACCCTGCTGTGCCGTGGGCTGCAGGAAATAAAAAAGGAAATGCTGCAGTGGTTCACATAGTTTGAAATCAAAGACCAATCGATGGAGTTCCAGAAGGTTCTCGCAGCTGGTGTGATCTTAAAGACTGAATTATTTGATACAATTCAGTGTTGGCCACAGTTTTGCACAGACAGCTCCGGACAGGTATTTGGGATCCACTGTGATAGCATGGGAAAACATGTCTTTCTGGCACAGTACTCAAACCCTGACTGAATTCTCCTTTTTTCAGAGGTGTGACTGTTTCAGTGTGGTTCCCTCAGACAGACGACAGTGACAAGACAAGCACAGCACCACAAATGTGTGACTCCCACTAATAATCCTGTAGGAGGTTTCCAAACCAGACTATTTCCTTAAAATACTGCATTTCCCCTCTGGCTTCTTTCAACTCTCCACGAGGATCAAATGGTGTCAAGACTACATGAGACTGCTACTCCATGTCATCGCAACCAGCCCACTGACACAGACAGGTCTCTAAGCCACCTCAGGACTAGGGTCCAGAGAAGCTGGGTTTGTCCTGGGGTTGTGAAGCTCTGTCTGGAGGTGTCCGTGCCATTACAATCCCTGCTCCATTAAAAGGACATCAGAATTGCAATAACCCTTCCTTAGACACAGCCAGAGACATGTCTGAAGCTATCAGCACCAAAGGGCTGCTGTTAATCCATGAGTTCCCATGGATGCAAGGATGGCTAGCCCTGCCTGCAGCTTGCAGCCTCACCTTGCCCTGATGAGTTTTACATTTTCATGCCACTGCCCATTCAGCAGATTCTCTGTAGAGCACATGAAGGGCACCATACATCACACTTACTACCAGCCTTCACAAGTGAGAACAACAGGATCCTGCTGCTGGTTTATCCTGAGTTTTCTAGGGGCAGCAGCCATCTCTTAGATGAATTTATTTCTTGTAAATAATATCATTAGGTTTGTTTGCTTTTAGCCCATTCAACATTCAAGTAATTCTGAGCTCCAATCTCCTGCCCAGCAGCAAATCAAAGCCAAAACCCCTTCATGTTAATTTATCTTCTTAGTAAGAGTATATTTATTCACCTTCCTAGTAAGAGTAAATTCCACAACCAGAGTGCCCAAGAGCCATAATGAAGAAATGTGCAGGCACCCTTTGGAGGAGAGGAAGGTTACAAAGACCAGGGAGAGGAGAAACTCTCTTACCTGTCTGTAACAAGCCAGCCCCACTGTCTTTGACTCCAAAGTGCTGCTGGATGTCCAGTAACACACCTGGAAGAAAAACAGAGCGCTTTAAATTCCAACAGTTTAGACACAACTTCTAAAGTTTGCACATTGGTTTCTTTTCCATATATGCACACCCAGTAATTTTGGGCTACTACAATAAAAGCAGAGACAGGCAGAATTATGAAAAGACTTTGGGAATGAAATCCTCATGAATGAGAAGCTGGTCTTTCCTTCCTATTTAAGTAAGATCAGGGTTTTCTGTTTGTGTGTTTTCTGCAGAATCCAGATCCCTTACTTCTGTTACTACTGTTATTTTACAGAAATACAAGGAAACTGATTCTACACCTTCAAATGGTTCGACAAGACAGACTGAATCTAAGACAAGTTTTAACAAATCTCTCTTAGGAGGAGATATGACACATTGATAGGAGCATTGATGGAAGTTCTCATATTTAATTAATTCTGGGGAGTTCTTGCTTTCAAAACAAATGTAGCAAATAAATTTAAAATAACTTAGCAAAGGTGGGTAAGTGACCAAATGCTTAACTTCAAAGCAACTACACAGAGAACTGAACCCAGCCTTCTCTCTTCCCCGAATGCCCAATATATTAATATGCACAACCAAAATCAATTGGTTTTGCAGTATTTACACATTCAAGATTTAGTGTTTTCGTATCAAACATATTAACATACGTAACATCGGGTATACAGGAACAGCCCTGCTTTTGCAACCAACTACGAAAGGAAAACCCTCAGGAGAGCTTTTATAACTCATCTTGGGGGACACACGTTTGCCAAGCTGTTGATGGCCCAGTTGTCTCAGATGCAGATCCACAGGCCCGGACATTCGTCTGTGGTCTAAATTACCTGCACCTGACTTCTGGGGCTGGAACAGAGACTGTGGCTCTCTGAAATCTGGGACTTCCTTACTTGGCACACTGCCTTCCCCAAACCTGATGATATGCAAAGGTTTTTCAAAAAAAACCACAAGAATGCCATTAACTACACTGGACTTCTACAAAAGTTCACCTCCAGCTCAAATTCTGATTCAAGGCTTTATCCAAAGTGATTCTGCTCATCACTGCAGGTCACAGGAATCAACTGAGTACCAGCCTGAACTCACTCATCATAAATATCTTAGCTTTTGGGACTGCCAGGATCACACTAGATGACAAACACTGAGAGATAAAAGACCCAGAGATAACTATTCCCAGAAGACATGAGGGACAATGCCAAGAAAACAGTCATAAATTAAAGGTACTAAAGGAAAATAAAAAAAAGATGGCGAGAAGGAAGGAAGTAAGAAGAAAGCTCATTTGAGCTATTCTGTACTACTTGTACATCACCATTTACTCAGGACAGCACTCAGGTGGGCTTTAGACCACCAATATCTGCCCAGAAACATCAGTCCAACCTTCTGCAACATTCCCCCCTTCCCTGCTCTCTCATCAGACTGTTTAGCCCCGAGCTGAGAAGGCTGAGGGTGGGGAAGGGTGTGAATTTTACGAGTGTATAACATTGCTGATAGCAGAGGGGCAGAGACAGCGCCAGGCTCCTCACCCTGGTGCCCACAGAGAGGCAAAAGGCACAAATGAAATCCAGGAAATTTCAGTTAGACATAAGGAAAAAAACCCTTTTTACTGTGAGGGAGGTCAAACACAGCTGGTGCCTACACAGCAAAGCAGAGGAGGGTTTCCAGTTCATGACAATTTATCTGTCCTGTGACAACAGCTTCACAGTCCTACAGGGATTCTTCACACAACAAACCATAATGCGTTTTACAAGCTCCAACCCCTTGAACCACAAATAAAACACATTTAGGACACTGACATGCAGCCACCTGGGGTTAATCCTACAACCCCATTCTGGTGGCGGAGAGGAAAGTGGGTTCTGTGGAGAGTCAGTGCGACAAGACGATGTAGAACCACAATTATAAGTCCTGTGTGAGCTCAGAAGAACGTCTCGGATGATAAGAGAGATCTGCATGTCTAATTGGCATGGATTTCCCCTTCATGGCTGTTTTACATTCTCTTTGGACTTACAGGTGTTTGGATTTGGGTTTAGAGCATTAGAGGCAGCAGCAGGCAGATGATGCAATGCATCCACGAAGTGATAGTAGTTCTCTGCTGTGGGAGATTTCCTGCTCAGCTTAATCATGTGGAAAGATACTCCTCCTTTCTTAAATTTCCTCAGCTCTGTTTTCACCTCACTGTTGCAGTGACTCACCCCAGACTTTAATAAGATTTAGGGATGCAATTAAGCAATGACAGACCAGGGAAGAATACAAGAAAATGATAGAGCTTTTGACTTTCCCTTCTGCTTCTCTAGGATGGGAAGGCAGAGAGCTGGAGCCAGGCTCCAGACAATGACCCTGTTTTGCCTCCAGAGATGTGCTCTCAGGTGTCTCCCAGCACCTGATGCGACCCAAGAAAACAAAGCTGGCAAGGCCTTTCTTGGATTAAAGCTCATACGTATCTCCCAGGAGGAACTCAGAATAGCCAAGAGCAGACAGCAGGCACCAGCCTTCCCAAGACAACCTCTCCAGAGGGCTGCTGGCCATTTGGGATGACTGTACGATTGCACGGCACATGGTGTGATAGCACTTATTATTTCTTAAGCACACTGTGTATTTTCAGGACTGAACAAACATGGTGCTAACCTCCCAGAGTATCTCACCAACTGAGCCAGACTCTGTTAATGCTGATGTAGAGGTTGGAACTGAACGAGATGCAACACGGGCAGCACCCAGGCAGGAGTGCTGATCAAGATGGGCACGGAGACAGGGCTCGCTGGGAAACCCAAGACAGAGCAATGACTGTTTCTGCAGCCCTGTCTAGGACACTTGTACTAGGCCGGGGGTCTAAGGACCTGACAAAGACACCAAGGCAATTGTGGGATTTTGCGGGGCACTGGGCATGAAGAGGGCTTTTAAGAGCAATTTGGAGGATAAAAGGTCTTTGGGCGTGGAGTGTTAGAGATAGGGAGGGAATGGGAATAAGAAAGTGGCTGACCTCATCCACTCACAGGGTCAGAGGGTTTCCAGGGTACTGCTGACATTTTAAATGACTATTTCACAAACAGTGACTATAAAAGACCTGATTCTGAGGCTTTTGGAATGCAAATCCACATGTAATGGCCTAAGTTATCTCTGATTTAGGGGAAATACTTTGGGAAAGGCAGATTTTCCTGGAAGTGTGCGGTTCACACTTCAAATAGGGGGGTAGGTGGTACAGATGAGCATGAGATAATCTCCTTGCCTAGCTAGGTTTTGTGTTCCTGACCAGAGCTACAACAAATCAAAAGCTGCAGGATTCAGTGTGGTCTCTTCACCTAACTACTGCTGCCTGTCTACAGTAAGGAACAGCCTTCATAAGCTAAACCACAATGAAATCACGATTTCAAAGCAAAAAGACATCAGAGCTTCCCTGGGAGAGCCCCATTTTTCTGTCACCAAAACAAAACACCATGATTTGGTTTCAAACTGCTTCCAAGGCAGGTGCAGAATGTAGAGCTGGCCTGTGCAGAGCTCCAGAAGGAGGTGTTTGGGAACTCAGACTCACACTCTCAGCTCTCTGAGAGCCAGAGCAGACTCTGTAGTGACAGCTCTGTTTCTTCCACCACCTCGTGCTACCTACCTTTTCTCCTTAGGGAGGCGTTTTCCTTCCCAGACTGTGCTCCCCGGCACTTCAGGACCAGGTCTCTCAGGAGGAGGTAACTAAGCAGGGATAGCCAAGTCCTGGCCCTTTAACCATTAAAGGAATCCTACCATTAGGCTCTTCCTCATGCCTGCAGCCATATCCAACCCCCCTCAAATAAAGAATTAAGGAGGCAGAGGAGTGGTGCACACACCTGTCTGTTCAGACACATGTGAAAAGATTAGGTGGAGAGAGGTTTATTCTGAGGTCTCTGTGATTGTATCTTCACTGCAACCCCAAGGTGTGACAGCAGTTCACACACCAATCCCTGAGCTTCAAACGAGCTGCCTTCAGCTGAGCCACCCACTGCTATTAAACGCCAGCGTCACAATTTGGACCCGATTTAAATATACAGCTGCAGGAAACCACCGTGGTAGCCCTGCTGATATTCATACCTCAAGATAAATTCCCACTGCTGCCAGAACTAGCAAGTCCAGAATATAAATGCAGTAACACCTTCTTTGGATCGCCATGAAAGCGTTCCTTGCCTGCTCCTCAAGTATTGATAAATGTGTGGGGATGTCTGGCTGGAAAACACTGGCAGGAGCTTCCTTGGGACACACACACCAACTTTCCCTTTGAAAAACTAGTCTCCACTGTTGCATGACATGACAATATACACTGGTGAAACACTCTTTGGTTTTGAAATAGTGCTGCAGGATTAAAAAGAAACAAACAAAACAGACCCAGCAATTAGACAAATCAAAACAAGGGTTTCCTCAGACCTGCTCACACTGGCCTGAACAAAACTTGTGACCTAGAAAGCACTGAAAAGCAACTGCCAACACCCACAGTGGCGTGTTTAGGAAGGGGTTTCCCTGGGAAATGAAGCAGAGTGCTGGGAAGAGCAATCCCAGCAGCTCGAGGTGAAGGTCACGGTGAGCTGAGCCGTGGGTTATTCACAGGATGAAACAGCTGCTTGAAAATCATAGAAAAGAATCACAGAATGCCCTGAGTTGGGAAGGACCCCCAAGGATCACAGAGTCCAACTCCTGGTCCTGCACAGACACTCCAGCAATCCCAGCCTGTCCCTCAGAGCATTGTCCAAACCCCGCTGCAGCTCTGGCAGCCTTGGGGCCGTGCCCACTGCCCTGGGGAGCCTGGTCAGTGCCCACCACCCTCTGGGGGAAGAACCTTTTCCTGAGATCCAACCTGAACCTCCCTGGCACAACTCCAGCCATTCCCTAACAAAACCCTGAGCAGGTCAGTGTGAGAGTTCAAAGCCTTCACAGACACTGAGAGCCTCCCCCCACCTGCACATGCCAAAGGTGACGGAGTGGAGGCTCCACTCGGGGCTGCAGGGACACGCACCTGGAGCTGTGACACACCACAAGGCTTGCTGTGCCCTCCAAGCAGTCCTTGCCGTGGGTTTTTGAAGGAGAGGTGCTGTGAGCTCTGGAAAGCACACCAGTGCTGGGGAAATGAAATCAAAATGCCTGTCTGCTTTGAGGTGACATTCCTATTCCAAATTAAAACCAATGTTATCCTTGGAGACTCACACCACCTGTCACACCCACTTTTTCCATTCAATGTTTTTTGGCATTATTTTAATATCAGTGGGGAAGTATCTGAGCTATTCACTCATTCCCAAAGGCTACTGGCTTACCTGCACAGCACATAACAAGTAATTAAGCATCAGGAAAAAAAAATAAGGAATGTAATAAACCAAGGGCTTGGACAAGATGTATATTAAAAAAACAACTTCTCACTCTCTCTGGCAGTAATAAATGAGGGTTTCTCTAACACAGCTCAAGCCCCACTGTAATGTGGTATGTAAAGTCTGAGCACAAAATTGCCTGCAAGACTGGGAGGAGATAAAGTTCATCAAGTGTGGAATCGATTAGCACAAGGCATCATTAACACAGGGTCAGGGTGTCTGAGGAAGGCAGCACAGGATGGCTGGTCCTGTTAGGATTAAAAAAAATCAAAACAAAACAAATCGGAGTTTGAATGCAACCATGGCTGCCAAATGCAGGGTGCCTCACTGGTAAACCCACACCCTAATCAAATCCTTCATCTCCCTAATTACAGTGTAGGTCTGTTCCCAGGACTATGGCTGGGAAGGATGTCCCTGTCAAATGGGGAACATGAGATACTCAGTCAACATGAGCCCAAGAGCTTCAATAAATTCCAAAACCTGGAAGATTTTCCATGTACGATCCATTTCCACAACAGCTCTCAGCAGTAAAACTGCAAAATGACATGGGTAAAATCCGAGGAGAAGCTTTATGTCCCTTCCCTCTCCTCTCCCAACCCAGCACACAAGGAGATCCCTAATTTCACCCCTGCCTCATCACACTCCTGCTTAGCCTATCTTAATCAGCCTGGCAATTCCTGCAACCCAAGGGAAGACTTCAATTAGAGATAAGTGACAAGATTTGGCTCAAAAGACAGGCTAAAAGGAATTGGCACCTAGACCAGAACTTAAAACCAAACTTATTTGTTGAGACTTGGAACAGTTCCTTTACATGGAATGAGGAAAATCAGAAGTTGTTACAGCTCTGAACAACCAACAGAAACAGAAGTAGTAGCTGAGATTTCTATTAGTCATCTGAAAGGACTGGAATCATTAACAACTTTCAGACAGTGCTGGCCAGACCTCTCTCCACACTCAGCACCTCCAGCTCAGCACTCAGTTCAGACCCAATTTCTAGTTTTTTATCTCATGCAAACACCTCTGCTGGAACATAGGATGAAACACCACCTTCACTGAGGGAAAAGGCTACTCTTGAGACATTTGAGCTCCAAGCAGCAGAGCCTCACCAGATTTTCAGATCAAAGAGGAGAAACTCAAAAAATGATGTTTTTATTTCAATTATTCAAATCTCAGCAAATTCAGAGACTCCCCCCCTTCACAGCCTCCTCGTGGATGCCATGGCACAAAAAATTGGGCCTGCCATCAAAAGCTCTACTCATCTTCCCCCTTTCTAATCTTTACACAAGACTAACAAGTCAAGCTAATTCATGCAGTGAAACATATCTCAGAGACTTTGTATATGAACTAATTAAAATAAATAAAACCAGTACGGATAATGATAGAGCAAATCAAGTGCATATGAATTCAGGCAGTGACTCACTGCTCCCTTGTTTTCCTTATTGGAAAACTTGGCGTATCACCACACCGGGGTGATGATGAGTCAGGAAACTGGCATGAGCCACAAATTGCAAGGAAATTAAAATAAGTATCTACAAAATCTTTCTGGAGAGATTCTGGAGATTTTTGCTGGCTTTGTACGGATGTGGTTATGGATTTCACAGCTCTCATCTCATGGTTTTCTGGCTAGACAAAATCAGCAAAGGCAAGAGTCATTTATGAGTTCTAGAGACAATATATAATGATGGGGCTCTTGTTCTCAGAATCAATTTGATGCCTTTGCTTTTACATCTTCTTGGTATATTTTAACCAAATACATTTGAAGAGTAATACCACATTCTACTGAATGTCTGAGACCACCTTATCTAGCAATTACTTGGAACCAGCCAAAGCACATACCAATGCGTTAACAGCACTAACCTGAGAACTAATGATGTGCATGGCACGAGGGTCAGTTCTCAGCCCCACTCTGGGTAAGCACAACCTCTAGCTGGTCACTTTGCTGCCTGCCTCGCTCACACAGACCAGGCCAACTTGCACTGTTCCCTTCTGACTCAACACCTGTTGGATGTGAGATTTTCAGGCAGGCTGGGAACACAAATCCCACTAAAGAGCCTGGGCTTTCAGGTGCATTTCCATGCACAAGCAGCTGTGTCTGTGGGGCTGTCAATATTATTGCCCAATGCTAAAATTCAATTCAAAATATTAAATTTAAAAAAATTACTTCAGGATTTATTCACAGATTTCAATGTTCTCTAATATAACACTCCAGCAAGTGAGGGGTTCTCACTCCCTCCACTCTTAGAGCCACACACACTTCTGTGACACAGAAAATTGAGATACGAATGAACAACTGGGGTAATTAGTGACTGCTGATTTACAGCAGATGACAGCTAATTTCTCCAGTTAGGAAGATTTCTATCAAATGTGTAGAAATGTGCACTCAGATTGGACATACTTCCAAGTGACTGCATATCATCTCTCATTTGCATTTTGCCTTGGAGCTATTTTGGAACATCACAAGCTGTCCAGGGCACAGTGGTATATTGTAATTGTAAGGAGCTTTCTTCTCTTGTTTACCGTGTCTATAAAATGCAGGGAAGATGCCAGATGCAGAGGTGCCCTGCACAGAGTGATGTGCAGAGGAGCAGCACCCAGGAGTAGAGCAGCCCATCAGGGAATGTCAGGCACATTCCAGGCAGGTTCCTGCTGTGCACAACTGCCAGACGCTCAGGCAAAGCACGACACATCTACTGTCATGGTCCTGGGCTGACAAGGAGCTCTGATAATCAACTCCATGCCAGCACTGGGATGTCAGAGCACATCTCCAGTGCTCCTGCACACTGATTTTCACAGGTGGCTCTGTAATGGTAGTTAATGTCCACTACACAAATCTCCCTCTGTGACCTGGAAAGGCTCAAGAGGCTCTTAAGTGCACAAGCAGGAAAAGCTGGAATTGTCTATAGCATCCCCTCCACAGATCAAAACCTGGATAGAGAACTGTGATGCAAACTTGGTGCTGCCACCCACTTCTAAGACGACAGGAAATATATAAAAAAACCCCAAACCCTACTATTTCAAGTAGCTACCTAAACCTGGCTTTACATTTCAGATGAAAAAGCTTATGAACACGGTTAAAAATACCTACCCCTAACTTTAGCAATCCCAGAATAGCCCTTACTCTACAGCTCCATAGGTGATGCAGCAAAAATCTGTGGATAAAACCTTATACCTGCACGAGGGTGTGTACTTAGGTGAGAACAGGGAGTGCTAAAATAAGCATGACAGCTTGGCCTTGTCCAGAATTGGAAGGGGTTGGCGTTGTGGGCATGTGGCTACAGTGAGACC
The DNA here is from genome assembly GCA_035583155.1 of Acropternis orthonyx. Lineage (NCBI taxonomy): Eukaryota > Metazoa > Chordata > Aves > Passeriformes > Rhinocryptidae > Acropternis > Acropternis orthonyx. The sequence goes on along the minus strand of JAWWEU010000050.1, from coordinate 7,735,325 downwards.
AGGACATCCTCACAGCACAGACAGGGCTTGTCCTGTTTTATTCATACAGTGTTTTATTCAGTGCAAGTGGAGCAATTTCTGGAGCCAGAACACCTTCCACAGCAAGGTTTTTGATTTGGCCAAGCTGCATTGGCACAGGACCTCTATGAGAAGGGCTGTGGTAACTGGACAGTGATGCACACCCCTAAATGACACAGCAAAACCTGCGTTCAACCCAGGCTTAGGAGACAGGGCTGCTCTGGTTCCAGTCCTGACACTGCATCACTATTTAACCTTGGGTAAGTTATTTGATCATGCAGAATTTCAGAGTCTGCATTAGCCTAATGAAGATAATAACAATAATCATGTGTGTCACAGATACAGTTGGGCTGGGTTATTATGCTCTTGTGAAGTGCTTAGAAGAGCGCCAGATGAAAGGGAAATTAGGAGAAGGAAGATTAATTATAAGACGTGCATCCCAAATAAAAACCAGACTGGGACATTTTTGTTGTTGCTGTTATTAGGGGAGAGTCTCTCTGATTCAGGGCAGCTTTTATTTCTCTGTTGGTAAAGCAGACCCACTTTAACCACTTTCCATGTTCAAACTTTATTTGTAGATTGTGGGTAGGTGATAAAGGCTGCTGAGACTCTGATACTGCAAACACAAAGGCCTTTGATCAAAGGTCTGATTTCACAGTCACCAGTGTCTGTGATATGACAGAACTGACAGTGTTTTTACCATTGTGAGGCAAAACAGGGAACCAAAAGTTTACAGCCACTTTGAAGGAAAGGAAACATTTCCTGTGGGTAAACACACAACACTGAGCAGAGTCACTAGTGAGAAACACTGCAACAAAATTACATTAACAAGCGCTTGGGTACTTAAAAACTTGTGCAAACCAAAACATCTTTTCTACAGTGCTTTTTACCTTACGGAGGACAAGCACTTCTCATTTGGGTCAGGAACTTGGCCTGTTTAAACACGGGGAAAGGGACACAGGGGAAGACAAGGCGACACACCTGAGCTCACCTATAACTGGGTTTTCCCCAAGCCTCTGCCTGGCCTGCTCTCCCCTGGAACAGCTTCCTCCTTTGCCAGAGATGGACCCTCACTCTTCCCACAGCAGGCTGAGGGTGTTAGATCCCAGAATCACTAAGGTTGGAAAAGACCTCCAGGATCATGGAGTCCAACCTGTGCCTGATGCCTACCTTGTCACCCAGCCCGGAGCACTGAGTGCCACATCCAGTTGTTCCTTGGACACCTCCAGTGATGGGAACTCCACCACCTCCCTGAGCACCCCCTTCCAATGCCTGACCACCCTTCCAGTGAAGAAATTCCTCCTGACGTCCAGCCTGAGCCTCCCCTGGTACATCCTCAGTGTCTTCTCGTTCTGTCCCTTATTCCCTGGGAGCACAGCCCGATCCCACCTGGCCCTCCTCTCCTGTCAGGGAATTGTAGAGTCAGAAGGTCCCCCCTGAGCCACCTTTTCTCCAGGCTGAGCCCCCCAGCTCCCTCACTTGCTCCTCATGTGACTCACTCTCTAGAACCTTCCCCAGCTCCGTGCCCTTCTCTGGACATGCTCCAGCCCCTCAGTGAATCCCAAACTTAAATTCAACATGATCCAGTGACAAATACAGTTCTAACTCTTCATTGTGTGAATTTCAAATTACCAAATTCCATGAAATCTCCCCCAGGGCATTCAGTAATGAATTTCTTAAAAAATAGATGAGCACAGGAACCTGTGAAAAAAATTAGTAACTGCACATTCTTTCCAGGACACACAAACCTCTTGCTTTCACCTTGCAGAAAGTTTTCAGGTTTTAAAAAATAGGGTGGCATTGAACCCTTCATTTCTCAAGAGTCAGATCTTTAAAACTGCTGCCAGCAAGTCACCTACACCTTAATTTGTGATAATTAACAACAGAGTAGAGGAAATAAAGGACATAGCCTCCACTTGTTTCAGGAGACACTACAATACAGCTAAAGGAGCAGTTTCACCCCTCAACTATGAAGAGCAAAAGGTTCTAGTTTGTTCAGCTTCTGCTCATGAAATCTGCACTAATTCCTTAATGACAGGTGCACCTCGGAGTCAGGACAGCTAATCACCACATCAGGAGGCAACCACAGGGAAACCCCCATCTTTTTCAAAGAAAGCCTTGGCAAGGTCCCACAAGCCAGTTCACAGTGAGTTTATAGCAAATGGTTATTTCCTAAAAGTAGAACTAATGATCCCTGTTTTCCTATGGCTTTAAGTCTCGAGACAGCATTCTCTAAGCTTTTTCAGAGGTGGCAGATGTTCAAAACCTTTTGCCTTTGTGGTTTCTTTCACATCTCATAAATATTAAGCTCATGTTACAGGGACTCCCTCATTTCTCTGGCTCCACATGTCTACGAAACCTCCAGCAGTGTTGTATCTGAGAATTCTTCCAAAGCTGCCAATGGATTAAAACAGTTAGGGGGGAGGAGAATAAAGAACAACCTAGAGAGAGACTGACTTACAAAACACCCTCTGTTTAAAAGCAACTGCCTCCATTGCAATTTGTGTCTTCATTTACTGGAATTGCTGAAGTTTTTGTATTTTGGTCATAGTGGCCACATTCTATTCCATAGTAACTTTCTGTTTCAGAACAGCCACATGCATTACAGATCCAAAGCCAGCCAGAGCATCTCCTCCTCTCCACAGAGAAGCAATCCAGCAGTTACTCCACTGCATTTATAACCTCAGGAATGTGTGTTATCCCATGTCTTTTACAACTCTCTTGTGTTAATCAACATCGTCAGTCTTTTAGTACAATAAAACACCACACAACTTCGGTGCAAATCACACCTAAAAGAATTTCTTGCTATAATTCTTCACAGCTGGCCAATAAAACATGGCCTTTGGGATTGTACCTAACTCCCAATCCTTATCTCAGGATGTTCTGTGTGAAATGGAAAGCTGTTAGATCTTCAGGGATGACCAAGATCAGCCACCGGTGTTGCACATAAGGACTAACACTGAACTGAACAAAACAGAATTTCTCTCTCCTTCTTGCCCACACCCTACTTTTGCACAGAAATACCCAAACAGCTGAAGAGATGGGGTCAGGAAGAACATGCTCAGCCACTGAACTTGTACAGAACACAAGGCAGAGCTTGCTTTGAAGAAACAGCCCATTGGGGTCCTGTGAACTTGCTTTCCTTCTCACTGAACAGAGAAAGAAAAGATCCATTTCAGAATTAAAAGGCAACTCAGTCCTCAGTCTGGACAGTCAGTAATCCATGCTCTTTGGTCCTGCACTTTAGTCATGGGGATCAAGGGTACTTCTTTCAGGACACATGTCAATCCATTTGATTATTTCCTTCTTTCAAGACACACATGAATCTTTCATCATTTATTCTTCATACAGGTATTGAGCAGAAAATAAAGCACCTGAGTTGAATGCCCATTAAAATGCTGCATAATATAGAGGGGATGAAATTAAAAAAACCAAACAGTGCCAGTCCGAGGCAAAAGGAAAAATTCAGTGTTGCCTGGGCATTGAAATCAATGCACAGAAGTATTGCAAAATGTCTGGGTGGCCAGTAAATTTACAGTAAATGATTCTGATACTGATTTACAGTAAATTCAGGAAGTAATGCAGCGAACTCTGAGCACCAAAATCAGTGCCATCAGATAAAGTGATTCCCAATTAAAAGAAACTCTGCTGTGGGGGTAGAGACATTGCAGGTGGAGAGCAGGCTTCAGATCTTGTGTGAGTGTGCCATGGCCCAAAGGTTTTGTCCTGCTGGAACGATGTGGACTCCAAGTGCCCTCATGGTATTTGGGACTGGGTGTTTGGGGTGTTGGACACCCACCCACCACTGCTCGTGTCAGTCCCGCAGCGCTGACCCATGAGAGGTTTGCTGTGGATGGAAGTGCAGAACACACCATGGCACGGGTACAGCTCCCCACGGAGCATGTTGGAGCACATATGGATGGCAGGGAAATCCACAGAGACCTGACAAGATAGACAGGTGAGCTGCCCCAGCACAAAGAACTTTGTTTTTGAAGAGGCCAAAGCCAAGCTCGCGAGGGCCCTTTCAAGTGCATCCAACACCCCCGGTGAGTGCCACCCAAACACCGGGAGATAGCTGGGAGCAGGTCTGAACAGGCTCCCAGGTGTTCCCAGCAGGAACACACTCCACCAAGGGAGCTGCAGCATTCCTCCCCAGCCTCCACACTGCGCTGGTTTTCACCCGAGGTCCCAGGAGGAGTTTGCCCTTTAAGCTCTGCCCGGCAGGTACTGGGGGCGATGGAAGTGAAAACAGGAGAAAATTAATCCTTTCATTAATTTAGGAAGATGCAATCCATGACTCACAGCAAGCTTGTATAAATAAATGACATTGTTTAAATCTTATTTGTAATTATAGTTAAAGCCAGAGACTTTAAAAGCTGCACTGAGAACAGGGCATCCAACTGCCTAATTTATTGTTATTTTAAGCAGGTACTGTACGCCCAAATTCCCTTGGCAGATTATATCTCAGCTTAAATGTTTTGCTAGAGGTAATTTTCACATGTTCATGACAGCAGCTATGAGGAAGGAAATCAAACAAAAGAGAATTCCATCTATATTGTCCAATTTCTTCCTCTCCCTGGCAAGCTGGAAGTGCTTTGTGCACAACTGCAAAGCTGCACACTCACTGCTCTGCCTGGTTTGGCAGGGAAGAGGAAAATGGAAGTGAGGAAGGACCAAAGGCAAGTGGTTTGGGAACGGAAACAAGCCAGAAGACTTTCTTTACCTGCCATCTAATCTTAGAAAAATGAAAAACTGCTCTTTGTGCTCCTTCTGCTCACTCTACACCTGCTCATTATATCAATGGTAAAAAGGAACACAAACTCACAAGTAGATCACCTTGAAAGTCTTGTTCATACATCCTCAGACTCCTGCAATCCCCAACCACAGACTTAAATTTCATAAGGATCAAAAAAAAGTATTGAAAACTGGAATTTACTGAGGGGAAAATAATTTGCGCTAATGCATAAATAAGCCTGGAACACCAACCTGCCCAGGAAATGAGTCTGATTAACACCTCGCTCAAAATACCCCAGGCAGGTTTGGAGGGCACCTGGGGACCCCCTCAGTTTTGAGGAACTGTCACATAGCTGGTTGTTCTTGAAAAGTTGGACAGAGAACAAAAACCGCTGGAGAAGTGCCTATCACGTACCTGCTGCTTTTGAATACCTATCTCAGTGCTGCACTTGCAGCATGGAATCCAAGACATGTAGCAAATGTGGAAAATATTGGCCTCCTAATAAGTATCCCTGCCAGGAGCAGGAAGGGCCACAGTCCCCCACTTGTTCACTACAGAAGCTGGGCTGGAAAACAGGTGCCATCCATCCCTTCCTCAAGGTACTGTTTTAACCATGAGAGATTTCTACATGTAAGTATAATCAAATCCTAAAATCCTGTATTTACTAGGACTGCAGGATATAGATATATTCAGAGAAACTGTTCCCTAAATCAGCTTAACTTTTTTTTCCCCTGCTGTTAGAAAGCTGGACTGCTCCTCCCAAAAAGAAGAAACTTGCCTCTCATGTCAACTCAAATTCCTAAGCAATGGATTTGATTTTTGTTTTGTCTCCTGCTCATTTTGCTCCCACTTTGTGATGGAACTGACGCTGAGGAAACAGAACTCCTGTTTGCACCCTGAAACTAAAACCAAGTAGAGGAGATTTTCCTTCTACGTTCAGAAACAGGAGCAGCAGTTTGACTTTTATCTAGCCATTATTTAAACACACACACACATAACCTTGTCCACCCTGGAACTCGCTTCAAATTTCTTTCTTTACTTGGCTATGTCCATATCAGTGTCTGCTACAGGTAAGAAAATACAGCTTGATATCTGCAATGGCAGAGACTGAGAGAAATCTCGTGCAATGAATGCATTTTAAATGGCCTGTAACTTTTGAGAACACCACTAATTCATCTCCTGCGGGGTCACAAACTGCTGTTCCCTGAACTCTTTAAGGGCCCAGAGGAGGACTGCAGGCATTTGGGGACAACAGGAGACGTCAGATGTTAAAAGATGCAGGTGTTAGAAATGACAAAGACATTTGTCAAATGCAGACACACTCCACCCTACTCCTACCTTCTTTTTTGTTTAATTTCCTACCTTTATATTGTTATTAATGCCACTTTTGGGGGAGAGAGGAGGAAAAATTATTCACCTCAGGCACAGCACCCTAGGATACTGCAAAAATAAAAGCCTGCATAAAACATCTATAGACATAAGGCTCCTGCTGTGTGCTAGAGGCAGAATATATCTCCATTCAGCTAAATGGTGCAATAGAGAAGTGTAGAAAAACTGCAGAAATTGCTTGGAAAACAAAAACAAAAAAACTGTTTTCCTGGAGCAATCATCAGGTTTGCTTGTCAGATCAGATGCTTTTTTTCCTGGGCTCCATTCAAATGCAAAGAAAATGCTTGAGGAAAATTGCTGGTTCTGATATTTACACCCTTCGTACACGCAGCTGGAATGAGATTTGTGCCTTGGTGGAGCAGCAGCAGCCACAAAATGGTCTAAGCCTAATGGCAGTCACACTGCAAGCACTATTCAAACATATGCAAAGGGTTTCTTGATTCCCTGCTACTTTCTAATAAACTTTATGCTTATACAATTTTTAAGTACTTATTTTTACAGCAAGTTTTAGGAGATTGGCCCAATTGAGGGTAAAGAGAATGAGCTCGAAAGTAAGACTGAAGGAAGGAGGTTAATAAAGGCAGAGGGAGTCAGCTGTAGATGTAGCACTTGGGGACATGGTGGTGAGTGGTGGCCTTGGCAGTGCTGGATTAAGGGGTGGACTCAATGATCTTGAAAGGTCTTTTCCAACCAACAGAATTCTGTGTTTCTCTGCGAAACCCCCCCATTTCAGCAAGGAAAGCAGAAGCTCCACAGAAGGCAAAACTTTCAGAGCCATCAGCAGACATTTGTTGTGTTTTAGTTCCCATCTGACAGCAGCACAAGCTCTGCCTCCCTCCATGGCTTTCCAAGGAAACACAGAGTCAGTCCCAACTTTTGAAAAAGCAGGATTTAAGAACTGCCATCTCCTATGAGTTTTGTTTACCCCTGGCAGATCTGGCATTCTCCTTAAAACAGCTGCTATTGAATGCCTTAAGACTAAACTCTACAAAACCACATGGTTGTGCAGAGAATCCCCACAAGAGAAAAAAAACAGACTCCAAATCCAAAATACAACTCAATCACATCCAAAAGCTACTTATCTCTAAGTCTCATGGCAAACTGCTCGTTATTGTGGCCACAGTTGTGACAATGATTATCTGGAGGGTGTGAGGTTCCATCAGACATTGACATCACTATTATTTTTTTGCAAACAGAACAATGAAGATTCCAAACACAAAAACCCTGGTCAGTCATAAGACAAGGCCACAGGTTAATAAAGACACAAATGAAAGGAGAATACAAGAAAACAATGCATCATTTCTGTCCCTCTGACAGGTATCTGGAGGTTTAGATTGGATATGAGGAAAAGCTTCTTCACTGAAAGGGTTGTCAGGGTTTGGAATAGGTGCCCGGGGCAGTGGTAGAGTCACCATCCCTGGAGGACTTTAAAAGACATGTAGATGTGGCACTTGGGGACATGGTTAGTGGTGGCCTTGGCAGTGCTGGGGGAACAGTTGGATCTTAGAGGTCTTTTCCAACCTAAAGGAGTCTATGATTCCATCCTCCCCAGCTCGATGCCCTTTATCATGTAACTGCTGTGAAAGAAGCCATCTGTAAAGCTGCAAGTAAATAAAATCCTCTGCCTTTTGCTTTGCTGCCAAAATATTACCAATGGCTTAAGGACATTATCTGGGGTTTTACCCCCCCCAAAATTTAATTGCCTAATCTTTCTTCTCAGATCAGCAGAGTGTCCCAGTACCTTCCTTATCAGCTGCTTATTCCCAGAAACCTGCCCTGCCCTGATTCACTTACTGCTGCTCCCCAAGTCACCTGCCAAAGCAACTACTTGTGTGGCCAGGCCCACAGTGGAGAGTGAAGGGAGCACCTGGAAGGGAAAGGGAAATGTGTATTTCTGCTTTACTTTCTCCTGCCTTCAGAAAACAATTACTTATTTGCCTTATAAGACAAAATTAACAATGCTACTGCCTACAAATATTCAAGTGAGCTGTCAGAAATGGCCCAACATGCTATTCCAGCTGAACCATGTCCTAATTCTCACCTCCACTGCTCCAGCTGGATACAGAGGGGTTCCAGAGCATCCTAAAGTGCTTTGAGTTGCATCAATTTCCTCTTCAAGTCCATATAAACTATTAAGTTCTGAATCACATCATCAATTTCTGTCACAGTACAGGTATTTAAAAACCCTCCATCATCGTATTTTTACTTAAAGCCCTTGCCCTCTTTCTCCCTTTCACACCCACTCTCTCAGACTAATGCAGGGAAAGCTCCATGTTTTAATGCACACCAACATCACCTGCAAACAAGAGGTGTGCAAGATAATTAGGCGTGCAAGCCAACTCATTCCCAAAAGAACTGCCTATTCATTTGCAGGTGCTCTGCCACACTGGAAGGCCTTGCCAAAAAACAGGCAGTGAGGGCAGCATCAGTGCTTTTCCAGCACTGGAAACCACTGGAGCAGGTACATGAAAAGATACCTTTGTTTCTTGAGAAGCCATTTCGGCATCAACTGCTTCTGGTTGCTGGTGCCAGTTTCTAAGAGCAAGGGAGACATCAGCATCCTCACCAACACTATGATATTAGTAAAAAACAACCAACTCACAGGTCCACTGTGAGCAGTTTGGTTATTTGTGAGGGAGTTTGTGAGCCACAGAGCCTTGTTATGCTGGGTGGGAAAGCAGAGACAGAGAGGCTGTGCCCAGCTCTCCCAGGGCACAGGGCAGGGCTGAAGGGCAGTGTCCCTGGAAGAAGGGCTGTCTGTGGTTCCCATGTGTGCCTGACATGGCTGAGTCTCCTTTCAGTCCTCTTTCTTTGCTCTCCTGCTCCCAGCACCACTGACAGGGATGCAGCAGCTAAAGAGCATGGGGACTTCTGCAACAGGATCCAGCCCTGCTCTGTGATAATACAAACAGCAACACTTCGTGGCAGTGCCCACAACCGAGCTTGAGCTCTCCACTTCTTCTTCCATCTATCCTTTCTAACACAGGAAAAAGAAGGAGTAGACTCTGAATCTCACTGCCCTATATTCACACTAACATGAAGAGACTTAAGCCCAGCTATTTTCCTTCCAAACTTCCCATTACTGTGATGAAGATATGTGTATTCTTTCCCCTCTGAAACTTTTCAGCCCAAAATAAACATTCCTCCTTCACAATCAAATGTCTTTATACAAACCCACAACTAACATTTCACAGCACATTTGAAAAATAAATGGTTGCAGCCTATCAAGTGGAGCCTTTTGCTTAAATTACACACTCTTCCTTCATAAAATTCCAGTACGTGGGTTTGCCTTTCTGCCATCACTGGGCCTGCACAGGAGCACAATGCGGGCCCATACGCTGCTTCATATTAAACAACATAGAACCCCATTAGTTTGTTGAGAAGCAGAGATAATGATGGTCAGCATTGGTGGCTGAGGGCTGCCAGCAGCAGAGATCACAGGTAAGGAACGACCAGAGATGAAATCCATGCCCACAGGGATGGAACAGGTGATCCATGTGCAGAGAGATCCAGTCTCCTGACAGTCATCGCTGCTATTCGTGTGCTCATAACCAGCATGACCTTAATTGCAACTCCTAACTGTAAATGGGAATCATGCATAATTAGTGTTGAACCAAAAAGCCCTCCCCAGGCTTTTCAGATTTGTTTAAGGAACATCCATGGCTACTTTAGGAAGTATCAGCATTCTGCTAAATTTTAGAGCTGAGCAGAAAAGTAAAAAAATCTGGAGCTTAAAGTACTTTTGTACTTCAAGAATGACCTCCATCCACAAGTTCAGGTACATCATAAGCCCTTCAAGATTATAATAGCTGGTTAATTGCACTTACTTGCCATGTCCTCTTACTTGAGAGAGCCATACTAAGGCTAAGAGTGCAGTAACAATCATAGTAACAGGGGATGCCAAGAGGATAAAAGTGATATAAAATGCAAACAACAAAGAATAAGGTTTAATTTCTCAAGACTTCTAAAAAAAACCACACAAACAAAAAAAAAAATCAAACTCAATAACAAAAAAACCCTCAAACTAAGATGAAAATCAACTGAACTGTTGAAAACAAGACGAAAGTGCAACTTGGATCCATCTCTCCTTTCATCTAAGCATTTCAAGTTCTCAGACTTGATAATAAATGATATATTCTTTCAGTTTATGACATAATAGTTAAACATACAGCCTAAAACGAAGAGACTGAGTGCTACTTGAATCTCAAAGCACACAGTTAGTGATTTCAAACCAGCTAAAGGCTCAGAGCAGTATCTGACCCTTCCGGTAGCTGATAGAACCCACCAGGATCATTGAGTGCAACCCTCAGCCCTGCACAGACATCCCAGCAATCCCACCCTGTGCCTGAGGGCATTGTCCAAACACTTCTTGAGGTCTGTCAGGCTTGTACTGTGACCACTGCCCTGGGGAGCCTGTTCAGTACCCAAACACCCTCTGGGGGAAAAGTCTTTTCCTGATATCCAACCTCCACCTCCCCTGACTCAGCTTCATGCCATTTCCTCCAGTCCTGTCACTGGTCACAAGGGCAAAAAAGGTAGGAAGGAATTAAAAAGCAGAGAACATTATTTGGAGGAGTCTTGGGTTTTGCCTAGCAAGCACCTCAGAACTCTTCCTGCATTAAATCTTGATCTCATATTTTGAAGTGCCCTAGAAGCTGATGCTGGTTGATAACACTGCTGCTACAAAACACAATCTTTACGGCCAGCACACAGCCCAAGTGCTGCCTTCACACTCACAGGGGGCACCTCCTGCACCCCAGAGCCCTGCTCATCCCCACGGCCTTCCCAGTGGAATCCCTGTGGATTTCTGTCCCAGCACAAGCCACAGCTGCTCAGTCCTCCCTGCGAGGCAACCGCCTCCACCTCCCCTGCACAGAGAAAGGCCACTCTGAGGAGTCTATTCAAAATTCCAGCTCAGAAAGAGAGCTGCCCGTGGCCAACATTTCCAAGGGCAAAATTACAGCATGTGGGAATTACAGAGCTGCAGACAAACCAGCAATTTGTGAGGAATTCAAGTCACCAGAAGCAACAAATTAGGGCCACAACACTAACAAAATTAGACACAGTCTCCTTTTAACCTCATCTCTATTTTAAGTGCTTTTTTTAAAAAAGGGTTTGTATTTGTTTTGTTGTTAAAGTTTCCATGAAATTGGGCTGAGAGTAACTGTTTAAGAACTATGTTTCCCCATAACTTACTCTCGTTACTTTAAGATGTGTAAAAATATGCCTGTGCAAGGAAGTTTCTCTCAGCCCCTTAACTCACCCAGCAGAGATAAAACTCCATCATCTTTACAAACATGCTGCTTGACAGGAGGCTGTCAGCTACGGGATTTTTTTTTTTAGGTGCCCTTGCATTCTTCAGTCTTCTCCCCAGTTAGGGACACTGCTGGAGTCAAAACACAGCTCTTTCTCAATGTGACTCTCCCTCATTTGCATGTCAATAGACTGAACTATGGAAAAATAAAACAAGAACTAAGCCAATTTCCACCCCGCTCCACTCAATAACAATAAAATCACACAACAGCATCTTTAAAGCCCTGCCGGTTCATTTGGATAATTACTCTAACAGCCCATCTAAGCAGGGCCTCTCAGCCCCTGTCTCCAATGGAGAGACCAAAAACCTGAAGGAGAAGGAGGAAACAGCTCATCTGCTGAACACAATGTTCGGAAACGTGAGGTGAACATTCCTCACCACAGCAAGATGAACGTTCCCACCCTAGCACAAAGAAAGGGTTCATATTTCATATATTTTCCATTGTTTGAGCTTGCTTGTACATATGTAACTACATTTAGCAATCACCAAATGGAGAGATCGAGCAGCTAAAAAGATTATCATGTTTTTAACAATGCAATAGCAGAAGCCACAAGGGAGGCTGCACCTTCTTCAGTTCCACCAATGTTCTCCAACTCCAGCAGAGATCCACCCTTCCATGGGTACTGTTACCTCTAACACTCACCAGTGAGAAGCGCATCATCCACTGTCCAAATGGAAATTATCCAGCATGTGAAAATTATCCCTCACATGAAGAGTCACCCACAGTGAGGGGGCTGCAACAAGGAACCCTAAAGGAAACCAAACTCCACAGCTTGCTGCTCAGCCTAAGCGGGGCTCTTATAAAGTTCCCCTGCACAATGCTGTCTCAGTGATCTTCAGTGGTAGAAAGTGCATACAATTGTGTGTGGGACCAAAGAATTCTGGATTGGAACAAGTCAATACTCTGATGTGTAAAATATTTAAATGAGACAGCTTCATGAAAGTAAGTAGCGAGGGAAGCAGTGGTTGCAGAGCTGATGTGACTCCAAGGGGCTCAGCAGACTGAGAAGCACAGAGAAGGCACAATGCCCAAGGATCTGAATAAAAACAGCAAGAAAGGCTTAACCAACCTACAAGGGCTTTCAAAGAGAAGACTGCAGAGTTGCATGAGTGGCTGCTCCAGCTCCAATGACACAGCACCCTCACTATCACTGCCATCACTGCCCACCAGGTGCTACTGATTTGGGTTTCTGCCTTTTTGTATTTAACAGAGACCTCCTAACACTGCCTGTCCCAGCTCTCATTCATTACATGCCCTGAAAGCACTCTTCCACTGCACCCTGTACAAATATAATGTGGAGCGTCTGCGCACAAAGACAAGCTTTAGAAGACTGGCAAGGAATTAAGTGTCCTTAAAACTATTAATTGGGTTAGAAGGAACAGGGAAGGCTTATCAGCACAGGCTGCTGGCACACAAGGTCACCACAGCAGCCAGCGACGGCAGGTGCACCCCCTGAAATCTGCGCGCACATTGGAGAGGGACGGCTCCAAACAGAGCAGCTCTTTTCCACTGGGGCTGTGCCACTGCTTGATTTGATTGCACACGAGTGAGAGCCCGGGGGGGTGAAGGGGAGGAAGGAGAGAGGACCCTTCAGGCACCCACGTGGAGCAAACAGGGCGCCTGCAGCTATGGCCTCAGCCAGGCCCTGAGCAGGGTCCTGGCAGAATTACAGGGGGACCGGGCTGCTGACATGGCACGAGCCTCTGGGACACAAGGAATGGCTTGCTTCCCCCTCAGCAAACCACATGCCACATAGCAATTCTGACTGGAGAGACGCTACTCCGGATTTAAAGGGAAACTGATCTGTGACAAGAAACAGATCCCAGAGCAGGAGGGTCTGGAATAGCTGCGTGAACACCACACACACACACACACGCGCTGACACTTCATCCACAACGCTTGTAGGTGCTACGCTCCTTCAGCTTTCCACCAACCAAGTCTTTCACTATCTGGCTTTTTAAGAACTGCCAAGAGACTTTTCTAACCATAACTTGTAACCTAAAATTATCCAAAGTGTGCTCTTGCTTCCCTCTAGCCCTGAATTCTTACAGAAGCACTCAGGGACTGTGCCTTTAAAAAACAGAACAATTCAGTCTCTATTGCATTCTGGGTTAAAAGGCAAAAAAAACCCCAAACCAAAAAAACCCAGAGGCTAGGATCAGGTCCTCCAGACTAAGCCCAAGACTATCGCTAAAGAAGAAAAATTGCTCTTGTTGACATATTTAGATACAATATATTTTTAAATCTACCTTAAAATTGTCATGACATTACCTACCGGAGTCTAAATTATCCTTTCAAAATTATATGTATTAATATCTAAAGTGTGTAATTACAAAGGAGCCGATATATTTCAGAAACACCATATTTATAAACCTATTTTTTAAAATAGAAACTTCCTGCATGGCTGTAAGATCTGTATTTTAGGTCTCCTGCCTTTATGACTCAATACCAGCAGAGGCAACTGGAGTCCACATGTTTGAATGGAAGCTGCAAACAGGGATCTTCTATATTACGTCAAAGGTATTGATTAAAAAAATTAAACCCTTGCTCTTGCAGAATAAAGAAACTCCTGAAAGCAGTGGGAAAACTGTACTGCTAATAAATTTTCTTCTTACTGGCTTCTTTCACTAAAGCAAAAAGTTTAATGTGTCTGTTTTAATCCCAAGAAGACTGAAGCACTGAAAAACAGTGGTTTTGCCAACTCAAAGTGTGAATAATTGATTTTACAAACAGCTTAATTATCAGATCAGTGATCTAGATCTCCTAACTAGTGATGTCCACACCATGACTGAGCCTGCCTGTTGTTTTCTGGCAGTCTCTGCACAGAGACCAGAGGCTGAACATCTCTGACTATCTGGACAAACTGAGCTCTCCCACTGCTGGGCTCGCTCTGCACACACAGACCTCCTGCTGCAGGTAGCAATGGCCCAGGAAATCTCTCCCACTCAGGGCTGAAGCTGTTTGTGCTTCATTTGCACAAGTCTCAGTGAATAAAACCAAACTTTATTAGGTTACAAAGCCCAGGAACTCCTAAATGACGAAGATCGTATTTCCCATTCACACAGAAAATGAAAAGGGATGGCACAAGTAGAGCTTGACTAAATATTTAAATCAAGAATGTTAAATCCTGATTCAGATTGTATTGCATGTGCTTAGACAGAAACCTCTCTCCAGCCACTCACATAACTCCTGCTTTTGCTCAAACATCAGCTCCACTGCTAATTTATTCTTGTTAAGTGGCTTTCAGCAATGCAAGTGATTTAAATGCACACTTGTGAGGCAAATATAAGGTTGCAGTGAGGTGCAGTCTGACATTTAACCACTACATATTTTTGAACATAACAGGACTACAGAAGCATTACTAATTTTGAGCCACTTCCAAACAGAAGTTTAACAAGCACAATGAAATACAGAGGAAAAGTGATTTCCCTCTCTTTTCTTCAGCTACTGTTGCAACTCTCTTGATCCACAGTCCAGAACTTAAAAATTTTGGTAGCTTTGTAATAACTTAAATACTCCCAGAGCACTTTAAATAGCTGACAAAAAAATGTTCCTTAATACCATGTGCATCTCAGCACACCTTTAAGGACAAAGGTAATTTTAACTCTACTTGAAAAGGTGTTTCAGTTCCTAAGAGCTCCCCTTCTCCAGTGCCCCCAACCCCATTAAGAGTACGATCCAAAACTTATTTAAGTCTTATGGAAGGTTTACCCAGTTTCATGGGTGTTAAAGCACATATGAAACAATGCACTGCCTTCCAGAACTGGTCACACATCTCACCTTACAAAATAAGTGTAAGCAACATCCATGCCAAGCTGGAATTTGCCAACACACAAGAGGTGCAAACTTCGACTACCTAAAAATACATGATTTATGAAGGAAATAGCAAGTGATAGTAAACTTCAGCAGTTCTATCAAGACCCTGCTATAACGAAATAGGCAAGAGAAGGAAACTTATTAATTTTATTGCTTTTGCAGCATTTCTGTACAGTTCAAAGCACACCACAGAGCTCACAAACCCACAGCAGCACGTGCTGGGGAAGTGCTGCTCACTGCTCCTGAGCATCCAACACCTGCATATGTATAAAAAGTAGATTGAATAAACACAGAAGTAAGTGAAATAAAGGTGGTTATTCCCTCAACAGCTAAGAAATGCTGTTGGGGGAAAGGACAGGGAAGAAATGGCAGGAGTACTGGCGGGTGAGTGGTCAATGGTCAGGATTAGCACCCAACAATTGCACGTTCTGAGCAGCGACACCAGGGCTCTCAGTAGGGATCGAGTAATTCCTTACGCAGCATCTGTGCAGGCCCAGATGAACAAAAGCATCAGGACTCCTCTCAGAGGAAAAAAAAAATTATCTTCCATTCCTTAATACTGGTCAGGAACAAAACACACACACACAAAACAGCACCGCTAGCAACTGATCATCAGAAGCTCAGGAATCTCAGCACATTGTTGCAGTAGTCAAAAATAAACGTCTAGAAGCCACCACTTTGGTATTTTCCGTATCTTGTTAGAGGAAAGTCATCATGGAGAGATCAGTGCTTGCCCTTCCAAGCACTATTACTCAGGTACCTTATTTGGGTACTCTGAATTACAAATTCCTAAAAAACTGCAAAGGAAAGAAAGAAGTCTCATATCATAATACTATCACATTAAATCATTTTCTGTCCTCCTTCTCCTCCTCCCCATGAGAGAAGGAACTAACACATCCAAGATGGAGCTGATCAGGAACTGTCAGTTTTAATCAGAGCACTGTAGCTGTCAGTCACCAGTGGCCCTTGGGTATTTCGTTTCCTGAATATACACAAGATTGTTATCCTGAAAGTTAGTCAGCATTTCTGGCTGCCAGACGGAAATAACAAGACTATTAGAAATGCTTTAACACTGGTATAACTGCAGCAGCATTTGAGTGCTAATAGCTCAGCACACCAACACAGGCAATGACCCCTCTTTATGAGCCACCCTGGTGCAATAGAAATAATTTCTCCTTATTGCATAGTTTGCACAGTCGGAATTTATTAACAGTGTTGCAATTCTATATTAATTATTATTTAGCACTGACAGCATGCCTGAAAACTGCACAAAATTACTGCCTGGCCCAAGGCACATAAGCAGTGTCTCATAACCAACATTTCCTACACCAACCTGCTCAAGGACTGAAGCCTGGACAGCAGTAGAACTTGGGCAGCTGATGTCACATCAAAGCATTTACCCCGTGCCAATCCACCGTGGGTCTGGCTGGGATAGAGTTTACAAGCACAAATCTGTTGGAGGAAACCATCCAACACTACAGGCAATGTGAACATGAGAATCCAGTATCTTATGCAGAATTATTAGAAAAGAAATCCTGTCACAGTCTCCCATTTTCAAATGAAAAGTGTCACTGCAGAGGAACACAGAGCACATAGCTGTTTGTGGACTTCCCAAAGCACCCTCCTGGTAGCAAAGCTGTACTAAAGCAACTACCTAAGGCAGGATAAATGCCAAAATTCAAGGTCATCACCACCACACAGGCACCAATCAGGAAATGCAAAGGGGACAGGCAGACAGAAGTGAAAATTGCAAATCAACACCAGGGCAAGACCCCCCCCTTTCAGCTCCGTACTGCTCTGCTGGCAGACCCTCCCAAAGGATCGCTCCTCTGAAAGGAGAACGTGCAGAGCTCAGAGCAACAAATCCCAGCACAGCCACGGGAACCAGAGTCAACCTTCAGGCAGGTTTAATTCGGGCCCTGCAGGCTTCACCCAGACACACACAGCCCTTTGCCACTGTCACTTCACCCACTCCTGCTGTTTTCCACATTGCAAAGAACCCAAGCCTTGCATCCTAACACAATAATGACATGTTTCGAACACAAAGAAAATGGGAAGCTATGAAACAAATAATTAACTGTGATCTGTTATTTACATAATTATTGGCAGAAGCCTGAACAAGGAGTAAGATGGGTTATTGCAGTTTTGGTTCAATGCAGCCTTAAAATAATTAAAAAAAAAATAAAAAAAATCATCACATGCCAAGGTTGAAAAGGATTTGCATTCCAGTATAGGGTTCTCTCACTCTGCCAGCCAAGCTCCAAGCTGCTGCTGCAGCTATTCCATGGATAAACCCTGAGCTTTTCCCTCTGCTCTTCTGTTCAGCCCCTGCACTTGCTGGCCAACAGCAGAAGCATAAGAAAGGTATTTAAAGTAAACCAACCAAAAAAAGAAAAGAAATAGAAAAACTCTGTAGGAGATAATATTGTTCACCAACACCATAGCCCTTGTTTGTTCATATTTCTGAAGCCTGAATTTAGGTCTGGCAAAGCATAAAGCTGAGGGGTTTTTTTTCTTCTGTATTCCTCTCTGTTCTTTTCAGTTAAAGTTGCTCTGTGATTTCAGTTGTGGTAGAAGATCATCAGTCCTGGAGAAGGAAGATTGATATTTATTCCCTTAAAAACGAGACGTACAGAATAGCGGGAGCAGCTACACTGCTCTCACAACACGCTCCATTGCTGCCTAGAAGGATCAGCCTGACAGAAGGACGCAGTTTCTTTCACTGTCATTTTATACACCGAGAGATAACATGGGGATCCCCAGCCATGCCCTGTGTGGAGGCTTCCATGAAACACAGCACCAGGAGGAGTGGGAAGAGCCCACCAGACCACCCTCAACACCTCATTCAAGAGCCTTCCAAAAGTAACATTCAGCCACTCCTGGCTGACAATAAATCCAAAGGCATGGCCAGAGAAGTGCAGGATCCCACATCCCTTCATCCAAGATCCCTTACATTCTCACTTTCCTGATTATTTATATACTGTTGTAAAACCAGGAGCATGGAAATTAGTGCTCTCTCCCTTTCACTTCCTTTCTCTGCAACCCTACACAAATAGCTGGGTTACATCAGACAGAAACACCCACAAGTAACAATGAAAACAGATGTGTCAAGAAAAAAGGTGCATGAGATGCCTGCTGTGCTCACCAATGAGAGAAAGGACACGTGCAGTCCATGAATAGCAGGGTGAGTTGTTTATAGCACCAAGCTCAAAGGGGGGTTCTAGTAGTTACGGACTCCAAATGAATGGTTTGGGGGGTTGTTGTCTGGTTTGGGTTATTTGGGGTTTTTGTCTTTTATTTTGCCTGTACCTGTCTCAGATTTGCCTCCTGACTTTCAGACCAGTTCACCAAAAAGGCAATTTTCAAGAGATGCCCATGCCAAATATCTCTGGAAATGACAAGGTGTTGTTCATCTCACTAATACCTCTCCGGTCTCTGAGTCCAAGCCCATTTTGCTCAACTCCTATTAACTTGCATGTCTCCTCAGGCACTTCACAGTCCTTTGTAGAACTCATTTTGAGCACACATTATTTTTTTTCTAGAACACTCATCACCCTACATCCATAGTGCCAATTTCCACAAAACTCTCTCTCAGCCAGAAGGGCACTACCCTCCATTATCCATTTCCAACAGACATCTTCATGCTTTGTTTTGTGATGCTCATGGTTCTTGAAGATACTGTTTGTAAACACTTGCTGAAAGCTGCCCTTATCTTCCCTCAAATCCCTCCTCACCTTTCCAACATCTCTGAGGTATGGATTATAAGTACCTTGGGTGCACTGATTCAGTAGAAGCTGCACAATAATGTCCTGGTCTATAATACACATCAAGCAATGATGATGCAAATAAGCTACTCAGAAAAAGTCCTGATCACCAAATTTCCCACTTTCTATCTACAAAAAGTTATGGTTTCCCACTGAGTCTCTTGAACAGATACCAGGAGCTTTTAACAACAGTTATAAGGAACCTCAAGACCTGTATAAACCTTATTTGATTTAGACTGTTTCAATCACAAGTTCCTCAGCACTTGAAAGCCCAAACAGGAGCTATGGGATTTCATATTATGGGCAAAGTCACCAGTTTTTAACATCATCTGCTGAACTTTGTAGCCCACACGCTCCTTAATCAGCAGCTTATTTGCTTCTGATGTACAGTCTACCAGAAGAAAAAAAGACTAAATATTTTTAGTTGTTCCTATGAATTTTACCAGTTGACTGATGGAATTTAACCCTATTACAGGTTGGTATAGTATTTGAAAAGTCCCGAAGGAATTATTACAGAATTCCCACACATTTGACCAGAGAAGCTTTTCTACAGAGCTTCTGTTATTGACAGTCCTGGAGATCAAGGGACTAATAAGATCATCACATTATTCTTAAGAACACACTCAATATTTATGAGGAACTTAACTCCATGTAATAAGGGCCACATTCACTGGCTGTAATGACTTGGATGCTTTGGGGATAAAATTAATCAACATGAAAGAGAATCTTGGAGTCAAACAGGAAAATCTGCACATAATAACAAAGATAGTTACTATCTGGCAAACCTACAGCACAAGGAAGAAAAAAATACTATGATTAAACATAATAAGACTTCACTTGAAATGCAAAATACTCTGGAACAAATTCTGCCAACTCACATAAGAACGGGGAAACAAAGCAGCACACTCTGCAATAAAGCCCATCACAGAGGGAAAACATGAGAGAAGGAGATGCTACTACACAGTCCCTTCATTGTGCTGCTGAGCACTTTTTGTCACCTGCTCTTGAAGTGCAGGAAGTTCAGTCCTAACTTCTGCTTCCAGTGCGCTGGAGCCAGTCACAGGTAGCTGTTGTCCAAGTGAAACACTGCCATCCTTCCACAAACCTTCATGTGCCTGAGCTGGTGGCACTGCTGGCTCAAGTGCCCTCTGTCAATATTATCTTCTAATATTTTCCAACATTACAGCCCTTCCACAGGTGAATCCTGGACTGAGATTAGCTCAAGAAGAGAATAAAAACGAAGAGCTTGCACTGCCACTTAATGGTTTCCTCTCTAAAGCTGTAAGCACTGAGCATAGTCGTGTTACAAGCAGAGAAGGAGCTCTCTTTATCCCAACTCCATGTGAGATCTTAGGCTGCCTGAAGCTCACTCAATATCAAACACACTATCAGGTAATATGTTACTGTCATAACCATGAGTTTAGAAGTAAAGAGAAGCAGTTTTGGCTCATAACCTCTTGAATGTCTTTGCACTTGAGTTAGTGCTGAACCTTTCCTAACCCTTCAGTTGGAGCTTGCACTACATAGTTTTAAACTTGACTTTCAACTTTCAATGATCATTTGCATGTATGTATCTTCAAAGAATGGCATTTGATTTGCAACTATGTGTTGTAATGAGAGGCTAATTAACACAAATATGGTTATTAGCAAGTTGCAGATACTTAAAGGACAAAACCAGCAGACCAAAGCCTGTGACGTACTGTGTGACAGGGATGGAGAACCTCAAGGATGAGCTTATACCAGCCAAGACCCTGCCACTAACTCTATTACCACAGGCAAATCACTCTACAACTTGGTTTCCCCTTCTGTAGTGGGACTGTAACACTCATTTACTTTGCTGGGTAGTTCTCCAGCTTAATTAAACCATTACCTTTAAATTAAAGGCACTACAGAAATGCCAGGAAGTAGCTAGCATCTGAATTAGAAGGCGGAGGTGACACCCTAATGAAGCAACGCTATTTTCACCATCAACAGCAGGCACAGCAAAAGGTCACCCATGGTATAATTGTGAAACCGCATTCCAAGCTTCTGAAGGTAAGATGACTTTTCCCAAAGCTTCATTAAGGAAGAAGATGCATTCCAGCAGCGCCAGGTGGCTGAAATGCTGCAGTTTCACAGGTAAGCTACAACTGCTGCTTGTTTGCCCTTGTCCTCACCCTTTGCTTCCTAACAGCAGCAAAGTACCACAGCTCTTGAAAGAATGCTTTTTCCACAGGCAACTGTTTTCAGGATGATCAAAGACCTATTAAGAAAATTGCAGAGGATCATTTCCCTTCAAGTTGGTAATGCTCAGCACAGTTTTCAATCTTTCCTTTACACAGCCACAGTACAGGCACTCCCACTTTTTGTCTGGGACAGCTTCTCCCAAGTATCATTATATTTTAACATATTCCACACACAGTGGAAATTTCCACCTCTGCGTAAAGATATGGACATTATTGAAACATCCACTACTACTGCGCAGGCTTTTTATTTTTAAGGTACTGGAATAAACTTAAACCATAAGAAACAGGCCAGCCTTTGGTGGAGGCCCAGTTTCATCATGTATCCCAAAAAAGCTGCAACTTAATGTCAGGTGTGAAGCTGGTAAGTCCTGATAAGTCTTGAAAACTGCACCCAAGTTCTGTCCCAGAGACCAAATGTCATATCCCATCTTAAGCTCACTTAGTCTGTACTGTGAAGTCATTAAACCATAACCAGGAAAACTGGCAGCTACTTCCTTGTGTGTTTCACTTGAAAAAAGATTACCCAAGAACAGCTCATTATACACAATGTTCTTGTGTTCACAGTGCAAACACCAAGAAATATCACATTTGCTGTTTACTTTTTAGCAATGTGAAAGCTTTTACTTTTAAGAGCAAGGTGTGCTACAGGAGAGGTCAAGCTAGTTGTTTCTATTACATAAGATGCTCTTGCATTGACTGGATGTGCATTATCCAGCTTCTGTGTGGATATGTTAGAAAATAGTGGAAGATACCCAGGGAACTACATTTGGAACAAATAACTCTCTGATATTTTTTCCCAGTGACTAAATATATACTTGAACATACTTGTTATATATATATATACACACACACTCTAAATATATACTTTTTCTTATACTTGCACTTATTTTAAGAAGACCAAAATGACTGCAACCAAGTTCTCAAGTAAGACAGAAATTGTACTTGTAGTATCATGCCTATGCAACTGGATTCTCTGTTTGCTTTTATCTGTCTGTCAGCTGCCTACTAATTGCTTTTGAGGCCACTGACCTGCTTTTGACTAAATTTGACAGCAGGAACAAGTCCCAAAGCTCCTAACACTTTCATTTAAAAAAAAAATGGTTGGGTAGAGGCAAGACTCTTATAAGACAAGAAGAGAAAGGTTAATGACAAAGGTCAACTCTTATTTGAAGTCAGAGAACCCACAGGAGGGATCACCCCCGAGACACAAATCCTCAGGAACCAGTTTCTATTGGTACTGTTGCTCTTCTAACACTTGTTTCAAATAGAGCTGGAACCAGAAATTAATTCCAGTTCTCACAACAGTTCACCGGCCTTAGGTAAATCATAACTTCTGATGCTACTTCCCCTGCCATAATGTAGCTGGTGTTAAAATCCCTTATTACATTGCTGCAACAACTCACATTTGCAATGGACTTTGAAGGTCTGGAGAGTTGTATTCACTAATTATTACCTGTCTTGAGACATGAACTGAATATTCAAAGTGCCAGCTTGATTAATCTGCAAGTATACATCACATAAGCATGTGTTATGCTCTAAGACCCAAACTACAAAAGCAAAGATTGCTTTCAGGGAAGACTTTATAATCAAGTCAGTTTTGCACTCAAACATGCAATTTCTATTGCCACAACTCTTTTATTAGACTTGATTTAAATTATTCCATGTTTTGGATTAGCACTTTATAAAACACCAGTCTGAAAAGTAAATACCAATTGACAGAAGACAAAAAGGCCATGCAAAGTTTGATTGTGTCCCCAAGGGAAAGTCTGATGTCTGAGATTTTGAAGCTTTGATATCAGGCTGAATGCTAACAGGTAAAGTCCACAGGGTAGTTATTGAGCAGTGTAAAAACAGAGCTTATCCTGCAAATACTGGCAATCATAGCACTGGGATTGTCAATGCCACATTGCAGTAGGCAGGCATTTTTATCTTCTCTTGGTCAGGCACTTCCCAGCCTTCCCAGGACAGATTCTGCTTTGAGTTCTTGCAGGTGGAAAAATCAGATGTCAAAGGTCTTGCTGAAAGTACTACAGCAAATAGGTGAACAGGATAGTGATTTATGATTATTCTTAAGCATGCACAAGGGGGAAGTAGCCTTCAAAAAAGGAAACTTCCCATGCATTAAAGGAAAATAATGCTTTGTAGTAAAACTCTCTAGTAGAAAGGTTCCTCTTTGAGGGCAAGGGAGCAAACTACAGTTTCCATCAATAATAACAGGTTAATCTTGTATCTTTAAGCTTCTTCCTGTAGCAGACTGACTACTAGCTGAGCACTCAATACCTCCCAATACTGGCCTTTACACTTCCTGAAAGAGCAAGCTCTGTCTGCAAATAATAATAAAGCCACAACAGGACCAGCTAAATTTTCCTCTAATCCTCCCCATCTCCCTACTCTAGACAAAACAAATACAACCTGACTAATTTATTCTGACAACATTTATGTCCCTTGCACTGTATCACTGCCCTACAAACATATATTATTTTAATGTAGTATAAACAAATATCTGATTTGCTTAACACGACATCGAGTCCTAGTGATTAAAACATATATATGCATAAAGCAAAATTTATACATGCACAAACCCCTTTATAAGCTCTGAAGATAAAATTATCAGTATTGCCAAACACAGAATATGCATTATATTCTAATGACATGAGACAGTTGATTACCAACAAGCGTATTTCGTTTCTAATTAGAAAAAGTTCAGTGATGATCTCCTTCCCTGCTGTTACTGCCTGGCAAGAACGAACGAGCCGCCCTCTCTGGGGATGGCACAGTAAATATCCCAATGCACATTTATTTCGGAGCTGAGCTACACAGTAGTAGCACCCACCGCAGCACACAGTGCTCCACGCAGAACTGCTTTTCACGCAGCCCTCAGTGCGTGATTTTTAAAGTGTTTACCTCCAGAAAACCGAGCTTTGCAAAGTGCACTGCAGCTGCCTGGCCGCTCCTGCCAGCTCTGCTGTCACCTGCTCGGGAGTTCTGCAGGGAAGGGACCCTCCTTGGCACAGGGCTGAAGGACAGCCGGGTGTTCCAGGCGCTCCGCAGAAACAAAGCAAAGCGGGATTTGCCTCGCTGCGATTTTCACCCACGGACACGCTCGCATATCCCCGTTTCGCACAGCCCGTGTCTGCGGCCGCAGCTGCACCTGTCACCCTGTGCCGGGATCGATAACGCGCCTGCCACCGCCCCCCAAACCTCCCCGAGCATCCTCTGCCCGCCGCCGGTCCCTCCCGAATCCCACCGGCTCCGCCATCGAGCCCGCACAAACAAAGGACGCCGCTCTTATTTTCGATAAAATTCACACAAACTAGGGAACAATACCGGAGGGGCCGCACAATGGGCACCGGCCGCGCCGCATCCCTCACGCCATCCCCGCTGCCCCCCGCCCCGGGACAGCCCTGGGGGCGGCGGCGGCGGCACCGGGGCCCGGGCAGGGCCGCCCGCGGGCGGCGGAGGATGCGCTCACCTGCCACCGTGTACCGGTCCAGGTAGTTGAGCACGTTGCCCACGCTGAGGATGCCGGCGGCCGCCACCCGGGCCCGGCCGAGGCTCGGCGCCTTGCGGAGGGCGGCGGGGCGGTCGGGGTGCTTGCCGCCCGCCGGCGGGTTCATCCTGCCCGACAGAGTCTGCACCTCGCCCTCGCCGCTCCGCCCGCAGCAGCCCCGCTCGCCGTCCTCCTCCTCCTCCTCGTCGCCGCCTCGCAGCCGCCCGCCGCAGCCCGGGCTGCTGCCGGAGGAGCCGTCGCTTTCCAGGCACATCATGGGCTGCGGGAGGGGATCTCGGCGCGGGGAGCCCGGGCGGGGTGACTGTCGCACGGACAGACACGGACGGATCTGCCGGAGCGCTCAGCGCCGCATCCCCGCGCCCGCCCCGAGCCTGCCGGCTCTGACAGGACCTGCCTCCCGGCCCGGCCCGGGCTGCTCCGCCCCCTCCCCGGGCCCCGCCCCGCCCGCCCCGCGGGGTCCGTGAGAGCGGCCCCGGGCGGCCGCGGAGGGCCGGTACTCGGTTGTCGGCAGGCCAGCTCTGGGGGGTACCCTCAGCCCGCCCCGGGACGGCTCCTCAGTGCCCCTCGGCCCCCCGCAGACCGGCCCCGAGGGGGTCTCCTCAGCCGCCCGCAGACCGGCCCCGAGGGAGGGTCCGTCACCCACCTAAGGGCAGCCCTTCAGCCGTGCTCAAACTAGTCCTTACAGGGGCACCCTCAGCCCTCCTCGGGGTGGCCCTGAAGGTGCCTCCTCAGCATGCCCAGCTGCTCTCAGGGAGACCCTCAGCCCAGCCTTGAGGGGATCCCTCAGCCTGCCAAAATTGCCCTCAGACCAACCTTTACCAGGGTCCCTCAGCCCACCTCAGACCAGCCACGAAAATGGTCCCTCAGCTCGGCACAGCCATCCTCACACCATCGCCTCACACCAACCCTGAAGGGATCCCCCAGACCAGCCCTTACCGAGGTCCCTCAGTGTGCCTCACACCAACCTCGAGGAGATCCCTCACAGCAACCTTGAGGGTCCCTCAGCCTGCCGAAATCACCCTCAGACTGGCCCTTACCCGGGTCCCTCAGCCCACCTCCCACCAGCCATGAAGGTGGTCCCTCAGCCCACCTCAGCCCAGCCCTGAGGGGGTCCCTCACACCAGCCCTGAGGGGGTCCCCCCTCAGCTCACCTCAGCCGGGTCTCACCTGCCCAGCATCACCAGTGCTGTGGGACCAAGTCATGGATTCCCTTCATCTACCTTTATTACTCCACAGCGCTGCACAGCGGGCTTCAAACACACCGATGGGCAGAGAGAGCTGTGTAGTTACCCGGAAAAAAAACACCAAACAAAACCAA
Source organism: Acropternis orthonyx (assembly GCA_035583155.1). NCBI lineage: Eukaryota > Metazoa > Chordata > Aves > Passeriformes > Rhinocryptidae > Acropternis > Acropternis orthonyx. Next base: position 7,709,234 of record JAWWEU010000050.1, on the reverse strand, counting down.
TGTCTCCAGCACTACTGGCTCGTGTCCCACACTGAACTCCACGTGGGGCTGTGCAGGCTCACCCTCAGATCTGGTTTTACAAAGAAATCTGTACAAAATCTCTGCTTGCCTACTCAGAGTGCCCAGAGCTGTCTGCAGTCCCAGGGGCTGTCAGGGAAGGGATGATTTGAGGCAGGGCAAGGGCTCCCTGGAAAGTGCCACCAACCTCGCAGCTCCCTGCTCGGCCCCACGCAATTTCCCTATTGCACAGAAGTAGCTTCAGGAACAACATGCACCTTCAAAGCAAGTAAAATTGCTCCAGAGTTCCCCCCACTGCAAACAGTTCCATCCCCGCTCCCAATAAAGTTCCACCTTTGAGCTAAGGACGGCCAAGAGACATTTCATTTCAAAAGGAGCAGTCTTCAAAGAGATAAAAGTGTTCGCAACCAGAGTGGCTCCAGCCTGTTGTACCTGTCGTAAAACTACAAAAGGTAACTAAAAGCAGAGAAATAAAATTATTGCTGGGGAGCCAAGGCATGCTTGTCCAAGAACAGCACGTTAAGATTTCGGATTTCTCTCAGTTTGTTGATCTTACCTAAGAAAATGTGTCACGATTAAAGCCTTTGTCTCCGGGATACGCATTTAAACAAATCCCCACCGCCTTCCTCTGAGGAACACGGAGCTCTGGCAGCACAGCCCCTGTGTGCGTGTGTGCTCAGCATACCTGGCTGTGTCACACCCTGCCACCGATGACAGACTATGCCAGAAATGTGCAGAGATACCAATCGGGGACCCCCGGGATGCTGCCTGGGGGGAAAGGGCACTTTTTGTTGAGTCAGCAGCAATTCAGGGCTGTTCGAGCAACGCTGCTGAGGAAAGGAGCAAACACCCTTCCTGGTGACACTCCCAAATAGTGGTGACACTTAAATGTTGAGAAGGGGGCTGCACAGATGCTCCAAAGTTCATGTCAGTAACAGAAACAACATATCTGGATTAATGATAATGTTCAGGTTGACTTGTTGAAGTCTAGGGAGTAATTTTTTACTCCATAGCAGCATCTGCAGTTCAGATGTGACTGACTACACAGGAGAGGTTATACTGGCAAAACTGCTTATTCACATCCCCACTAATCTCAGAATTCTAGTGGTGTACTTAATGTGGGCAAGTGACAGTGCTCACCCAGAGTATTATATAGCCCAAAAGGAAACAAAAAATGAAACCAAAACAAAAACCCAACAGAAAACTGTAGAATTAAAAAGAAGGGGGAAAATTTAAAAAAAAAAAAAAAAGGAAAGGGAAAAAAAGGAGTGAAATGACTTCACAAGGACCACCCAACTTGCCCAGCAGTGGGGGGCAAAACTCATGGGTTCTTTAAACCAGACATATTAAACAAAGCTGAACTGCAGGTTCAAGGAGTTCCAGAGAGACCAGCCAAAGTGTCCAGGAGCCCTCAGACACATATGGTCTGCTCCACTGTCTCTTCTACTCTAATTTCTTCACTGATTGAGCTACCCCTGGGCTCTGCACACAGAAAGCAATGGTCAGAAGATGTTAATGAGATTAAAAGGTAAGGCAAAATTAAAGACCTCAGTCTTATGAATCAAGTGGTTCTCCTGAAAGCAGCTCAGAAAGCAGAGTTTTCTTAAGGAACTGAAGTTTAATTTAATTTCTTTTCATGTAACCAGTACCAAGCACAGAAACACAGCTGCCACTAAAGCCAAGCTGCTTTACTGCACATGAAAATAGCTGCCTAAGAAGGCTGGGGAGTGACTTCTCCAAGTCCCCTCCATCCACCAAATCCCCAAGAAAAGAAAAACCATGCCAAACACCAACTTGTTATTAAAGCTCAGTGTATATGCTCCAAAGTTTGGGCAGGCTTCTGATGGCCACTGAACAAGGGGCAATGCAGGAGCAGGCTGAAGGAGCTTGCAAGAGCATCCTTTTATTTCTGACACAGAGAGGAGTTTCAGCTCAGAGACACCTCCAAATATGGCACAGAGCCATTGGTTGGGCAGTGGGTACACAGACACAGGGTCTTGCAGCCAACCCTAACACCTTCAGCTGTACAGGGAAAACTCACAGACAAACACAGCAGATGCCAGTGTATCCATGCCATGAGATTTATATCAAGGAAAAGCAGAGGGAACTGGAAAAAACGTGATAGGGTTGTCTCTGGAGGCAGGATGAATCATATGACTGAACTGCTAAAATCACTGGTTACCACCTCTTATGAGGAACAGGGTAGATTCTAGCTCAGAGACATTGCTGGGTTTGGCTGTTACAGGTTCTTGAGAGGCAATTTGATTACAGTGTGCAAGTTCTAACACGGGGAGAAAAATGCCAGTTTTAAGAGCTCTAATCAAGAGGGAAAAGGCATAGCAAGAACCAGAACAATGGCTGAGAGTTGGAGTTAGAAAAATCCTAATGAATCATCTGGTTCACATTTGTTACAGACTGATTATCCTCTGGAACAAAATGCTAAAGAAGGGGTGTGTTCCCTATCCCTTTATGTCCTTCAATCCAGGTTGATTGCCTTTCTAGAAAGTGCAGTTATTGAATTCAACATGAGCTATTGCACTCCCTGCAGAGAGAAGAGGGTGTAATGTGATGATACATGAGGTCAGGCTAGGTGGGTTGAAGTCCCAAACCTGAAGATACAAGTTCTTACTCTGCTTACCAAGCACACAACATTTTCTGCACCCACTTCAGTCACAAGACTGATCTGAGCACAGCCCGTAAGAAAGGACATTACACCAACCTAGTCTTGAAATGGTGATTGCAAAACAGGAATGTCCCCATAGCACTGGGCAGCATCTTCCTAGGAGCTCCCTCATGCTGGGATCACTACCAGGAGGTGCACAGATACATTGAAAATCAAGCCAGAACTTAGCTACTTCATCCTTCTGCTTCCTGGTTATGCATGTCTCCCCTGCTCCAGAAGGAGCCCTGGCCAGTTCCTGCAGATTCCAGCTAACAGGCATTAGTAGGGCTAAGAGAATTTGCAGCCTTCCTGTAGAGAAGTGACATAGCCTTGGGCATGTCTCTGAAAGGCCCTCAGCCCAGCCCCCATCGCTGTCTGCTCCCCATGGCCACAAACACAATGCACTGCATGGGTGACACCAAAGGAAACCAGGGGCAGGTCCTTAACCACGCTCTGCTGAGGGAACTTGCAGGCATCTGGCTGCATATTCAGTGAGGAAAGAGCAGATTCACTTGTTGGTGGCCCTGCTCCCTTACAGTGCAGTCAACAGAGCTTATCCCTTCAGGGATTATTTTCTTCCTTTCATTATTTTGTTAGTATCTTAAAAGCTTGGAAATGTTTATTTTAGTTTATCCTAGTCTGCACTTATTGATTTTTCCTCACCTCCAGAGTTCTAGAGAGGGTCAGCATGAGCAGAAGCTTATGACCAGCCTTCCACCTTCATCCCAAGGGGTGATTGGCTGTTTGCAGAGAGGAAGTAATGGAAATTATCTCTAACCTAGTTCATTTAAAAATCTAGATTTCTTCCTCAGTTAATTGAAATCTCAGAAAAGGAACCCACTTTTTGTACTTCAGAAAGGCACAATAATCTCTCAACCACAACTGTCAGAGGACTGGAGTCTCCCTGAAGTAACACTTTGCTAAAGTGTACACCAGTGTAGCCACTACCATTATCAGGAGCAGTAACTGCCTGCAAAAGTCTAGCATGTTCTACTGTAAATAATTATGACTCAAAGCTACTTTTGTCATTTTCCTGTGTTTTGCTTTATGTAATTCAAAATCGGGACTCAAACACACACACACAGCTTCTCACTTAGGAAAAGCAGAGCTACCCAGAATACCAAACTACAGCATCACAAACCCCAGATTTGGGGTTATCCAGATATAAGCCTATCCTGACCAAATTTCATGAAAGGTCATTATCATCAGGTGGTGATCAAGGCTCTGAGAGCAAAACACAGGACAGTGACAGGAGTCTCTCCAGCCCTGTGCATTCCCGGGCTACAAACAGATTGCAGCTCTTCAGAACAAGAATCCAAGCCCTGCAATTACATACCTACATTCCCATTATACCCCAGTGTTATCTCTTGGCTTCCTTTTTCTTCACAAACTTCTCAGCTGAATTAACCTATTAATGACAATTGATATTACACAGCAGCATTTACAAGCTCATCCAGCTCAGAGGTTTCTGGTGAGAGATGTGGCCAGGGAGATGTGATGAGCCTCAAGCAGCTCTCCCAAACCAGCAAAGGAAGATATCCATTAACACGTATCTCCATGTTTTCCAGCAGTCACTCTCTCAGACTACCCATGGAGACCAGTCCCTGGCTTTAGCTGTTTCATAGGTTCAGCACTCACTGATGTGAACCACCCCCAGTCATCATTCTTTTCCCTCCACACTCATATATGATACATCTCACAGAGAGCTCTGGGCACTGACCACGTCACCTACCGAACAATTTCATTAAGCAAGGAAGATATGAACAGTGCCCTAAAATGCACAGAAGCTTAAAAATCTTTCAGAAGGCAAATTAGACTAAATGTCGAAAGTGTAGCAGGTGTTTTAATCCTTGAATTCAACAGAAACACAATGGAGGCAGAGGCAGTGAATCAAAGGAGAAATTCAAGAACAGAAGTTGGCATCCCAAGGCCCAGTTCCTTCCTGATCCTTGCACTGTTGTGCTTGAAATGATAAATTGTATGCAGAAGAAGCTGTATTTCCATGCAAACATTTAGCTTTTGCAACAACACAAGCAGCTGCTCTCACCCTTCCCTCCCATCCTACATAAGTGCCTGAATATTTGTTTGTGAATTTTTCAGTTACAACATTTGTATAGTGTTTCAGCCTGCCTGGCATGGCGTAGCTCATGCCAACCAAAACCAAATTAAAATTAAAAACCCACACCAAAAATAACCCCAAACCTTCCAAACAACCCTGTTCTCCCCAAAGGCAGAGGCAGTTAGTACAGCAGGCAAACACCACCACCATCCTTAGCGATTTCTTAGGGAATGGCCTTTGATGTTCAGGATTGCTGGATGCAATGATCCATCTCCAGAAGTCCTTGCCTTCGCTGTACTCCAAGGAGTCTCAATGCTCCAAATAAATGGAGTTTGTGGTCTCACCTCAGGTCCCAGCAGGGACTACAATTACTAGAATGCCACATTTTTGGCAAGTTTCGTCTCATGTTTGAATGAAAGATGTAGAGCCTGAACTGTTTCTGCCCACTGGAGATTCTGCAGAGGATAAGATACATCTTTGCCCTTAGTGTGCCACTTCTCAGAACACTGAATTCTTGAGGGCTCATTAACCAGCATTTAAGAACCCAGTGTGGAATGGGGAGCTACAGAAATAGCATTCTTGCACTACCCCAGCATTTTAGGAACGGACTGCCAGGTCCATGTGGGAGCAGAGGAATCCCAAAACAATAAGGACAGGCCCAGCAGTTACCAATTCACAAACAGCTGCCTGGCATCTTTCAAAAGGGCCCAAGCCATGAGGAGGAGATCCTTGCAAAAACAACAGTAAGAGAAACAGTTCCACTATTTGGTTTTGCCCACAGGAGCACAGATAAAAGATGAGGTCACAGAAAGTGGAACAGGCTGGAACTGGACAGCTCTGTGCGGTTTTCTCAGTCAAGTTGACTTAACTCATTTCAAGACCAAATTTCCTCGAGCAACTTTGAAAATTCCAGACTAATACCAGCAGCTGTAACTAGGGCTGAGCATCCACTGTCCCAGACATCATCCCCAAAATTACAACCCCAGTCTCCTAACATCGTGTAATTTACATTAGTGCATCATCAGGGTCACTGGAATTTACAGGGCTCTAAGTAGATCGAAGCATTTATAGTTAGAAAACAAAATACATCTGTAGCTTCAGCACCCAAAGGGTGGATCTGTGCCTTCAGAAGAGAGGTTTATTTTATTTCACACACAAGAATGTTCATGGCTTTTCAGCATTTACAGTGAAACCATTTGGTTTATAAAAGGATACTGGGAATTCACTCTTCTAGAATAACAGCAGTTACATCGTGGGACTGAACGATTGCCTGCAATTCTGTGGGGCAGCATTGGACAGCTAGATATATAGGATGGAAGGAACCAGCTGTTACTGCTAGTGCTTCAACACTTAGTCCAACAGTTTCAAGCTCTGAAGTCCACACTGGTGATCGATCCACTTGACCAAACAGAACAGACCATGCAGGGGTTGCTTCACTAGTGGATTGCCCTGCCCAGCTTGTGAAGAGACCAAGAACACTGGTCAGAGAGCTCCTTGTCTAGCACAGCAAATTCTATACTATGAGCATGAAAATAAAAAAAGAAAGGCAAAGAAAGGCAAAGAAAGGCAGCCATTCTTCAAAGCCAAAGAACTACTCCAAAATTAGAAAGCTGAGCTATGTTTCTACCCAAGGTAGCAGTGGTTGCAGGTACTAGTGAAATGCTTTGAAGGCATCACAGTTTGAATCTAGTCAGGATCAGGGAATTTAAGAGCAATTTGAAGAAGAACATCCAAATTATGCTGAGATCATTCATGTCTTAAAGGGAAGGAGGAAGAAGGAGTTCTTAATCCACTGCCTGGGTAAAATAGCATGAGGTAGGGAGTAGGTAGATTTGAACTGTTTCACAAAGCTGGAACAATCGTGAGTCCAGTTAGTCAAGAAAAGGGCTAGAGGATGATAACAATTAGGAAGCCACTCACTTCCTGAGAAATAGGCTATAAATAAACACGCTATTACCATAGCAAGGAAAAATTTTGGTAACTTGGAATATAGAAAAAACCCCAAAAGGACACAGAATATTCTGTAAGCAATATTTTCATTGTCCAGTCCATTTTAACATAAGAGCAGTGTTGACAGCATCCTGTCTCCTCTTTAGCTAATGGGGCAGAGATGTCAGAAGCAGGCTGAGGCTTCTGAGGCCCAGAAACTGCTAAGTCAGAACTTCAGAGGTTAAAAAAGCTGGATGAGGGTGCTCTGGTCTGCTGATGTGAAACATGCCTGTTCACAGAGAGAACTTCCAGGGGCCCAGAAGGATGCTCATGTTGTGCCAATATTTAAACAGTAACCCAGGCCTGCCAGCCTGGCACCAGTCCTGAGTCAAACAGTGTGAGGGCTGACCTGGGACTTCGTTAATAGAAAAACAGGGGGGGCATATGATTAGTACCAACGAACAAGAGTTTATTAGAAGGCAGAAGTTACCAAATGAATTCAATTTTTATTTTGATGGGATCAAAAGTTTGCCTGCTGAAAGTGTCACTGGACTGCACTCCTGCACAACACTTGGGATTACATGACATGCTGAGCAGGGAGCCAGAGCAGCTGAGACTTACCATGGCACATCAAATGAATTCAACCTGGCCATATAACAGGTACACAGCAGAAGCGGGGATATATTACTAAGTGTATTTCTGAAGGAGTCCCTCAGGAATTTCAGCTCTGTTTGCTTTAATACATTGTTAGTGACAAGGGAGAAGTCAATCAACAGCCATGTTCCAATGCTGTAGCTGTTAGTAAACTGGGACAGCAGAGCTCACTGCTGCCGTGGTGTGGCTTGCTCAGCGAGTTGGAATAATCTGTTGCATGTCTAAGAACACAGACCACGGGTCTTACAGACCAAATGATTTTACTTTGGGAAGCAGTCCCTTTGGAAAGGTGACTAGGCTGACAGTCCAAACCTCAGGAATTTCCAGCACAGTGCCTTGGGCAAATGGGCTGTCAGCACCCCAGGAACTGGAACAGGCAGCAAGAGCTGTCCCGGTGTCACACCTACCCCTGACACGGCAAGTGCAGCTTTGTTGACTCCCACTCAGGAAGGCTGTTGATAAACAGAAGAGCACTCAGGAAACAGCTGCAAGAAAGATGAAGGGGCTGGGAGGGATGTTTGATAACAGCAGATTCAAGAAGCACACGCGGGTTCAGATTTTCAGGCCAAGGGCTGATTTGCACAGGGTTTTGTGCATGTACATGGAAAAACTAATTCAATTGTTACAGTTGTCTGTGTGACAAAACTGTAAAAGAGCCCTGACCAGCTGGATACAAACAAACAAGGTGCATGTTCATTAGTTAACAATGATAATTAGCTGGAGCAATTCCTCAGCAATTGTAGCAGTTCTACTTTACCAAAAATTAATCAAGTCAAATTTAGATATTTTTCTAAAACATGCGTTGTTCAAACACAAACTATAAGAAGTCTAAAACATAGAGGCTATAGGATTAAATTGCCAGAAAAGGTCTCATCTGCCCTGATACTCTGCTTTTAAATATAGTCAAATTCAAATGTATACATACATACACACACACAGACATATATCTATATAAAATAAGAAAAATAACGTTGGGGCAAGCATTTCTGTTTGTTCAAATGCCCTTTTTTTTTTTTTTGAGCAAGTGCAAAGACAGGAGAAAAAAAGGCTTTAACTGCAGTGGCAAGTGGTGCTACTGAGGAGCCTAAATGCCAACTGTTCTTATCACTTATCTATTTCTGTGCTCATTGCTGCAAAACATAATGAACCACAATTGATATGTGGCAAGAGGACGAGGTTTGTAAGCTCTGCTAAAAAACAGAGAATTACAAAGTCAGAAAAAAGCTAGAGGGCATTGCTCAAGCTCTTAATTCTCAAGAACAATAAATTTCTCAGGATTGCTCTTTCCAACTAGCTCTTTTTAGCAGCTAATTCTTCTAAGATGCATCTTGGCATAGCTACTGCTCATTTGAGCTGCTGGGGGAGTTCAAACCTCTCCCTGAAATGTAACCCTGCCATGTAACCTGCAGCAAGACCAGTGGCAGAGCCGGGCAACCCAAGGTAAAAGGCACAAGGTGATGTGTCTGCACGTGTAGCACTGGAACCTGTCATGCTCCTGCTGCTCAGGAACATCTGCCTGCACACCTGCAGGAGTCCCACTTCCCTTCAAAGCATCAGAGCCCAGACACAGTTCAGGTCATGCAGCCTCTGACAGATCAATTCTTGCCACATCCCAGTTCACTACGGAGTGTTCACAGCAAAGAGGGTTGGGCTGTATGCTGGAAAAACCCACTCCAGCAGGAAGAATATAGTAAGGTCTCCAACCTGCATCACTTCCTAAAATGACTCAAGCAGCAATATTCACACAGATGTATGCTAAGGCTTATTTTACAAATTCCACACCTTCATTGGTATCACTGTAAAGAACATTAAAAATAAAACCTTTGCAAGTGAGGTCCATATCTTGCAATAGAGGTTCAACGCAACTGTAACTCAGGTTTTCCTGCCATTCATAAGCTGCACAAACTGCCACCAGCAGTTCCTTTAATTGAATTAGAGCCAGGCTGTAGAATCAGGAAACGTGCTCTCTGCTCTGAGGGGATGATGATGCAGGCACATGTTCTGTCAGAGTATATACATTCAAAATTAGGTCACAGGCAGGTCTGAAAGCATCGCAGCAACACATGTATGGGCCAGAAAGTGGCCTGGTTGTCATAAAAATAGAGGTGAGTGGCCTTTGGTAAACACTGGTGGAGATAACCAGACTCCACCTGAATGCTGCTCCTAAAAAAATAGTTCAGTTTCCTGCCACCTAGAACAAAGTTATTATCTCCTAATGGCACCTGGTGCTTTTACTGTCAACTAGTTTGGGTGTCTCTGCATTACCCTCTCCATCAAACATGGGTTTGGAAAGGTCTTTCAGACCCCCATTATCTAATATAAGTTTCTTCCCTCTATAGCTCCAATTTGGAGACTCTTTTTAAGCTTCCCTGTTCTGAGAGTCATAAATTCTTATCTTGCTTCCAGACTAAGTTCGTGCCAGGCCCAGTCATACCCTTTTGCTCTTTGACTAATGCTATCCTTGGCTTTAAACATGTTTCTCTTCCTGTTGTTCATTCCTGCAGTGTATTTATAGATGGTACACCTCTTTCCTTCTCTCATCAAATGGCTTCCGAGGGTGACTTGGAAATGGATAAACTTTTACTGCACTTGTTTCAGAGCTAAGAGCCTGCAAAACTAGGTAGGATTTCATTCCTGCTTTGTACAGTACATCAATACCCCCTTGTCCTTTCCTGATCGCTAGAACTGCAGTTGTGTTTTTCCCACCTGGCAGGTCAGATGCAGCCCCTGACTGGCCCTCATCCTTCCCCCCCATCTGAGTGCACCTCCCTGCTGTGTACAGCAGAAATCCCTCTGGATCTGGGGGCTCATCACATTTCGTCTTGCTCAGTTGTATCCATTTCGATTCCATTCCATTTTAAAATTCTCCATGAAGGTAAATCAATACAAATATTGAATAAGATTCCATGTATTGTTAGGAACATCATTATTCTCTGCCCTCCCCTCAGCTCATTTCAGTGCTGCCTGCTTGTGTCCCTCTTCTCCACCTGTATGGTTCTATTCTCAAAGGGCAAATCTGTTCAAACACTTTTTGCTGCTATATTCCAATTCTTTTGGAATGCTGGAGTGGAGATTCCTGTACTCAGGTAAGATCCTGGTAATAATTATACAACAGCTGACAAACAAATTCCAGACCTTTTCCATATTCAAGTATGTTGGTTTCCCTAATCAGTTCTCCCTTTGAAAGAGAAAATCTGAATCGCAAACCTACTTTTGTTTATCCTTTCAGTCAATTTAAATAGAATCAATCTATGATCACCCCAGCCAGCAGAATGTTTTTCAGCAACCTCTTTATCATATCATTAACACTTGGAAGAATCATTTTTGAAGTCATATCATCTTGTTGATTCAGGCATATTTTGATGAGGAAAATCTATTAGATACTGTATCCAGGGCTATTTGACCTTGCATTGATGAGCATTTGCTCTCCAGTCTATTATCTGGGAGGCTTGCCTTTGTGTGATAGTCCCCAGTAATACATGGCTCCCTAATAACCCCACAGAGATTTTATGCAGATGTATTCTAATCAAAGATACAAGCCTTCCAGCACCAACGGGCAGAACCTTCTATCCATGCTGGCCCCCTGGTTCCTTACCACCTGTCTTGTCCTGAGCACAAGACAGAAAGGGAAGCAGTTGTTATGCATGGAATTTTCTGCATAATGCAGCTGGATTTCAGAGAAATCATTTACACAGCATGGGGGTTGCAGAAAAGACTGGGAAGTTTGAAACTGCACCCCAGAGTCACCCCTTTATGCTGGGACAAACAAATAACACAGTGCCTGCCTTTAGTTCTGTTTGCACGAGCCTTAGACTGTACCCCAGCCAGAAGGGGAAGGCTGGGAAAGCTGATTTTATCATCACTGTTGATCCATCCACTTTCTACCACTACAAAAAATAGGCTCAGTGATACCCTTGAATCTGAATTTTCAGCTTCTGCTTATAAAATGAAATGCAAGGCCTTGGAAATATTACTGTTGAAAGAGCTGCCACATCTTTCTCTCTGAAGAAACCACAACCTGTTGAACTGAGAAGTCCTTCACAATACACAAGCTACAGCACTTTTATCACCACAAAGCAGCTGGCCCTTCATACCACATGAATGCCCTGTGGGTTTTCTTTTCTGTAAAAATATTTTTAGCATTTGAGTTCCCCTTGATTTCTGGTGGCCTGAAGTCCCAAGGGAATGGGCGGTGAAATGCAATGAACTTTCTCACATCTGAGCACCATGGGAATAACCCTGCCCTCCATATCCAGCCCGTGCAGAAGTGTGCCATAAAAACACCATCACTGGGTAACTGACTTCTGAAATTGTAGCTTCCCTCCCAAGCACTTGGAAACATCCTCCTCCCACACAGACATGGCAGAGCTGATTTCCAGCTTGTTTGGATCTCACAGGTAAGAGCTGATTTGCTTTTGTCAGTAATCACAGAGAGGGTGAGAAAAACTAGTTTTATAGGAAGCAAACCCCGAGCTGACTCCAGGCCATAAGAATGCCCTGCTCCATCTAACCAGCTCACTGGAAAGGTGTGGTTCTGGCACAGCACTGGGAAAAATTATACCACATAAATAAATGCAGTTCTGACAGATTCCATTGCTGTCCCTGGACAAGCCACTTCACTCCTTTCTTCCTCCACGCTATAGTCACCCAGCCAAAGTAAAGTGCCCCCAAAGAGATAAGAAAGACCACTTTGGTGGAAACATAGCCAAAAAATGAAGCCAAATGAATGCAAGGCTTTGCACAGGTAAATCCATGGAAGGCTTCCTTGTCCACAGGCAACTTAAAAAAAATACATTAACAGTGTCCCCTTCAAGGCCCAACCAAACATCTATAGGTTATACCTGTCAGCATGAGAGACTTGTACAATCTCCAGCTTCTCCATGAGCATTTCCAAGGGGAAATGCATGCCTGTAATCATCTTTAAAGTGATGCAGAAATAATCAAACATCTGGACAGTGCCAATATGATTCTTGGTGAGCAGTGAGTTACTCTGCTGGGCTCTGCTGACTCTGAGCAGCTGGCAAGAAGTGACTGGGAAAGCTGCCACCAGCAACTGGCAAGACAGGCATTCCCCAGGTAAGGGCTGTGGAGCCATCACAGAGGCATTTTACTTCCTTATGAAGGAAATCCAAGGGTAGGGAACAACTTCCAGAATCATCTTCTAGGTTTGTAGATGCAGAAAGAGGGGATCCCTTCAGAAAGGACCTACCAGCAACCTGACTTGTTCGTCTGGTCTTTATTTATGTGAAAGAGCTCCAGACAGGTGTTCTAGAATGGGAAGGTATCTACCCATCCATGTCAGGCCTCTGACAAACAGATACAAGCCAGCACCAGCTGTGTGTTTTGGAGGAAGCAGTATCCTCTCAGGAAGTGATCCCTGAGAGTAGCCTCAGTCCCAGGGGAGGAGTGGCATGGTCCTGGCATGCAGAGGAAGGGGCAGGGTCCAGCCCCGTGGGCGTTTGAGGTAGAACAAGCCCAGGAGCACGAACATTTCTGTCATTGCAGCATTTTTACCTCACTGAGCAGTGTGGTAGCACTTCCAGATTCTTCAAATTGCCAGGAGGCATCCAGCTAATCTTCTATGCTCCTCCCGTAACCGAGCTCATACTGCAAGCCTGGAGACAGAGCTAGACTGCAGCGGGTCGGTGCTGCCCGGGGTTAAACCCCCTCCTCACACCTCCCAGTTTGCACATTACCAGAAAGCACCAGAACGTGCTCCCCCTTTCCTAGTGGCAGCAGGACTTCAGCAGAGCTTGCAAAACACTTTGCAAGTCGCTGATGGCAGGTGCAATAGAAACATTATTTACCACTCTATTTTCCTGGCGGTTTTCCTAGATCTTCCGGAGCAGATGGAGAATGAGCAGCACTAATGCTGAGCCGTGGGTGCAATCATTCACACATGCCTAATACTCCTCTGAGTAGCAACCGCTCCTTGGAAAGTGTGCTTACCATGGGTACTACAACAGCCAGAGTCCTCCCCTTGCACAACAACCCAGAAAATACTGTTCACAAGTGCTCCCCGGGCAGCTGGAAGGGGCTCCTGCTGCAACGGGCTCTGAGAGTCCAGGGCTGAGAGTCAGAGCACAGGAGCAGTGACAAAATACGTGAAGTATTTTCCTCCAGCCCCAGGGGACAGGTCACAGTCCTATTCGCATAAAGCAGGGGGAAGGGGGAAGAAGGCTTTGAGTATTGTAATCAAACCACCTTGTGGGAACAAGGAAATACTCTGTTTCTTGTACAATAACGTAAGCAAGCAGAGGCACTAGAAGTCACAGCTCCTCAGCACACATGACTCACCTTAAAATCCCCTGCGATGCTCCCTCACCTTTCATTCCCCAGCCCCCACGGGGCCTAGAGCCCTGCCCATGATCCGGGAGCAGAGTGCTCAGCCTGGGAGGCAGCAGCAGGTGCAGAGCACACCTTCCCAGGGAATGCTCCTCTGGGTGTAACCCTGCCCTGTCCTCCTGGCTGGGCTCAGCCTGCAACACAAGCCAGGCTTTCCTGGATCAGCCCAAATGCGTTCTAAAACCCATCAGAACAGCAAGGGGAAGAAAGTACTGAAAGCATTTTGAAAGTATTTGTACAGTGAGGACTGTCACTAGCTCAGTGACAGCAGTTTAAATGCGTACCCTGGTGAATGCTGGCACTGCTTTCCCATGTTTCCTGGGTTCCCAAAGCTGGGTTCCCTGCAGTATCCTATACCCACTGGTTTTGTTGTGGCCATCCCAGGCAAAGAGAACACCAGTCACTTCCATTTGAGCCTCGTTGGCTCTAAGGACAATGGTGGGAACAAACACCTATCTCATCCTTGACAAAGCCCAGTGCAAGACCTGCTCATATTCTCTGCTTCCCTTTCCTCTTGGCCTCCGTCCAGCCTCTGAAAGTGCAGGTGACAAACTGTCCTTCCGCAGGGAGTGGTGGGACAGGGCACTCCGCGGATCCCGCATAGCCACCCCACCGTGCCTGCTCCTTCCGAGGGCAGGCAGCTCCCTCTCCTGGTGGACGGTCACCTGCACCTTCCAGCTCACCTGGGGTGTGTTCCACAAGGACCGAGTTTCCCAGTCCTGCGGGAGCTCATCTGACAACCACAGACTGACTTCTCCGTGTATAACCAACAAGCTCCACATGAACGGCAAAAATAGGAAAAAATTAGAAGACAGCATATGGTAAACCAATCACCAAAGCCAGGCAGCCCTCAGCCCACAGTTCAGCCTCAGGCCAGGTTAGTTCACAAATATTCCTTCTAGGTGAAGGAAATGCTTGGAGATAAAAGAGGTGCTGAGTTATCTGCCTTTTAGTCAGCCCCAGTGATTGGTGGGGCCTGTTCTTCCCACACACCAGTGAAAAGCAATCCCTGCCACATGGTGCTCTGTGGGAATGAAGAAAACACAAAGTGCAGCAGGAATCCCCACATGGCAGATGGGGACTGTGGCACAGAGCAATTAGATCACCTGCTAAAGGTCTCACTGTAAGGCTGTAGCACAGCCAGAAATGAATAAAGATGTCAAATGCCAATAATACTTCTGTGCTTTCCCCAGGGGACTATCTAAAAATCAGGCGATAAAAATTCATGCAGGTGATACAGGCACGGAAGAAAACACTTCCCTGGCAAATTCTATCTGCACCTGCATCTTTCAGATCTTCATGTCCATCCCTCCCCTGACCTCTAGTGGCTTAGGCTTTGTCCAAAGAGAAGAGTGACTAAGCCAAAGTGAACAGTGACTACCAATTCTGGCCCAGTTAAATGCAGTTTCTTTCTCTAGTGAGAACAGGTGTATAAACAGGAACTGAATCCTGACAACCTCCAAATGATGTTTGAAACCTGTAGCATTTCAAGTAGACAAGCCTGGTTTGTTTTCACTTTCTGCAGAAAGCAAAGAAGGTTTTTCAGAGGGAGTATTAACCTTGGCTTAGCCCTTCTAAGCTCAAGCACATGCAGGCTTATAAGAGATTGGTCTGTCCCTCCTACAGACTAAACAGGGGAAGGGAGGAATTCAAGAGGTGCCTTACAAGCCCATATAACAGAGGGACAGCAGCACCTGGGCCAGTTTCCTCAGGGACTGCACCAGCACAGCAGTAGCAAGTTAAAACACTGGTGCTCCCATGACCCAGATATGAATGCCTGTGAAATATCCTTTTATCCACAGGTCAGTGGATAAAAGCATGTCATGCTGTAGGTTTGGGCCTTGGGTGGAGGGTGCCACAGACACTCCAAGGCTTGCTAGCTGCTCAACAAGTGTGTAGGACACTTGATGAAGTCTGGGTGCTTTATGAAGTACTAAGACTTGAACCAGAACATACCCAACATAAAGTTTCTTTACTGAATTAATGCAGTGCTTAGAAAGGCAACTCCAAGGTCATTGTTCTCAGCTCTGATTGCTGTGTGACACAAACATGGACATGCCAACATTGGGAAAGATTACAGCAGAAATCGACTCACTGCTTTGTCTAACTGGGAATAATTCCAGGTGGGCAATGCCACATAATTTTCTATTGACTTAGGAATGGATTTCCCATAATCTCCTTGTACAGAGGATGCAGTAAATAGCAAGAGAAAGGTGGGAAAATGAAGCTAGAAAAGATGCTTTATTGCTCAGTAAAGACAAAGCAGGTCTTCCCTGTTATTTTTAACTTCAAGGACCTGCTATCCTTCCCAGATCAAGTCTGGAGCTTCAGCCAAAAAACAGATCCCAGACTACCTTCAGAGCCCTTCCAGGTGATGTCTGAAACACTAGGGTATCAGCAGGAGCCCTGCATGCACTTGTCAGTAATGCTAAGAATAAAACCATTTGCGGGATGAGGACCTGTTTGTGAACAGAAGGACAAAAAATTTCACCTAAATTTCTGTACAACTCGTCTTTCAACCTCTCCCTGTTCCTGACATCACACAGTGTTCCTTGAGGCAAAGAGAAATTACCTTCCACTATAAAATACATTTTCTGATATCAGAATAGAAGTGACATGGGTGGAAGCTGATGCACAGACATCCAGTTTGCTTTGAGTGGCACATTAGTCACACACCTGTGGAACATCCAGCATCACACAGGACTTGGCAGGTACCACTGAACACCAGATATGGAAAAAAATAAATGATCCAAGCTACAGAGAGACGGTGCAGAGAGGAGTACAAAGTATTCCAGCTTTTCTACAGAAATTACAGAAATAGAGTTGGTTAGAGCTGTTAGTTTTACAGAAATACATTTTACTAATCTGCCTTCATCCATGAATGTTCCCAGAGTTGAGTGCTGTTTTCAACTCTCTTCTGCCTAACCCATTAAGATGGTTAAGAGCAACTATTCTCCTAAAAACCAAAGTTTCTTTCTCACAAATTGATCCTCAGCTCAGGTTTGCAGAGTGGAAGCATAGCCAGAGCCTCCCGGGCATTTCCACCTGACATTGCCCATATCTGTGTAGATGCTGTGACCACCCTGGGTTGTGCTTTCCCAGCCCTTGGATTTGGATGTACAGAAATTGGTAACTGCTCATCAGTCCCCATTCCCTCAGAACTGCCCTGCATCCTGTGAATCCTGACATTCACTTGCCTGGTCCTAAAACTTATCCTGCCCTGGTTTGTTATCACAGGGCTGGTTTGGCCATATGTGCTTTTTTGAGAGAAACAAGACCCAGATTTAAGGCCAAGAGAGATTTTGGTAACAGTCCAGTTTTCTTTTTTTGCTACCTTTTCCCCCTCAAGACACTGCTTTGAGGCAATTAAATTCCTTATTTAGGTAAAAAGTAGCATCAGTTACTTACATATTTTATATCTGTGACTCAAGTGAGGGACAAATAGAAGTGTCACCACTCCAAGGGCCACTCCCAGTTTAGCAGCTGACATACGGCCCAGCTGCCACATCCATTCCCTGCCGTGAGGGCAGACGGCAATCCAGGGGGATCCAGAGTCCTCTCACCACACAGCCCTCCAGGGCAGACCCAGAATTTGACCACAAGGCCACAATTGTCATGAAGAGCAGGAGTAAGGTCAGGTCACTGCAGGGCCCTTTGGTCCCTGAGAGGGTGCTGCTGAATAAGGACATTGCCTGCCGTGGCAATACAGACCCTCCAATGGCACCAGTTAATGGGAACATCAAAATCTATTCCTAACCTGAAATCAACAGTCAGTTTAACCCTGAATATTCAAGATACGTCATCCACACCTACAAGAGTTCAGCAGCACTCTCAGCAGCAGCCTTTGCAGGAGGTTTAGGGTGGGTCTGTGCACGTTTAACCAGCCAGCAGATATTCTGATCTCACAAAGGGGATCTACAGAATTAGATCAGTTAATGCTGCTGGTAAGATTTCACTGCTACACATTACCATAGAGACCCAGAGTCTGATCCAATCATCCCATCTACAAAAAGACTCCCACTGGCCTCATTCTTTAAAGTCAGACAGGTTCCCTGAGACTTTAGCTTCCTCAGTGCACCTAATGGGAGCACGTATCTTGGTCATTAATGCTTTAGAAAATGCCACTTCGCACAGGCCATTGCATTTTGTTACTAAACTTCATTTTCTTCCTGTTATTTACACAGGGTTCATTACCTTTTCTACAGGGTGTGATTCCTGGGGCTGTCCTGTGCAGGCCCAGGGGCTGAACTTGGCTGATCCTTGTGATTCCCAACTCAGAATATTCTGTGATTCCCCCTTAAGTGCCCTTGGACGTGTTTCACCCCAGAGGCGCTCAGGGACATCGGTGTCCCCTGTTTGGCAGTGAGGCCCAAGCCATGCTGAGCACATCTCTGCTGTACTCAGGGGGGGAAAGAGGTGCCTTGGTAACTTAGAACTGGGTTTAAGAGACTCAGTACCACCCCAGGGGAAGGTTGTGGCAGAGTAGGACTTCTCCAAGTCCTCTGCAAATGTCTGCCTTCATTTAAATTTCTGCCATAATTCCCTAGAGGATAAATAATCTGAGAGAAGAGCCTACTGAGTGTATTGGGGAGTTTTCCAGCAGGAGATTGCTGTCAGCTCAGGTGCTGCTGTGGGGACACTGCAGTTCAACATGTACAGTTTTCAGCACAGAAACACAGAAGGAGACCAAAGCCAACAGCTACAATACAGCATGTAAAACCAATTTCCTCCTCACTTGTCATAGTCCTGGGGAATTCTTGTTCAGAACTATTTTGACATGATTGTTTTAGAGTTTAATGTTAGTAAGGATAAATTTAATTGCAATCTTGCTATTCCCTCTTAAATAATAATAGATACATGTAAATAAAATTTGAAGGGAATAATCTTTTTTCACTGCACTTTCCCATAAAGGAAGCTAGTGGGGGAAGAACCATCCCTGCACTGATGTTGATAACACACACTCCAGAGAGATGTTCACCCTGCACCAGAAGGCCCCGGACCATCTTGCATCCTCAGTAGTGTTAATTTACATGCCAGGCTGCCAAAAACTGGATTTGGGAAGCCTTCCAGCAAAAGAAGAGATTCCCTGTGGTCACTTCCATGTGGTATACAGTGATTATTTTTCTTTCTCTTTCCCTGTGTTCATGAGACTGAGGTTGCTCTAAGTGTGCTGCCAATTCCCATTCATTTATCTTTTTACCATCTGTTTCTGGTAATTTTCTGTGTGCCAAACACTTTGGATTTTTATTACCCACAGTTAATGCAACTATCTGGAAGCCTCTCCCTGCCTATTCTCCCTTTTCTTTCTGTCCTGAGCAAGCTGCAGTGAAAAAGGAGACACGAGCGATGTTGTTATCCTAAGATGCCTTGACTTACCATCTTTTATTTAATAGAATCTGCATTATCACATGATACACTACAGCATCAGTTATTAACTTTTCATGGTCATATTTCAACAAGTTTCCCTGTTCATAAAGTACTTTTGATTGCCCTTCAATTTTGTTGCTCACAACAAGTGGAACTTCTTCACAGGAGATGCATAAAGCGGTGTCATCATCAACACAGAGGAGACCTAAAGGAAATGCAGTCTGACGGCAGCTCCTGGGAGCCACAGCTACTGACACATCACATCAGCTCCCTGTGCAGTCCCCACTGGTAAGGGGGGGCCAAAGCAAGGTTGAACCAGCTCTTACAGGTCCCTGTCAGGCACAGCTGCCACATGCCCAGATTGGAGGGACTTCCCCCTCGTCCTGCCCCCTTCTCAGGCCTCCTGAGGGCACTTGCTGTGCCCTGTCTGGGGGCAGCTCACTCGGTGCCAAGCAGGGACACAAGTGCTAATTCGCCCTCCCTGCAGAAAGAGATCCCTGCCCTTTCCCCAGGATGGAAGGCATTGTGGGTTAACAGTTCACTTACACCAGGATCCTTTAGAATCTTTCAAACAAATGTTATTTTAGGGATCGAAACCAATTATTGTTTAGTTTCTTTTTTGCTGTCTGGGAAGATCTAGGCAGAACTGCACCCTTGAGATCCCAGCAGAGTCTAGACCATCTCTGACATGACCCTCTCCTAGCACTGGCCACCCTCTGTCACTTAGGACCAGAAGGCAGAAAGAAGAGCACTCTTGAGCTAATATATTACTTTTCTGTAACTTCTCCTGGTAATTTTGATCAATACAGTCCCAGTCCTTAACAATCTGCAGAAATTATTTCTCTGGACCTTTTCCCTAAGCATCTGAACACAGAGCCACAACCTGCATATGAGTGAAAAAGGTGCCTCTTGTTCATCAGCACTGTCTCAAGTCAGCTTTTAGGGGAGATTTAGATGAAAGCTCACCAGCAGCTGCCCAGTTGAGTCCTCTTCTGAGCTCTGAGGCCAATTTCTGAAGCCACTGAGAGGGTTTTATCCAAGGTCTATTAGCCACTGTACAGCAGGGGGTACATTACCATGGAACAACAACTCACACAGAAATAGCTCAGATTTACAGTGCAGCCAAACAGAGTGGGAAGTTAAGCAGCCCCAGGTGTAGCCCGAGTAAACTCCTTGTAACAGGAGGCAAAACTGAGAGAAAACTGAGCAGGAAAATGGCTCTAGGAAGGGGTGTGTGTGTGTGTTTCACTCATTTTCCTATTTAATATCAAGAATTATAAGTTTTCTCCAAATTTTTACCATAATCCTATAGTAACAACAAATAGGCTTTAACTCACTATATACATGGATAGAAATATAAATGCATTTCAACCAATATCATGCAGACATAGAAAATTAGATTCCTGTAACTGAACAGTTCATTACCAAAATATTTATGTGCTGTTGTTTGTATGCCCCTGTGATATCAGTGAAGTTTTACTCTCCTCTCATTCTAATATTTTGTGGGAAGTCACAGAATTCCCTCATGACAAGGGAGACAAAGGCCTTGCTCAGGATTCAGACAACAGCTCCTCGGATGTGATTCCCACTCCAGCAATGTTCTCAATAAAATCTGAAATGCTCCTGTGTCATGACATTTATCCAGTCAGGTTAATGATATATTTCATGGTGTGAAACTCTTAGGAGGCAGCAAGGACTAACTTACAGATAAGCTCATTGAGAATTCATTTCTACAGCACGGAAACCTCATGTCAAATTGCACTCCAGACACACTGCAGGGGTTCCCAAATGCTGGGGCTGTTCGTGGTGGCCAAGTGAGCACGAGGCAGATGAGCAGCAGCTGGAAGGGGAGGACGTGGCTGTTCGCAGGCTTTGCAGCTCAGGGCACTGGTGAAAAACAAGGATACCGAGGTAAAGTTTCCTTTTCATGATTTGGAGCAGCCCAGTCCCAAACAGAGAACGAACCCCTCCTACAGAACTGCTGCCAGGAAAGCTTGAGTGAATCAGCCTCAGACACATCATGTCCAGGGTAAAGGACACAGTCTGACAGAAGCTCTAAAACCCACATTGCTAATAAGAGCAAATGAAGCTTTATTGAAGTCTTTCTCCGTTGACCTCTCCCTGTGAGACTTTATCCTGGGTCCCAGGGCATTTCCTATTAGAAGAGCATTTAAGCATTGCAAAAATCACTGAGAGCGCACAGCGGGAGCTCCCTGGACCACATCTTTCAGAAGTTTAAGACAGCCTGGTACAGCACAGAGTCCAATATTCACTGTGCCCTGGAAGGATGGAGAGGGCCACTCTAAAACATCAATAGCACAGGCTCTCTGGCATTTAAGCAATTACTTCATTTCTCTTGCTGCTGTCTGGAAAACTAATCCTTCAACAGTGATGGACCTGAGCTTTCTGCTCTATCAGTCAGGGCTAATTCTCTTGTTTTCTCACTCAGACTTTACCTTGCTGCTGTGCATATCACAGCCAAGCTTTATCCCAGAGGTCACTGTTTTAATCAGCATTTCAACATCTCCAGGAATGGAAAACACTACATCAAATGTCAGGGCTTTTTTCTCCCTTGGTTTTTTTTTTTTTTCCCCCTGTTTTAATAAACTGCAGTTCTGTTTCTTTAATAGGTTTAGTTCTCACCAGTGCTCAATTCTTACTGATTTGTTAAGTCTAATTAGTCAGTATTCAAATGTGCCATGCATTAATTTGGCTACTGCTCAAATCCCACACAGATTTCATAGGAAAATGGATTATTTGAATTTTAAACACAGCCTGTTCCACCAATTCTGACATATTAAGCAAGCTCACAAGCCATTAAGGCCATAAAATACCAGTTGACCCAACAACCTGCCATGGCAGGGAACAAACAAAGCTATTTACATTTATTAACTGATGCTCTGAAGTGAGAGCTACACACACACTCTGATCCTGGATGCTTTGATGTCTCCAAGGGCGGGGTGAAGCCAGGCTGCTGCAGCCTCTGCACAGAACCATTGCCATTCCAACACAGGCAGAGCCTCGGGGCTCCCCAGTGCCAGCACTCCCTCCAGCCTTCCCAGGCTGCAGCCTCGGAGCACAGATCATCCTGCCCCCTCCATCTGCTTAATATGATAACCAAGTCATTCGAACTAATAGTCTTTAAATACATCTCTTAGGGTAGTCTAGACAACTCCTTAGCATTGTCCTTGGAGCAAGGAGGGCCCTTTTGTGTTCCTGGGCCAGTTTGTGTTGGAGAAAAGGCAGAGACTGATTAGAGCTCAAGGTACCCAGTTAGAGCCAAGCCTAAGCCCCCACTCCCCCTGTCACATTCACCAAGGCTTTGCCTTCACTTCGGAAACTCAAACTCTCCTTTCAGAGGTGAGGGCACAGTTGGATGCACCAGCCTTTCCAGGTTCCCCCACTGCCTGTGGCACACAAATCCGTGCCCATGAGCCTGTCTAGACAGGGATGTTGGGGTGATAACTGGGCTGTGCTAGCACCGGAAAAGGAAAGTGCATTTGAGCACAAGCACTGAAGTCCCCTCTGCTGATGCACTTGAGCAGCCCAGCACAGCCACTGTCCCTTCAGTCAGCCTGGACAAGGCCACAGGGATCTGGGATCGAGGCTGAGCACTCAACATACATTTCACAGACCTGCAATAACTTTAATTCAGCATGACAGCACCTTCCAAAGACAGCAACCTGGGAAATAAGTGTTTCAGGGTTCATGTCAGGGTTAGCCTGACTCCTTTGGCAACACTTCCTCCTCCAAATAACTGCAGAAATTACAGGAGAAAAGCAAATCCACCCAAACCATGGCAATAATCCAGGACAAGGACCATTAATAAAATCACCCTAAGGTGAAAAACACAGAACTGCAACTGTAATTCCACCACTGTAGATTCCACAGGGCAGCAATATTCACAGAGTGACAGTATCCTCACATTGTGCAACAGCAACTGAAAGGGAACCTTCCAGCTCTGCCTCTCTACACAGGAACAGAAAAAGGCAAAGGACAAGAGCAAAGTGGGGTTGCTTTGGCCACCAGTCTTTAGGCATCACTGACTCAAAACAAACAGGGGACCAGGCAGAGAAGGGGCCTGGCAAATCATCCACAAAATACCTCACAAAACTGCCCTGGAAACGGGATCAGTAAGAATGATGAAATTAGAAAACACAGAAGGTGAAGAAATCTTAGAAAGCATAAAGCTGTTCTACCACACAGGCACACGAGGCCACAGATACAAGAAATACACTGTACTGTCTGAAGGGGAAAAATGACAGCAATGGGATGTTTTGCAGTGGAAGATCAAGTTTGCATTACCTTTGTCATTCCCAGGTCAAAGCCATCGAAAACTCTCTACAGCAAGAAGGAAAGAGATGCACCTGTGCTATAAGAGTGAAGGATGAGGACAAAGATACAAAGCCAGAGGTGGAGAGGCCTTGGACATTCCCCAGGAGAGAAAGGCTTTTTGCTGGATGTAAATTAAAACTGTGCAAGGAGAGCACTGTGCCGGTAAGTGAAGACGGATGGCTGCCATTAGCATGAACAGCCTTGTCTGACACATTTTGTCGGCGACCCTTCGCTGTGACAGGGAAGGCAGAACACTGCCAGATTGCTGGGGTTAAAAAATTAAAAATCTCCATAATAGTGGTGAAATGAAGGCGTCTAAAATAACTTCTTCCCTTCCCCCTTCCCCCCACCCCAATCCACTTACAATTAAGGATTCAACAGCAACACAATTTTCTTTACAGAAGGAGAGAAAAGGTTCTTTCTGCCTGACTTAATGTATTGCATGGCAACGTTTTGGTAACAGGGGGACAGGACAGTGGCTCCTGTAAGAAGCTGCTGGAGACTTCCCATGTCCAATGGAGCCCATCCCAGCCAGCTCCCAGAGGGATCCATTGCTGGCCAAAGCCTCCCAGTGTAATGACAGGGTTTGGAACAATCTGGTGGCTTTACCCCTCACTGCTCAAAGCTGCCCTCTGCAATTCCCTTTTCAGCAATGAACTGACATTTTAGGGCAAGTCTGGGGTTGTTGCACCCAGCTGTTATTGTCCACTGGGGTTCAAGCTGGAGAGGCAGAGCCCTGTTGGCCACAGAATCATCTTTCCCTTCAATAGGCTGGGCAATGTGTGGAATATTTATGCAGGTTTGTCCATGACAGAACCAAAACTGGTAGTTCTATCTGGAGAGGTCCTGCCTTGCACAAACCACTTGACACTCGCCAGCTGAAGCCCTTTCTGCCAAAGCTGTGTCAGACCTCTTTGCAAATTCTAGGCAGGTGCAATGATTTGAACAGAGAGCATTATCTATCTCCAGTAAGTGAGAAAAACACAATAAACTTGGCAGCTTGTCTTAAAAACATCCAGGAATGCTGGATTCTAGCCCATTTCCCCAGCCAGCAGCACCTCCTCTCCTGCTGTTCAGTGACAGCACACGCAGAGCAGAGTCCGTCAGCAGGAGTAGGGGGGAATTACTGGGGAAACGCTGCTTCAAGTTGAAGGAGAACAGTGTAATCTCCAGTTATCTGTTATTATTCATTATTAGAGGCAGAAGAGCCTCACAGTGATCATTACACAGCAAGATGTAGCAGAACTGAAGTTGTCACACCACAGCCTTTAATCTTCTCCTCACCCTGCTCTGCCAGTGACTCAGTGCAGGTGGAGGAGCACAGCACACCACCAGCCACTGCTCCACATCGGGGAAGCACATCCCAGCTCCTTCTCCAGCCTTTTCACCCAGAGGACCTGGAGCTTATGCGCCTGGGAAGTGCCCTGTTCTCTTTGTATGTTACTCAGTTATTTCCCTGACCGTCAACGACCCTGCTGTTACTCAGAAGCAAAAGCATTTTGATGTGGGTGCATTTTGTTACCAAAAAAATCATAGTTGGAGAAACTCTCTGGTAAACCATATGGGAAAAAAAAAAAATCTGCAGGAGAAGAGATTCCCAAAGCACCTCAACCAACCCTGCAGTTATTAGAGAAGTAGTCTGGGGAGGAAGGAGAGCTAAACAAAAGCTGCAGCACGTGCAGCACTCTCAGCCACTCGATGGATTCTCATTAAGATAATGTCACTTAGAGCACAAGTTAAACAAGATGTTACAGAAAATGGGCCTGTCAGCCAGACAGGGATTGCAGGCACTCTCCTAATTCCCAAACACAGCCTATTGACAGTGATTTACATGTGACAGGAAGGCTCCCGAGCAGATGGGAGGCTGGCAGGCTGTTCGAGAGCTGCAGTCCAAGGAAGATTGCCACTGAAAGCTCCGACAGTTCTATAGAGCAGAGACAAACTAAATATGCAAACTGTAAATGTAATTAAAAGGACTGGAGGGATTGGTTAGGAAGGGAAAACTCAAAGGGTTTGAAAGGTATAATGTGGAAATATTTAGGCTAACACGTAGGTTTTGTATGACAACATTAAGATGGATGAGTATCAGACAAAGAATAAATTTATGGGGAAATCCACAGGGCTGTTTACGAACACTACAGATACACTTAACAAAGATAATTAAAAGTTATAAGCAGACATGACATTTAAGGAAAAAAAGATTATAGGAAACAACCTGGCATCAGCAAAGAATAAATGATCCAGTATAGCCTTCATGGGTAAGTCTCACCAAGGATGCACTGCAGACGATGGATACAACACACACCTGATTGCCATCCCCACACTCACTTGGGTTCTGCAATTTTGAGTCTCTTTGTTCAGCATCAACATTGTCATTTTTCATGGCATATCAGGACTTTTCTCCTCATAGTCAACCTTTAGTTCTGTCCCTCAGGAACACCTACTGCAGCCTCCCCATGCGCTGGGGGGAGGAGGGCTGGGGCAGCCCCCACACGAGGGGTAAGCCCGCTATCCCGGGGTGTGAGACAGCACAGCCCGGCTGTGCCTGCACAGGCAGCCCCTGGTTTGCCCCCTGCTCCAGGGGAATGGCCCAGCACAGCACTCAGGGTGCTCTGCAAAACCCCCAGCAGTGCCAAGGCATGTCCAGGCAGCCATTCACAGGTGGGGATGCACACAGATGACCGAAAAGTCCCTGCACAAGTTACTCTTTCAGCTGACAATGGCAGACACACTGTGCCCATCAGTTGTCCTCTGAGTTGTACTTTACACCACACAGAAAACAGACCACAGCACCTGCAATGTCCAACTCCCAGCTCCCCTCTCTAAAGGGAGGCTCCTCTGAGCCTCCAGGGCGATGGGGACACACACCAGTAACACTCCCGTGGCTGGGGAGGTTATACAGGAACCAGGACACCCTTCTAAGCAACAGCAAAGTCACCCCCCAACACAAAACACAGTTGTACATTTTATCTGCAGGCTTTGTATGCCAGATGAAGCTCTCACAGGCCAACAGCTTCCAGAGCACAGTTAAACACAAACTCACCAGCATCACCACTGAGTCCCTTCAGCGTCTTCTCATAGCTGGAGAGATGAATTTCCTGATGGAGGCTTTGTTCTTCTTCCCTCTCAGGACTGTTCTTTGCTCCATAACACTTCTCACACCTTCTGTCTCACAGAGCTGGCTGAGAGCTTAAAGCTCATTGACCTTTCTACTTCTCTCTGGATACAGAAATCCACCTAACTGCTTGAGGGTTTATATATCTAAAAGCAGCCTTGAGCATCCCACCACATACCTGTTGCTGGAGACTCTAGTTAGTGAGACCCAACCAGAAACACTTCCTGGATGGATTCCTGATGAAGCAACAGCTGTATCAGAGTATTTGTCCTGTGCAATAAACCCCTTACTGCTAAGGCAGACATACAGACAGAAAATAATAAGAAGCCCAGCTAAACCACTGTGAGCTCTTAGAAGACTCAGAACTGCCTGTACTTGGGACAAGACCAAACTAAGGTTGCAGTGGTCTAATTTAAAATAAGTGAGAACACCTGGTTGCTATTAAAGGAGTCATGAGCATCATTAGTCACCTGTGGCATTAAGAGCAAATAAGGCTCTCTGAGCACCTGTGCCTTTACAAACCCCTCCAAAGCTAAGGTTTGACAAGGTGGTGTGTTTGATAAAATTTTAAAATAGGAGTAGTGCAAGTCTGACATAAAGTGATTGATGCATTAAATACAGGTAAATATGTCACCCAAGATACAGTTTACAAGTATGTAAAATAGGTAATTTATGTGTTAAAAAGCTGCAATTCTTTTCCTGCAGAGAGATCAATGCTGAATGCCCATTCCTCCTACATCCCAGCTAAGCCAAGGAGACTGGGATGCTGCAATGGTTGGGATGTACATCATTGCTGTGTATCAGCAGTTTTGGCAGATATTAACAAAAAATCCTACTTTCACTGAAATGTTGGCAGCATTTTCAGTCAGGGGAGATGCAGGAGTAATTTTATCAGACAGAGAAAAACAAGTATCTTGCCTCCATCAGAGACCAGCGAGGGCTACTTCAGGAAAAGATGCAAGAAACTCTACAGGGTTTAAAGCTACTGCCTGATTTTAGAATAAAACACTCCCCCTAAGGATCTTTAAAGTAACTGTCATTCATCACAGGGATTTTTCTTCTTGTTGCCCACCAGAAACCTTTGGAAATGTTTGTTTGCAGTTACCTCAGTGCTGCTGGTGTGTAGGAAGGTGTCCTGTGGGTACAGAAGGTACAGATGTGTCTCACAGCTGTTCCACTGGCTCAGGTCCCTCCACCTCCTTGGCACTGCATTTTGTGTGTGTGTATGTTAAACATCAGACTGCAGTGTTTTATGTACCCATAGAATTATAATGCAGCCAGTAACAGGCATTTATTAAACAATGTTCTGATTTTATAAACATGCTTAACTTGCCTTCAAACTTAACACCCCTCCTTAAAAAGCAGTGTCACAGGCATCATACCTGTGAGAGCCAAACACAGCCCATGGTTATCACAAGGTGTGAAGTAAAGCAATGTTTGGGCAGCAATTATAACATTCCTCACGGGTACTTGTAAGCATCAGAGGAATACAAAGTGCTTTGATCTAAAGAAGAGTCAGTGCAGGATTCCAGGTAGAGTTTAGCAGAAATTTATTCCATTAAAAGCTTCATTAGCCTGAACTCTTTTGCATCCCATTAGTTTCAGACACTCTGGTTTAGCACCCCTTCACTTTCTTCCACTTTTCCACTCCTTCCTTCTCTCAGGTGCTTCCTGAGTTCTTTGCTATCCACCAGCACAAGCTTCCATCACCACCACTGGACACTGCTCCAGTAAAACATGCTAGTTCAGGAAATACTTCACTGGCACTAAAGCCTTCCAAGGGAATTGAATTCAGTTTCCTAAAGGTTAAATGCTAGGCAGACATCCCTTCTACAGCCTTCATGGCACAGGATCTAGAAAGCCATGACACCGCTCCACCATGGTAAATACTCAGCTGGGGGTTTTTTTGGCTACTTACAAGTGAACTGAGTGTTGCACTCTTCCCTCCTTCCCATTTCATTCTCTTTTAAGTATCTCATAAGATGGGAGAAAACTGCAATACTGGTGCCCAGGTGCCCTTGTTGGTCCCTTCAGAAGCTGAGAACTGCTGGCACCAGCCCAGGAAAGCAGCAAAGAACAGGAGGAGCTTGGGGAGCAGCTAGACTTGCCGACCTCAGAGCACTGCAAAGGAAACCAAACACCAAAAGAGAACGGTGACTGGCAGGGATGGGATGACTGCTGCTGGAAATGAAAGTGCTATGAATAATCAGGCACCTCTGACCCAGCAAAACATTGGCTTCATTTGCATCACAAAACTGATTGCAGATCGTATTGGGGAGGAGAATCAAGCTATTCACTGTGCTTTCCCCTCACCAGAAAAATTCTTTTCCTCTGTGCTGTTGAGCAATGAAATACACCTGATTGGATCTGCTGAGACATACAAGGTCTGGACTGAGGGGTGGAATAACCCACGGGGGGATGCTGAAAGTATCACAGCCCGTGGGGTGATGTTGCACAGCATCAGGCTCAAGAGTCTTCTCTTATCAACCTTTGTTTCTTTTATAAACAAAAAGCCTTCTAAGAACCTTTCCAAGGCTTTATTGGATTTCAAGAAGGATAATTATAGAACTGAGATTAATCCAGTGGCTCTCCTGTGACAGAATACAACCAGTTCCAGCTGCTCAAATGCAGCATGACTTGGCAGGGCCCCACAGATGTTCTTTCCTGGTTTTTTGCCTATTCCAAGGGATGAGGGGAGTGCTCCCCATTCCCAGGCACCCTCACAGGCAGGGTGGGGGAGCCCAGGGCTCGAAGGAGGCCTGAGGAGGGAACAGTGTTTGCAAACCAGCAGAAGGACCTCTGAAGAAAACTTTTGCCCATAGAAGTTTTGGGATAATATAGAGGACCTTTGGGTTTCTTAGTTCGCAAAAGACAATTCAGCTGCACAAGTAATGAGGGCAAAGAGGAATAAAACACAAGAAGTTCCGAGTGGAGAGCAGCCCAGCCGGACTCTATAAACCTGGGTGCTCTGCCACCTGCACCTTCAGCCATGGCACAGGGAGATCCTGGCGTGCTGTGAAATCCCATTCCAGAGCAGTGCACAGGGCTATGGTTTGGGAGGGAGAGAAAAAGTTATTTCAGGTGATGCCTAAAGGGAACTTTAGTTCCTTCACTGGCCATGTGCCAGGACTCTGTGGCTTAACTAAACCAAGTTTTTGGTGGCATGAAAAGGGTGTAATGTCTGAAATAGCTACAGTGTCCCCCAGCCGCCCCAGCACTAAGTTCAGTGCAGAACTTGGTGCCACCTGCTAAGAAGCAAATTCAAGACATGAAGAAAGTGATAAGAAATTCTACTCCTTTTACAAATCCTAGCGAGGAAGTGCCATCTTTAAGACACAGGCCAGAGAGGCTCAGGCTCAGAGCCTGAGTCGGTGTTAGTCCTGCTAAAAATTGGGGGAAAATAACAAAAAATAGACACCCTTTGCCCTTAAATTACAAAGGAAAGAGAGAGGCAGTTGAAAAGATGGAATTGAACCAGTCAGCATGATCCTGCTCATTTCTAGGCTTTCAGGGAGGAGAGAAGAGTAGGAGTAGGAAGGAGTTTGTCATGGACTCCATGTACCAGTTCCAGAACAGCATTTGACATCTCTTGCTCATGTGTCAAATCTGTGCCTGCACAGTGGGCAGATTCAGCTTCTGATTAATTTTTCATATGAGGAATTTAATGCTGACTTAACAAAAGTGATAAATAGCTCTTCTATTTCCAGGGCAAATCCTGAAGCACTACGGAGCTGCTGAAATCCTGCCATGGCTGAAGCTCTCGGACCTCTACAAGCCGTTGCATTCAAACCCAATAGCCAAAGTGCCTTGTTGGACATGGGTTCTCTGGCACCACAGGAATTTCCAAAAGGTCAGGGGTATAATGGCCATGGCTGGCTTTTACAATCAGAAAAAGTGCCTCAGTCTGTCAGAACACCAACTTTTATTTTAAAGACAGTGGTTACACTCTCACTGAGTTTCACAAAAAGTTTCTCTATTATTATTTCCCGTAATTGTCACATTTCACTGCCTGGGTCTAACTCAGATTTCAGAACAAATTTTTTTAAAAGTGAGGTAGACAGAGGGGGAAACAAAAATTGCAGTTGCTGAATGATGCTCTTCGTAGTGACAATAGACATTCACAGTCATTAGAGGAATATTGTGCTTTGTGATCCTTACGTACTGGGAGAATCAGGCAAGATTCATAGCACTTCACAATTCACTTGCCAATGTCTTCCTCAGGCTTTGGCTTTAATGTGCTGCTGGAAACCACATTGTGACAAACAATGAAATTTGGCCAAACTGATCATGTCCTGTTTGGTACCTGGCACGGTATTGAGACAACAGATACCCCATCCCAAATCCTCTTTACTTTAGAGACAGGAGCTCAAATGGACAGTTCTATTTAAGTGGTTTTACAGCTGCTTCTGTTCACTGATGAGAGAAGATACTTACCCAAGGCCTGAGGATATGCTGAAGAGCCTCAAAGGATTAGAAAGAGGCCACTGACATATTACATATAAAATGATCACAACCCTCTACTCTTGAATCTGACACTGATTTTGCACTCCTGCTGCTTTCCAAATTCTGCAGGCAAATCTCATCCTTCTCAGAACTCAGAGACCTCCCTCCCTAATCTCCATGAAATATTGTGCCTCAAAAGCTCCTCCCTTGTTGAGGTCAGCAGTGGTGCCAATGACAGCTCCATAAAACACCTTCTGGAGCTCCCCAGCCCCACAGAGTCCTCAGGCCTGGTTGCACATGGGGGAGGGCTGCCATATGCCAATGCAGTAGCAATTTTTGCCTCACAGTCAAAATCATCCAAAAAAGTCAGTGTGCAGGATTTTCTGCCATATGGAGGAATTGTGATTTGGCCTTTTCTCCAGCTGTAACTCATTAAGCAAAAAGGAAAGAAAAAGAGGGGGGATGGTCTTTTCTTCTGTGCAAATCTCGCCCCAGAGTTCGTCTTCCTCTGAGGGACAGTTCATTGCTGGTACCTGGAAAACCAAGGGAGAGCAGAAGGAGGCTGTAAGAATTCAAGTGACTGAGGATGTGTTCTGTCCAGTTCAACAGGTTTACTTCAAGTTTTTTACACTTTGAACATGACTTCTTTTGGGGAAGAAGTGGTACAGAGAGCCAGGACTGGTTCTACAGGGCGGAGAATGACCAGAGCAGGAGAAGACCCTGCTGTTCCTGCAGTCTGCCCTGGTGCATTACAGTAAAGAATGGTACTTCCTCTAGGGAAAGCAGCACTTTGCAGGTGTCACGAACAGCCCTTCCCTGGTCCTTGTGAGCTCCGTGGTCTGTTTTGCTCCATGTGGGAGGTTTGTTTAAGCTGAGACTTCGCTGGGATTTTGCCTTTATCTTTTTTATGGAAACTAATGTGGCATTACCACCATGCAGGCATCGGTGGCTTAACGTTACAGACCCCATACCACAGCTGGTGCCCAAACAGGAAAGCCACCGGGCCTAGAAGTTACAAAGACACAGAGACACCTCAGGGCCTTTCTGCTTCTCTCCGATCTTCCTCGATGTACAGGGATGTCAGGAGGAAAAAGGCTCCTCCCAGGGCGCCCACGAAGGCGCAGACGGCGAGGCTGTGCCGCATGCTGCGGAACCCGCACTGGAACGACTCGGTGCCCCGGGCCTGCAGGGCGTTGGAGATCTGGGGAGGGAACAAGGCTGTGTTAGTCTGGGATAGCACCCCCTGCTCCCCTGGTTCATGCAGACTGTTTGCAGTGTGGTCCTTGAAAAGGGTCAAACAGGCAAGATGGGATGAGATTCTGCTCCCCAGCTTTGCCAAGTACCCTGCACTGCTCTGTACTCTGCTGCTCTCCAGCTTCCAGTGGTCAAGGAATTCTTTTGTACCTCCAGTGCCTCCAGTCACAGGAGTAGGAAATACATTCTACCATTTCCTAGCCCATCTCCAGACAGCCAGCACAGGCATTTGGCAATGACTTTTAGCATTTCTTGATGCTGTTCAATAACTTTATGCCTCCCTCACTGGCATCCAGTGGGTAGAAACAGCAATAATGGGTAGTGAACAGCAATACAAGCACAAGCAGCAACACTCATTAGAAAGGGGAGAGCTGGAAATTAATTACAGACAAGAGTGGGGGCTGCTTTTGAGCCAAAGGGCGTTTGAGGAGTCATGGAGTGACATGGTGAGGAACAGGGAGAAGAAGGTACCAGGCAGCTGATTTTTTGCACTGGTGGGAGGATGAAGTTGTAAAGGTTATAAATGATGCACACACGAATTTTATTTTTGCAGACAGAAGGAAAAGCTGATTTCAAGAAACTCAGTAAGATTCAACACTCAAGGAACTTGAAATCTCTTCTTAGCATAAACAAAAAGATAAATGTTGAAAGCAGTCATTTTTATTCCCACATTTGTTCTGGATTGTTAGAACGCACTGTGTGATTTGAAATGCACAAATATGAGACTCTTCAACCTTTGCTGGGGTTTGTATGATTATTTATGACAGTTTAGGCAGATAAGAGCAAGATCAGCTCTAAATGGGCACCCAGGGACTACAGCAAGCATAATGGCCACAGTACAAACCTAATGCATTTAATTTTAAAATGCTTAGTGATAAAATCTCTGGAGCGCAGAGGGAAGAAAAACAGACACTGAAAAAGACTATTCCCTGACTCTTCAGCCCGATTTTAAACTGAAGTGTTGGCTGAAGCAGGTTAGGAAACAATAGCAGGACACAAATGAAGATTTGGTGTTTAATCAAAAGCAGTCACGGGCAGTGTTGGTGTCTGGGCTCACAGAAGCACTCCAGAAGAAATGAGGTGCTCATTGCACAGCATTCTACTTTGGCACAGAGCAGTTTTATTCCTGGGTTTATTGTCTCTGTTCTGTGGGAAGCTTCAAGGTTACCTGTGGTTAATCTCATCTGGATAAGCTTTATTTGCCTTCACACTTTTTGATGAGCTGCTATTTAAGGTGAGAGTCTGCAGGTCCTGCACACAGTGGCTGGCAGGAGGCAGCAGCACAGCCAGCACGAAGCCTCAGTAAGGCCCACGCCCCAAAGAGGCAAAGGACAGGGGGTAGGAGGCACAAACAGTTCCACCTTTCAGGCAGGAAACTCAAACAATGGGTCAAATTTGATTCATTTCCAGGAAACTCCTCAAAAACTTAGCAGAAAGTGCTTAAATCCAATAAATCCAAGCACAGTACCCATGACACTGTCTTTGCAAGAATGTGTGCCTTAAAAAAATACATGAGTTTTCAAATTTAAAAGCAAAACAAATTTCTACACACTGCAGGG
Organism: Acropternis orthonyx; assembly: GCA_035583155.1. Classification (NCBI taxonomy): domain Eukaryota; kingdom Metazoa; phylum Chordata; class Aves; order Passeriformes; family Rhinocryptidae; genus Acropternis; species Acropternis orthonyx. The sequence goes on along the minus strand of JAWWEU010000050.1, from coordinate 7,675,494 downwards.
GACAACTCACACCTACAGGTCTAGGATTATATTCTACACCCCTGCAGAGTCACAGGACCAGGTGTTTCATGCAAGTGAAAATGTGTATGAAAAATTGTCTGTGTTCTAGAATCAGTATCAGCAATTTGTGGGTTTGGACCAGGTAATGCCTACAATTCTGTGAGTGTCTGTCATTCAGTTCCTAGAAGTTTTCCCCCAAAGAAGGCTCAGAAGGCAGAGGATTCACTTACAGCCCCGATGAGGTATGGGCTGCCTGCATCTCCCAGGAGGTGGCTCACCAAAATCTGCAGGGCGATGGCTGTGGACTGGCGCCTCGGCGTCACCACGTACTGCAACACAACAACAGCAACAGAGGGGAGCTCAGCAGTGGCCACCCACTTCTGTTACACCCCACTGAGATGGACACATGAACTTCTTGTATTTTATATTCAGACACTGGTTGTAAGTCTGGAGACAGAGAAGTTATTCTGGGCCAAAGAGTACATTGCATGTTTTGTTGAGGAAAAACACATTCAGGGAGGGAGTGACAATAAAGTAGATAAACCACCAGTCCCCTGCCTCCATACACAGCAGCCTGCACAGATTTCTCTGACCATGCAGCCAGCAGAAGCCTCCAGCCAAGTGTCCCTTGCAGTCGTAAGGATTTGCCAATAAGGATTCAGCTCTGACAGCTCTGAGGAAAGTCCCTTCTGCCCTGTGTCAGCAGGCCTGGCCTGGGGGGCTCTGGGGTGCCTGGAGCCTGAAGGAGCTGCTGTGGCTGTAAAGGGTGTCAGCCTTGCAGACCACGGCAACACAGAGGGGAGGGGACCCAGCCTGTGAGACCAGAAGGTGGCTGGTGGTGCTTTGATATCACCTGAGATATCTGAACATCAACACCTCCAAAGGAGTTCACTTGTGGGTGCACACAGTTTAAATAACAAGTTGGAGAAGATGCGGTGCACATGCAGAACACAGCAAAACATCACGTAGATTAGAACTATTTTGTCAAATGAAATGCAGTAATTTGGGGGTAATAAGGGCTTTGTGCCTGTGCTGCTGAAGATCAACTGTGCCTGAAGGAGTACAGCATGATTCTCTACAATTTGTGTCTCTTTCCATAGCGCACTTACAGAAAAAGCATTCACAGTCAGAATGCGACAGAAGCAATTTCAAACCTTCATACCTTTGTTTTCCAACCACTTGCTCATAGCACAGACAAAATGCTTAATATTCTCCCAGTCTTCCACAACTTGTTTCTGTTTTGAAACTGATCTAAACATCACTAAGTGTGTCTCAAACACTAGTTTATAGGCTGATTGGTGTTTCACAGGGAGACAAATTCAACGTATATAACCTATACAGTGGTCCTATAGCTGCCTTCAAGGAAACATTAACATTCATGGTAAGCTGGCTTTAAAGGGAAAAAGATCTTGCTCTCACATTTAATTTAGAGTTTTGGTCCTCCTTATTCCATATTGCAACCAGGAACTCTGGCAGTGGCCCTCTTAGCCAGAAGTGGCCTCAGACCTGGATACGCTAATCAAGAGAGCTCTGTATAGTGCAGCTGGATTAGAACACACGCTTTCCTCCCTTCCTTTGGGCTCGTGCAGCTCCCTTGTATCCCTCCCCATTCCTGGTCCCTCCAAGGTATTTCTAACCATGGATGGAACATTTATTTTTCGTTGGGAATATTTACATAGAGTGCACCAACAATAATAAATATTAAGCCAGGGATGTCTTGGACATCTCTTCAGAGTTACAGAAAACCTCTGTGATGCCATGTTACCACGACACTGCTGCCAGTCCCAGGCCAGGAAGAGCAGAGCCGTGTGAGATCGGCTGCTCTGAAATCCCTGTCACCCGTGGGACGAGGGAACAGTCCGAGAGCTGCTCCTCCCTGAGGCCAAGGCACACTCGGGCCTAGACTGAGGGTGTGCAGTCTACCCACGTTTTGTTTTCTCTTGGAACATGCTTGGAGTGCCAGATGAGCATCTGCACTTTGGGAACAGGCTTTCGTGCAGAGAGAGATAAAGAAACTACAGTAGAAAACTCTGAGCTTGGGAATCAGACCTGGCTATGACAGACTGTACAGGACTAGAGGCTGTCAGCTCTTGGCTCTCCAAGGATATCATGTCATCTGTCCTACCCTCAGATTTCTTTTACAGGCTGTGTTTGAGAAATACAAATCAAATATTGTTCCACACTTACTGTATCATGGGCATTAGAAGCATGAGGAAAGCTAAATGTGCTTTGTCTCTACAGTGCCCTGCACCATTTCCTCACCACATTTATTTAATATCCCATATCTCTAACTACAAGAGACAGATGGAACAACGCTGGAGCAAGAAAAATAGAAGGGTGGGATATGTCCTATAGTTTGGAGGCTCATACAAACTCTGCCTGTGCTGCTACTCAGGTTCTTCTGCGTGATGGAAACTGTACACAAAAGCTCAAGACACTGTGGGATTCACTGGGAAAAGAAGAAACAAAACACTCTCTCACAGGGGGACTTTGAAGTAGCCACAGAATCCTGCCTGGCCACAGGGACTGCCCAGGGCCCACCCTGTGGCAGTGATGCTGGTGCCATCCTGCACACAGCCATCTCCCAGGAGATCCCAGCCCAAAGGCCTGGACAGGGAATCAGGGTGCCCCAAACAGGTACCCTTTGCAAGCCCTGCTGTGCTGTCTCTGGAGGTTTCAGGGACCCTCCTGCACACTCTGTCACAGCCCTGTCAGCTAAGAAAGCAGATGGAACACACAGGCTGGTGAACACTCCTGCAGCTCCCAGGGCACTTCCAAACCTGGGGACACGCTGGTTGCCTTCCCAAGGCCAATTTAGGCTCCCAGTTCCAGCATCTCCTACTCCATTAGCTGCCAAAACCCTAAAAGACACGGTCCTGTCACCTCAGAGATGGCAAACATATTTCATAAGGGACACTCCAGGAAGAGCCTCCCAGCAAAGCAGCCAGGCAGCTCCAGCCCCTCTCCACGTGCACATTAGCTCTGTAGTTGTACAGCTGATTCCTCCGTGTTTACATGGAATAGGAGGCACAAAGGTGGCTACATGCAGTGCATCCTGATGCACCAGCCACAAAGGAGCATAGTCCTTATCATTCAGTCAGCATCTTCCTGTGTCTTCAGCTCCACAGGTCACAGGATAAATGAATTTCTAGCTACATTGTCTGGCTAGTAGTGCCATGTGGGAAGAAAGAAAAGTCATTTTCATGGCAAAATTAGAACATGCATTAGGAAATCCAGCTACATTATCAGAACTCCTACTAGTTCACATGGGAAACAAGACAAAAGGAGAAATTACTGCTGTTATCTGTGGCACCCTTCAGTCACTGTAACAGCACAAATACCCTGAACCAGTGGGGTTTCAGCAGGACAAAACCCAACTTCCAAATAAGATTGCCACTAAAATGAGCAGCTATGCACAAATTCAGCTCAATTCCATAATTTCTCAGATTAAATGATTAGTAGCATTTAGAATTCAAGAGATCCAACCCAAAGCACACTCATGGTAATCCACTGAATGTCTGCTCCCAGGGGAACACACCACCACAGAGCTCTGCTCCACCAAACTTGTCCCCTCCTCACTGGGTCCCAGTTCATGAAATATTGCTGGTGCCTAAACTCTAAATATTCCAAAATAAATGCAACTGAGGAGTGTTGGTCACCTGGGAGACAAGAACTTCCTTCTCTTCTGGGTTTACATGGATCCAGGATATGGCAGTGGCACTCTCATAGACTTCCTGTGATGCAGCATTCCCTGAGCAAGCTGAGACCAGAGTGATGGAACTGAACCAAAGTCCAGCTCCTTCCAGGCTTTGCAGTTCGAGTTCAGGAAGGAATTGAAGGAACGAGCTGACAGTAACCATCTGCCTCACTCCCCAGATCACATACCACCAGTACCTCACTCAGTGTCACCTCCCTCTTTAACAGTGACAGAGGACAGAATTAAAATGCAGATGAAGAAATTAAAAGAAAAGTAAATTGAGAAATTGAAAAAAATCCCTCAGTGATGCCACAACAGATGTAAAAAGAATGGTAATTGTAATAATACTTGGTTCTGGTGCAAAAACTCAGTGATTTCAAAATAAACTGAAACAGGAGCTAATAAAAGATGTCATTTTGGAGCAGTGACAGTTTTTCTGCACCTGTTCACTACTGCAAGTCTCCAGCTCTTTTCTCATAGGGTAATTGCTTCTGACCATTCTGTGAGAGTCAAAGAAGAAACAAAACGCTTTGCTGCTGGCTGAGATTTTAAGCAGGCAGCCAATTCACTAATGCTGACTGCATTATTTATTTTTTTATTAAAATTCCAGAGAGTGCAGAAAACTGACATGTAGAGAGCAGCACCGTGAAAGAGAACATAATGCACAGTCAGTGTCAGCAGAGCTTTGCTGAAGACCCATGAAATGTAAGTAGTTCCATTCCTTCATCTCAATCAGAATGTAAAGAAAGGCTCTCCAGCTATAAAATAAGAGCATAACCAGGCTCCTGTCAAGGCCAGGTCATGGCAGGGGAAGGAGAGCTCTGTAGTGCTGCACAGCTGGGCCCTTTGGTCACTGCACAGGGCTCAGCGTCTGGCAATTACTGTCACATCCTTTTACACACAAGACTGTAATAGAGACACTTTTATCTCTGCTCAGCTTGTCTGCTCCTTGGGTTTAGGTAGATGGTAGAGATACTAAGCACGTGGTATCTGAGAAAGTCAAACCATGGTGCCATCACCCTCAGGGGGAAATTTTGGGTTCCTGACAGCCTTATAGGCACCTCTGTTCCCCAGGAGGCACAGCCTGCAAGGCTTCTTTGGGGTGCTGAACTCCTGGGCACTGCTATTGTGCATCAGTGCATGTTGTGCTACACATGAATGCATTCACTGTGGTTCTAAATGAAAGATTTATTATGACAGGGGGGTTTGCAGCAGCAATCTGCAAATAGGTTTGAGCTCCCTCAGAATGAAACACTTTTACATAAAATGGGAAACACTCATGTGACTCTTGCTTGGGAAGAAACAGTCAGAGATGTCTGTTCTGCTGTGCCCTTTGCTTGGTGCCTTCTCTCACTTGTCCTGATGGCTTTTCACAGTTGCCCTCCTTTCAGTACCAACTGCAGCAGCATTTTGCCTGTACCACACTTGTCTCAACAATCCTTGATTCTCAGGGAGCTTCCTGCTTGAAATGTTTGGGTCACAGTCACGCCCACCACTGATCAGCACAGGGGTCCCAAAGTAGAGAGTTTGGGCAAAAATAATTGTCAATCATTTAACTAGGTCTGGCTTTGGTACTTAAATCAACTTTCTGCAGTCTGATTACTAGATGTGAATGGCAGACCATTTCCTTGCCTATTTGACTAATAAACCATATTCCACCTGTTCATTCTATAGATTTAATAAAAAAGTCATATAAATTAATTGATAAGACTGTGATAATTTGTCTCATTCAGTGTTGACAATATCTGTCCTAGGTTTTACATGGACACTGATTAGTGACTCTGGAGCTACAGCACAAATGAAAGATTGCCAAATTTTTCCTTTGAGTGAAAACTCAAGTATGTTAAAAAATTACTACCTAAAACCCCTTGAAATGATAAAAAGAACAAGCTGCTCATTGAGACCTAGACTAACTGTGCCACAAGATGTGTGCTTTTCACATCACTCCTTTCTAAAGAAATTACTGCTGGCAGAATCCCAATGAAATCATGCACTGCTCTTCCTTGGGCTCGTGGTGTCAGCCCTGGAATCCCCGAGAGCCTCATGACCATCACTGCTGGCCTGGCACTTTGGCACTGCAGCACCACTTATGAGTGGGACTTGCAAGTGCTGGGATTCCTCTGCACTGTGTTCTGGATTAAGGGAACTTGGTAACAGTTCACAGACTATTGACTTTCCATCATTTGGATCATGTTTTCAAACCTTTGGAGCACAAACAGAAAACCTGATTATAGACATAAAATGCCCCTGTTTCTGGTGCAGGCTGTTTCCTGGCAGACATCCACCAACACAGAGCTGTACAGAAACCCAAACTACTCTGGGCACAGGCAGCACCAGAGTGTTCCATGTGCATGAGCTCCATCCAAGCCAGGATATCTCCTTTCTGGGCTTACAATAACTTGGATGACTGCACCACCACACCTGTATTGCCACTGGCATCCTTGCCCAGCAGCACATTGTGGCAGTGATTCCAGCCTTGGCATGAGCAGGGTACCAAGAAGGCGAATGTTGGTAGGATTTCATTCAATCTCTTCCCATAAAACCACCAAGATTCAGGCTTAGGAACAATATTATACTGAGAAAAAGTGTGAAATAAGGAAATTGGATCATGAACACTTACCAGCAGGATGTCTGTCACAACAGCCCAGTTTACAGATAAAAACAGTTCTCCAAATGCAATAAAAATCTGCAAAAGAGAAGAAATCAGTGACTATACACAGTGCATTGCCCTTCTCTGGTGTGAGGATGAAGGCAGGCTCACTGACCACGCTCATGTCTGCTGTAAATACCCATCTGCTTATAAACTAAAACACCTCTGTCTATGCTTACAAACACTAATTTCATCTTGAAAGTGGGGAAAGGCTGATACTTCATATATAACAAGATGCAAATCCAACACGTAGAACAGAAGGTTCTGAAGGCTTCCAAACTGTTCCAAGATATCATCAATGGAATAGATGACTCCCTGCCTTTATACAGGTTGCTCAGAGAAGCTGTGGCTGCCCCACCCCTGGAAGTATCCAAGGCCAGGTTGGACAGGGCTTGGAGCAACCTGGGCAAGTGGAAAGGGGTGGGATGGGATGAGTTTAAGGTCCCATCCAACCCAAACCATCCTGGGTTCTATGACTCTAATAAAAGGTGTATTTTGGTAATTCAAACCCAATGCATTGGTTCACTCATCTAACACAGACTGGCAAATGAAAATGTTGTTCTCCACCTTTAGTGACAAAGAAAAGAACAGAAGAACAAACTCAGAGTGGGGCCATGTGGGAGCCTGAGAAGCAGGGGAAAAATGGCTAATTCCTTTGGCACTCAGATCTTCACTCTTGAATCCAAAAATAATCTTCAATTTCACAGTTTGCTTTGTGTACACACATTCAGACATGCAAATCCACTTGTTTTTCTCTTGGTGTAAAGGTGTTTTTCCACAAGAATACACATTCCTGAGGAGTCAAAAGGAAAACCTCTTTGAACAAGTGTTATTCTTAGAAGCAAAAAACCTGCAGAAGTACCCTTTTGCAGAGAACTGTTGATTACTGTAATTAACTTTACTTGGATCCTCTTATTTATGTTAATCATGGTGATTTTGGCTGCAGAGTCACAGGAAAAAACCTTGGGGTCTTTCCCTAGCTGTTACCAGATTATAGCTGAAATAAGGTTTACATTCAGATCCCTCTCACAGGGATTCTTTGGAACTATTCGTCATTCCTGGTAGGTTTCTGTTTTTCCCTTTGCTGAGAACAGAATTTAAGTGATTTATACTTCTTGTTGCTTTGCCAAAAGCTTGACTTTGAAGATCAGCTGGTGATCTGGGACTTTGAAGGTGATGGCTAAATTATTCTTAGCAAGAACTGCGTGTATTGTACAGTCCCAACTACACCAATCTTTAAGTATTCAGAAAGCAAAAATAAATAAGAATACTAAATTAGCCACAAAGCATTAATAATTAACATAAGATTGAGACTTGTTTTAGCTACATTTTTGGACAAGGGACAAGTTTCATGCAGCTAATTACATGGGCTTACTGTTCTCTTCTTCAGAGTGGGCACTGTGCAGGCCCTGAGGCCCAGTTTGTGGTGCTCTGCCTGCCCTTTGTCCTGGAACAAGGAATGCCCAGTGTGGATCCCCCATTGGAGCCCATTCCCAGTGCTTTTGTGGTCACTTTGTCACACGTCACTGAAACCTCCTAATGCTCTAAAAGACTGCAGAGAATTCCACAAAAGCCATCCCTTGCCTCCTCTTCCTCTCCCTTCCCATTCTCCTGAGGATGCCAAAAGATATTTTGCTAATTGTCACTTACAAAGGTGAAAAGGATGCTTGTCTGGGCCACCATCAGAGCTGTGTAGAGGCACAGGGCAGAGATGAACATGCTGGTGGCACAGATAAGAGGATCAGCTTTATTGTAAACCTTCCTTAATCTTCTTGCAGCTTCTGCCCCAGCAATGACACCCAAGATTCCTGTCCCAATGGTGATGCCTCCGAATATTAGGCTGGTGACAAAGCAAAGGATTCAGTTGAGCACAGCACTGTAGAAAAATCAGTGGTGTTAGCTTATACCTGTAGTTTCAGAGGAACTTGAATTCCATTCCACTTGATGTAACCCTCCCACTCCTAAATGATGTAATCCCAAGCCTCAGTGGAAGGTGTGTATCCTGTGAAGCAGATACTTTCCCATTTACAGAGCAGGTGTTATGCACCCAGGCACAAGGAGGACCCTGCTCAGTAGGACCCGGCTTGGACATGAAGTGATTTAGAGGAGACACAGTCATCTTGGTTACCCTGTGAACCCATCTACTCAGTCATCCCTGAAACACAGATGGAGTAACTCTGTATCACAATCTGCTGTCTTGGAAGAGATCCTAGCACGGGGAATGATATACATCTAAATTATAACCCTCTGGTTACCACAGCTGAGATGAGTCACTTCTCTGACTCTGGGAAACACCTACCACTTCCCAGAAGAGTTCAAGGAACACTGAATAGTTAACTATGCCAGGTCCATGTAGCATTTTCTGAGTGCAGAATGTCCAGCACCACTGAGCTTTGTGTTTCTGCAAATGCAAATGTGTTCTTCAGGAATCACAAGTTCATGTTTTAAAAGAATGTGCCTGAATAGCTTAGCAGATTCAGCTTCCAAATGGATTTCATATGTGCTTTTCTCTGTCCCAAATGAGACCCCAACAACAAAGCAAATCTCTTGCAACAAGACCAGTGGTGCCACTGACTGTTTAATGCCTCATAATTCTCCAGAGGATAGTGGGGACAGGACCAATGTATTCTGAGCACAGCTGCTCCTGAATATTTCAGGGTGTTACGTGGTGAGTTCTGTGCATTTTCCTGAGCTTTCTCAAACTGCAAAGCAAAGGAACCAGCTGGGATAGGATCTGTTTCTTTAAACTACAGTGCATCCACTTTTTGTTTTCCTTCTGGCTGATTAGGAAGAACTGAATTATTCTACAAGGAAAAAAAGTATTGCTATGCAAGATAACAAACTTTGAGCATATTTGTACTCTCTCTGCAAGATCTTCAGGATTCTGATTTATCACTCACTACAGCTTGATAGTGACAGTAGAGATTGTCACTAGGCAGAAGAACTGTCTTAGAGATTTGTTCGGGAGAGGCAAGTTCCAAGGTGACATTAGTTGACTGAAGATTTATGGAATTGTGTTTAGAATATTCATCTGTTGAAATAAACCTGCAGCTGGAATAAAAGAGAACAGCCAAAACTAAATCCAAGCACAGTTCAGTTGACTGGTGGTAGGAAAGCACAGAAGCCTCATCCTGAGGAAAGGCTCCTATGGGATCTTTTAGGGTGTGAGAATGCTCAGTTATCTGTCTGATCTGTTCAAAAGTGTCTGCACAAAGATCTCAACAAAACCTTCGCACTGCCTATTTATCTACCTTGAAAGGCCTGAGACCTGACTCAGCTGTGGTGCCCTCTGAGTTTGTGTTTCCAGGGAGTCAAAGTGACACAGCCCTGCTCCTCAAACAAAGCCTGCAACTGCTGAACAGCCAGAGGGGAAAACAAACTATCCCTGGGCAGGTCTGGGAATGTGCAGCGCAGTTCTTCCAGCGCCATCAGCTACAGGTCTGACACAGTTGTTTATCTTCTGCTTCTTTACATCCCCCTGGAATAACAGTCTAAAACCAGCCTTATGCTGCTTCTGGCATCAGCTTACGCCAAGGTTATTTTTAAAGCATCCTGTAAGAAGCAGTACATGAGGTTAAACTATCAGGTGCTCCATTTAACTTCCCTGAAGACCATGTCTGCTCTAGCAACACTACTGTGGAAAAATAATTCAGAAGCGGATTAGAAAACAAACCAGAGGCCAACACCTTCATCTTAACAAAGGAAATATTTAAACTGTATCTCTGAACAGCAACTGCCAAACAGCTTAAATTGTCCAGCTTCTCTCCTCTGCCTACCCCAATCCAGACTCCTGAGTTCACTCCCTGCTCAGTATTGGTCACTAGTAAATAATGAGCCACTGGTGGCATCTGTGGAAGGGCAATTGCATTTTCCATTGAAGGATTTCGGGATGAGCATTCAATCCATCTGGTTACGGTACAACTTGGAAATCCCTTTTGAGTTGACTCAGCTATTCCATTGCAGAAAAGCAGAAGAGCCCTGTTAGCAGAGGACACGCTCAGGGTGTGGTTACTGCCTTTCCCTTCAACTGTCTTTACCTAGAAAGGCACTTTGTTCTCTGAAATCCATCATGAAGGCAGAGACTGAAACCAGATTTGGGATACCTCCAGAAGACAGGGACACTTGTGTGGAGACACTGGCAGGGAGTCAGTCCCAGTGCTCACCGTGACTGAGGGTGGCCATGAAGACTGAAGGCGAGCACCAAACACATTTTTGTGTTCTGGAGAACACATTGTGAGGGAAAACTTCTCTTCCTAGCTGGGGAAAAGTGATCAAAAAGTAACAAAATATTTTGTTACAACTACTTCAAAGTCCTCTACTATTGTAAATTCCTCTTCATGGATCTTTGTTGGTCTGGACATCTTGGTAAGCTGAGCTCTGCTGGCAGGTACTCACAAGGCCAAATGATCCTGGTTTGATGCCATGGTATGATACTAGATCAAAATCATCAAGCTTTCTTCATGCTGGGGGCCACAAGGACCTGGCTAACATGACAGGGATTCTAAAACCAAGCTAACATGAAGATAATGAGAAAGACACCAAAACACAGGATTTAAACATATTTAAATGGGTGTTTAAGTAGCTTGGGGTACACAGTCATTTGTCAACTGAAATCTTGCTAAAGCTGCTCCTTTTTTCCCCCCACAAAGTGTTCCTGTTACTGCTTCTTCCCACTGTACTTAAACAGGGCTGGCAGCATCTTTCCAGTTAACTGAGTTATTATAAACAAATAGGAGTGTTTCAGCATACCTGGAAGCAATTTAGTCTAACATTGACATCCCATTGCCTTTACAAGAAGTGTTCAGTCACATCCTGCCTTCCCCCTTTGGAAACAAGCTGTGATTTAATGCTGTGCAGTGTTTCCAAGGTGTTTCCACAGTCACAGCTCACCTGTTAGATGAATTGCACGACTCTTGGTGGCACGGGGGGACAATGCCCTGGACAAGCTGAGCCCTGTGCAGGAACAGTGGCACCCACGTTGCCAGGGCTCCAGTGACAAAGGCCATGGCAGTGAGACCCAGCGAGGACCAGACAAAACTACAGCTGAAAGTCAAAAGAAAACAAAGGAGAGATATTAGAAAGAAGGGGGTGTGAGGGAAAGGGAAAGCCTACCTGCAATATCCAGGATTTCAAGCAATAACAAAACAATTCATTCAGACATCTTATAATCAAAATCCACTGGCTTGAATATCTGAGCTCTGATCAGGCTTTACTATGAAGTCAACAATAAAGTACTAATTAGAGCAAAGGCCATGACCTACTGATTTCATGTTAAACCCTGGTCTCTTGCAGATTTCATTGCCAACTTCTGCTGAAACAATTGCTGTGAATTTTTTGATAGCAGAAGTACAACAATAGAGAGTGGGCAAGAATTTAATGGATTAGCAGCTAAAGGAAAGTGTTCTATGTGCAAGTCTAAATGCCTCAGGATGGTTTTCTTTCTGTAACCAGCATAAATGAGAGTAACATCTGGGTCTTCCACACTGAAAATGCAGTGGCTGTAGCACTCCTTAACTCTGAGTGGGTAAAAATAGACTGTCAGTCTGCACAGAGAGTTTTCAGGCAAAAGAAGTAGCATTTTTAAAAAGTGTCCGGTTTGGACTCTTCTTCTTGCCCTCTTCTAGGAGAAAATTGACTTTTTGCTGGTCTCTTTCTACTTACTAATTTGGGGAAAACTCCCCTTTAAGGTCAATAGGGAGGTATGAAATCTTAGGACTAAACTAAAGTGCTGCAAATGACCAAGTGACCACCAGACTAGAAGATCTGTTAAGAACTGAACCCAATTCTCCATCTTCTAAAGAAAAAGTGGAACCCCCTTGGGTTTTTTGGCAGTATGACTTTATGCTTTGGAAATCAATTGCTAAAGGCAAAGAAAATTAAAATCTATTGTTACAACATTGCTGGAACATCTTTGTAGGAAAGAAACTTTGGTGATAGCCTAGTTGTTGAAATGTCAGAAAGGTTTGGGTTTTATTCACTCCAGACTGTACTGCCTATAAATTGTGATCCAGCAAACTGCATCTCTACGGTACTTGCTGTTCTGGATGCAAACAGGGTGCAAATCTAATTGCCAATTAGAGAACGCTGGATCCTCTGGAAGAGGAACGCTCCAAAGACAGACAAAGTCCCAGGAAAGCAGGTGTTTAACGCAAAGCAGGGGCTGGGGAAGCAGCCCCAGGGCTCGGCAGTGCAGAGCCGGCTCTGGCGCAGCTGCACAGCGGCACCTGCTGTTCCCAGCCCGGCTCCAGCTCCTCCTCCTGCCCCGGCAAGGGCTGTCCCCGGTCCAGGACAGGGTCACAGGAGCGAGAAACCTGATGCCGTCCGTATTTTACTTCGTCCTGCAGGTCCACCTGGTGTATCTTTAATTTTTGTGTGGCTAAAAGGAAGGGATCATCTGCCGGCCACAGCTCAGCTGCTCAAAACACACGGGCAATAGCTTTATAAACCGTACTGGGGCCCTACAGTCTGACCTCGTGTATCAGAGGCACAGCAGGCTCCCAAATACCATACAGAGACTGGCTGAGACGTGCTGATCCAACCTTCCTCGGGCACTAAGAATTACAGGTAAATTTACACCTTCAAAAAATGCACTTTAACCAATCCAGGCTACACTGTGGGCTAAAGCAAGAGGGAAGGGGAAATTTAGTAGAAAGCAGAGCTGCATTTAAATAGGAACACACTGCCATCATAACTTTGCCTCCTTCTCCCTCCTCAAAATGGGAGGATAGAAGAAACAAAGAAATGTAAAAGAGTGGAAGAAAGATTTTTAGTAAGGGTGTTTTCATCTTCTTGCAAACAACATGAGACACAGGGAACGGAGCAGGATTCCATGGCCATATTTCTTGTGATGGAATGGTCACTCCTCAGTGTAGGAACATTTGTTGCTCAAACCACTTACTTCTTGGCAAGCGATCCAACATCTTGACACCAAGTAGTCTTGGCAGTGCTGTGTACACCTGGTTTCTCATCTGCTCCTCGTCTTGTGCCAGAGATGCTCAGTGCTCTGTGTCTTGCTGTCCTTCTCTGGATCTTGTGAGGGACCAGGAGAATCAGGAGAACCAGTGCTAGACCTCCCATACAAGGAGTTACCTGTAGACACGAGGTTGGTTACATCAAGGATACCTGTTTTCTTATAGTGAAAACTCCACAGAAATTCAAATTGCATTAGAACCACATATCAGAGGTATGTTCACAAAGAGATAGATGTGTGCTGGTTTAGGTCACACCTGTAAAGAAGAGGAGCGTCTTTGGTGATTTGTGAGGACTTTGGAGGAAAGAAAATATGCCCTCCCTCCCCATCATACAGGTGCATGATTGCTTCCTCTGATGTAGAAGAAAAACATGTGAGGAAAGAAAACTGTACTGTAGTGCTCTGGCCACAAGCACAAGACTCACTGATGCAGTCACCAGTGCTACCTGAATAACACCACACTGTTAGTGCAGGAAACATTCTGCCCCACTCACCTGCATGTGCTAATTAATTTTGTATATAAGGCATAGGAGGACCTGACAAAGTGCTCCCAAAGCACTGGGTGTTCAGTGTGGAGAGACATCATGATGACATGACGAGAACAGCAGGGGTTATTTTCTTGAAACCTTCAAATAATAGAAGTTGTTCCCAACAGCACTGCAGAAAACTGGTGCTACCAGTATGATAATTTTACCTTCAGATTCCTCTGCTTGAGGAGGTCTTGATGCAGTGACAAGCATTACAGATGTGCCCTCAGGTTAGGAGGAACATCAGCACCTGCCCTGGCTGCTGAAGAGTTTCATGTGCACCTACCAGAACAAGGCAGAACTCTGCCACTGTCCTGCAGGAAGAGTTCTCTTCAATACCACGTTCATGACCAGTCAGACAGTAGGAAGTCCTTCCACTGCTCCCCTCTTTTAACACAAGGAATGTAAGGAATCCAATCCCCAGTGGTGCTTCTGATGTGACAGTGAATGAGAGGCAGTGACTCACCCTGAATGCCCAGTGCCAGTCCCCTGTGCTTTTTGCCATGCCAGCTGCCAGCATATAACCACAACCACTGTGAGCAACAGAAAGGAAGAATCAGTAAGCACCAATGAACTCTGGATGGCTGAAATGACATGTCTTAATGAGAGCACAGAGGAGTGTTCTGTCACAAAAGGGATAAACAGAAACAACCCTCATGGTCTGTGCTAGTCTACTTGCCAGACTTGAGAGGGTGGCAATAATGTCCCAGATTCCCCTTGGAATCCATATTCTGTAGAATGACACTACAAACCCAGATCAAACAGCCCATAAAGCGGTTTATTATTGACTCCTTTCTGTGCTAGCCACAGGAATTATGTCCTGGAGGAATTTCTTTAGTTTTAATCTGCCTTCTGGGCCCAGCCTTGGCTGCCTGCTCTAATACAGAGTATGTCTCTAAACCACTTGAAAAGCCCTTCTCCTCTTTTTCAGGCACACTGTGAATTTAACTAAAAGAGGAGAAGAAAGTGCCAGTTCTTCCTTGGGAGACATTCAGTGGAGGGTTCTTGAAAAATTTGTCAAATAAACAAACATCTAAAAACTTCTGTCTTCCAAAACCCAGAAATACATTACATACCATCATGCACATATTTCTTTTAGAATTGATTCAATATTTTATTCAGAGCTAGAGTTTAGATTCTCCCTAAAAATGTTGGGGGTGAAAAGTGAATTTTTCTTCAAGGTAAGTGCAGAAATAAACCTAATCATCTCTATTCAAACTTGTTAAGGAAGTGACAAATCCCTTTGCAGAAGCCAAGGCAGATATACATCAAAATATCTAATTGAGGCTCAGGATATATTGAATTGCAGGCGTGGTCAGACAGAATTTCAAAAGGCCAGTCAACTACTAGCATGAAAACCAACCTTCCCACTGGAATGAAGATATAGAAGACAGATAACACTGTGGTCCTTTTTCCTTCCTCAAACAGGTCTGCAATGATGGTGGGTGCTATTGTGGAGTAACTGGCTGTGCCAATGCCAACCAGCCCTCGGGAAAGAACGAATATCCTGTAATACTGCAGGGGAAAGACATAACACAATTCAAAACAGTCCGTGCAGGAAAGAAAGCTTATTATTAAAGAGGTGTGTTTTGGTGGATCAAATTTACCAGAGGAAATCAGAGTTGAACTGCCTTTTGCCTGTATCTGCATTCCCTCCACTCACACCTGCTCCCCTCACATCTCACTGCTGGGCTCTCTCCTTCTGCACAGCAGTGGCTTCTCAGAGTGACACCCAGAGGGAATTTCAGGATAGGGCAGAGAGAGCACATACTTGCCCAACAAGCTGCCACACTGTAAGGTCATAAACAACAAACATTCAGGACTAAAATATGATCCCATCAATTGGAGCAGTAATGTGTGGGCTCTCCACTGCCTAGGCTGGACTCCAGCATCCCATGAATCATTCCTGCATGGAGTACCTTTAGTCCAGGCTTGGGGAGTGCTCACTGATGCTTTTCCAGATGTGATTATAGAAGGACTATATAAGTCCTGCAAGATGTATGCAGCTTATTTTCACAGTACCCTCGAAGAAAGGAACATACCGATTCAGTGATGAATGAACTGCCTAAGGTTACACCAGACCAGAAGAAAATCCCAGCTCCAAGGATGATCTTCCTATTGTAGCGGTCTCCGAGGTATCCAAAGATGGGGGCAGCCAGCATGTAACACAAGGTGAAGACTGAAAATCCAAGAACCAGCAAAGACAATATCAGTCAAATTATTTTATTGTACCTGCTGCTCATCCCTCAGATAACCTCAGGATAATTTTAAGGCGGAGGTTAAAGGCAGGCTGAGTTTACAGAACTAGGTGGGGGATTGATATTTGAAAAAAAGATAAATGCAGATTCAAAATACCTATACAACAATAAAATGCGTGTGAATTACTCAGGTTCTGTATTTCTTGAGAAATCCTTTATCTTTTGTGATACTGTGGGATTTTTGAAGGACTCTCTCTGGTCTGACTTCCAGTTTTCCATTATAGCCAGCCTGCCCACAAGTGGAAGTGAAAAATACCATACATGAGGAGGAACTAGAAGAACTGAGTAACTAGTCTGTGTTTTAGGAGCAGACCATAGAGAGACAAAGTAGAGTAAACTCTCTGAAGAGGTTTTATGACCTGTTTGCAGCAGACCCGTCTTCTCATCGCTGAGCCCGAAGTATTTCTGTATATCCAACAGGATCCCTACAACAGAGGCAGACAGAGAATTAAAAATTCTTATCACTATAGATAAAATCAATGATCTTCCACTACGTAGGTCTTATGAGAGTCAGTTTATGCACTATTTCAACCACAACTGTACTATTTCCTTTGCACCATTAGTGCGTAAACAGTTCAGTGGTCAAAGCTGGACACAATGCACGAAACAGTGGCAAAGTTTGGCACCTCATGGATGTTAAGACAAAAAGGTGATTTTCATCTCCACATCCTGCCAAGGTTGCAGATCTACCATTTCACCCAGTTTGCATTTCTGCTTTATATTGCTGAAAAACAATTAGAAATAGCAGTTTAATAATAGTTTTTTAATAACAATTAAAAAACTAAGCATACCTGAACTCCAATGTTGAAAGATATCAATTAAAAAAGACATTTCTTCTCATGCTGCTCTAGTTTTGTCAAGATAGAGAAAATCATAGCATTGTTAAGAGGATGAAGCCACGGCCACTGAAGAGAACAAGTGCTGTGTAACTTGCCTGCTCTGCTCACAGTAGCTGATCTGCAGCAGAACGGGGCTGGATGAGGTCAGCAAGAGGCACCCCTGTTCCCACAGTGTGTTTTCCATGTTGTGCCATAAACTACACTGCTGCAGCTCTCAAAAGCATTGAGGGGCCAGCTAGTTCAAAGCCAAATCCATGTTCTCCCACAGTCCCCTAGATGCAGCATCAGTCCACTCACTATTTACTCATGTAACTTGAAGTCAGTGTGGAACAAGGTCCAGTCTAAGGGCAGCTCCAGAGGTTTTATAGCTGTTTCTCAACGGCTCTTAAACATATTTTGCATTGAGGGTTTTTCTAAAGGTCTCAGAAGTAAGTCAGTGATTTCATTCAAGCATTTAGCATCATTAAAACAGGACAATCAATTGTCTTTCCTTTCTGACAGCCAGTGATCAAGACACAGAATTATTTCATTATAGGATTCAGGTTTGGACCCAGGATATTTAAAACAAATCACAAGACTTGAACTGGACCAGCTTCATCTCAAACTGACTTTTCCACTGAGCACTATTAAGTTGTTATTCCCTCCTCATAACTGAAATAACTGACCTGAGCATCTACTGGCAAATTACAAACCATTGGATTGAATAGCTTGGAAGAGGGGGACAGATCAGAGGGGAAAGGTCTGCATGATCACTGTTTTAACAACCAAAGACTCAATTCCAACAGACAATTTAGTGGAAGAGCTTGTTTTCTGTGCAAAGATTGATGTAAATTCTATCAAAGCCTGTGAGCAAAACTGCCCGGAAACCACAGCTTCTTAACTGCCACCAGCTTATTTCTAATCAGATCCTCGCACCTCCCCTCCTTCTCTTTCCTGTTAACTTATATCCAGCAACATGTTCATACATGGACAGCCAAACTCGAAAGTCCTGGTGCAAGAATTCTGCAGTGACATTGAATTCTAGCAGATTGCTGAGTATAATCTGCAGTTTACAGATGTCCCCCATGGCTCAGGAGGTCACAGAGCTAACTAAAAAGTGGTTTAGTCATCTAATGTAACTAAAGGAGATGTTTGAAAGTCCTGGGCACTGTCCCCACCTCTGCTCTTGAAGGTGCCTCACTCACAAAAGCATGTTGGGAAAATGTTCAGCTCTTAGCACACACAAAGAATAGTTCAAAGCCTGGAATGAGCCAAATGGCTGCTTCCACTTATCCCTTCCAAGTGCATACCCTCCTCACATCCCTGGTCTCACCTGAAGGTATTTTCATCCTGCTTGCTTCCTTCCCTCCTTACTGCTGTGGTTAAGAAGTACTCAAAATACAAAAGCTCCAGCTCCTATATCCACTACCCTCTCCATTTTGAAAGATACCGACTGAATTCTTGAATATCTGAATGGTCTAAATACTAAAATAATTACTTTGTGTGCTGTCACTAGGTGTTAATTCCAAATTTAACAACCCATCCTTTGGGTTTTTTCAAGGTTTTCAAATATTTCTCATTTCCAGGCCACTCAGAAGTAAAATAAAGCAAGGTCACAAGGGTTTCCTCCTATTTTCTAAGTCAGATCCATGGCAGCATGGTAGATCCTTAGGAGTGGTGCTAAACAGAAGAATTTACACAGACCACAGTTCACATGGGAGAAAAACCCCTAGATTTCCCACCAGTTTAGTAGAAAAAAAACCTCTTTGATGTTCACTGCTGGGGAAAAAAAAAGTTAAAGAGTCACATTTTGGAGGAAGGATATTACTTTTTAGAGTACAGTTGTACATTTGGCAGGGGATGCTTAAGGAAGTGGGTCTCGGTTCTCTTTACACAATCATGTCACTCTGCCTTGCAGAAAGCACATGGTTGCCAGCAGCTCACAAGGAAGTTAAGAAAGCCAAAAGTTAACATAACATAGTTATTTTTCACTGGCACAAAGAAAACATAGTTTTTGAACTTTTAATGGAGGGAAAGGCCTCAGTATTCTTCAGATAAAGGAATGTCATATCGATCCAAAGAACCCATAGATCCAAAGAAGTCCTGGAAAACTGCTCTATGCTGTAAAGGGAAGTCCTTAGTCCACTCTCTATAGAATCCAGACACAAAAATAGACCAGTTGCTCTGTTTGCTAAAATCTGCTTATAAGAGACTTATATTTTAAAATATGATATTATTTTTATAAGTATCTACTAATCATTAATAACAGATGCATCATTCCTAGGTCCTTCCAGATTTATTAGTTGGAAGTTTCATTAAGAGTAGGATCAACAGGCTAAGGCAGCTAAGTGAGGAAAAATAAAAAGACATAAAGCATATCCTTACTTTAGAAACATTTGTAGAGTAAGTAGAGCTGTTGAGAACTTAAAATTCTCTTTCCTTAGAGGAAGAAAATAGGCTCTCACCTGGCACAATGCACCAATCCATGAAATTTATTAAATTCCCAAAGCACAGCACGGCAACTACCAGGCAATCCCTCATTGCTGGGCGGTTCCTTGACACAGACACGGCTGGGCATTGTGTCCCATCTGCTGCAGCAGCTCCATAGTTCTGTCCCTCCATAAGTGGCTGGAGCTGCAAGGCCGTGTCCTCCTGTGCACAGGGGGGCTGCATGTCTCCCTCGCTCAGCAGAGAGGATGCGGTGTTCCCTCAGCGCACGCACCTACACATCGCTTCTGTGCACAGGGGCTATGAGGAACTTCACTCACTACGGTCATTTCCGGCCCTAAAACCAAACTGAAATGTTCCCTGCAGTCAGAAGAGCCTACAAAGAGAGAAGCTGCAGTCCTGTGCTTTTGCAGAAGTGCTGCAGTGCCTTGAAGACAAGGACAAGTAAATGTAAACAAAAGCAAAGTAGCCTGTTGTGCACCTGAGAAATAACAGCGCACAGCTCTGCAGTGATCTCACAGAAACTGCACGTGCAAAAATAACAATAATCTTTGTTGAGTTCTCACTGAGTTGACAGAGCTAAAAATAGTCTTTCTGGAGCAGAGAGAGAAAGAAATAAAAGCAAGCTCAGTTGCTAAACCAGGTACCTCATTTTTGACTTGAGCCCTCCTTTACCACAGACTTCTTGTGCAACTCTGGAAAAATCATTTGCTTTCTCTGCACCTCAAATTCTCACCATACACAGCCCCTGGCCTTTAAAATAGGGCTTTGTGGCCTCGTCCCTGCCCCCTGACCAGTGCCTGCTCCCTGCTAACACCCACGTGCTTTGCACTGGCCAGATCTACCCCCAGAACAGAATCCTTCCCAGTAAATTCCTGAATTTTTAGGTGAAATCAGCAGCAAACCCATACTTCAGGCTATGTGCTGGGTTCTGTTTGGTGTTGTTAGGGGGCAATACCAACCAACAACCCAGAATGCTCCAGTAACCAGAGAAGGGGAGATGGAAACCAACGCTCTTCCTCTCCCCTGCTGGAACTGTGCACATTCCACATTTCTGAATTGTGCAAAGGGATTTCTTCCCCACTCTCCCCAAAAAAACAAGTCCAAAAGAAGAAGAACAGAGGGCCCACGAAGGCATTCTTGTCCTTTTGGTGCATGTAGATACCTTTATTTGCTGTCTTTCTCCTGTCCACTTACATTTGTTGAAGTGTTCAGTCACATATCTTTTGAACCATTTTGTGGATTGAGAAGGTGATTTATTTTTTGCACCCTGTTAAGAAAGTTTGCAGGGAAAATCAACAGCAAACTCTAAGAGTTTAAGAGTGAAGCAGCTAATTGGAATGAGTACTGATTATAGTTTATGACTCAGGCATGAAGACAAGAATCTGTGGTTGGGGTTTTTTTAAGAACTGTGTATTTCACACTTCAGACTAAACTGAAAAGCAAAATAGCACTTGGTATTTTTGGCCATTTTGTAAAATCCAGCCTCCTTTACTTCTGTGTATTTAACACTGCAGTATTCCATTCTATCTTCATTTTGTGAAGATCCAGTTCTTCATGAACCAGAAGGCAACTTTAATGTAATTATGGGTAAGTTGATGTTAATTTTAATTCAAGAGGAATCTTTTCCTTTATTTCTTTAACATCTTAGCTCTCAACTTTCTAGGGAAGGATTTAGATACAGACCAGGGGCATCTCTCCCCACTCTTGCTGAAGGGAGCTCCATGTAAGCCGGCTTGTGTCTGAAAACATTGCAGTGTGTCAGCTTGCTACCAGGAACAATTTCTGCTCTATTCAGTACTATCACTACTACCTTTTTCTCTGCTATGGACCCTTCACTGAGTCCATGTCACGTCATCCACATATCCCACTGCTTTATTAAATCAAAGAAGTCAAGAGTTGACTGTGCTTAGGAACAATAAAGAATCAGAGAATCACAGAGTGTGCTGCGTTGAAAGGGACCCATCAGGATGATCGAGTCCAACTGCTGGCCCTGCACAGGACCTCCCACCAGTTCCACCCTGTGCCTGCAGTGTTGTCCAAACACTGAAATCTGGCAGGTTTGATGCTGTGATCACTGCCCTGGGGAGCCTGTTCCACTGCCCAACCACCCTCTGGGTAAAACAGTCTTTCCCGATATCCACCTAAACATCTCCTGACTCAGCTCCAGCTGCTTCCTGAGGCTCGTCACTGGCCAGGAGAGTGAAGAGTTTGGTACCTGCCCCTTCACTGCCCCTCAGGAGGATGCTGAAGGATCATGATCCCTCACGAGGATGCTGAATCAGCACAGCTTTGTAGAGGTTAAAAACTCCACCTCCACTCACAACCGTGGAGAAAAGACAATCAGAAACACATACTAAAATTACTTACTAAAACGGGCTCCGGACAGCGGCGGGCTGCGGCGGCCGCGGCGCTGCCCGGCTTTGCCGCTGGATGGCGCTCCGAGCCCGGCCGGCGCAGCCGCCCCGCCGCTCCCCGCATCCTTCAGCAGGAATACTTTCCATGGATGATGCCCAGCCACACCTCAGACCTTCCAGGAAAGGTCTCACAGGGGGTTTAACTCTCACTTTGCATGTATTAAACGCCTCTTGATCCAAACGGCCTCAGAGTTTTCGGGGCACATCCTATATTGCTGTCAACTCCTGACATTTGCTGCTAGTAAACCTGATGTTTACAGACAGCAAAAAGTAGGTTTCTAAATATAAATGCTGTGCCACGAACTCAATTCTGCTTTTCTGAAACAGAATTTCCAAATTGCAAATTTTCCAAAGACACAGTCAGATTAAACAGAAAAGGTTCCTCACAAACACCAAAGCACCAGTTCTAAACTACTCTTAAAATTTTTATTCCCTTTCTGCCTTTCATTAAAGTTTCCATCACTTCCACTTCATTTTTGTTGCTGTGCTACCTGACCACTGGTACCAGCCCTCATGTCCTTTTGCATGTCCCTTTTTCCCTTATCTCAGTGTCACAAGAAACCCTCTGGGTTTCACTGTTGGGTTCAAGTCTCCAGTGGCTTCTTACAGGGCACCTGTGACTTTGCCTCCCTCTGTCATCTCCTATAGCCATCATTCCTTCATAACCACCCTGCCTTTAACTGCCTGCTTGTCCTGTCCTCCAACCACAATTTTCCTGATCATCCAGAAAACACTGTGCCAAAAAATTCCTGCAAAGCTTTGTGACAATTCACTTTTGCTGTGTGGAATACAGAATGCCACTATACAATACAAGTCAACTTTTGTTAGGCAAGATTACAGCTCATTTCCTTATAGGCAATTATTTATGTTCCGTATTTGTTCCTTTCTGTCACTCAGGCAGTTCCCTTCTCAGAAGAAAGTGCAGTGTTTGCCTCCACAGTTTATCTGGGGGTGCCAGGTGCCCATGCAATATGAAAAATAGCTTTTTATAGCTGACATACTCCTTCAGTAGCTCCATTCTCTTGGTGGCTCATTTGGGCACAAGATCTCATGGCTGTGCCATGCAGTTAAACCCTTCTGTGGGAGCAGCAAGTCAGCACCTCTTTATTCTCATGTTTGGCACTAATCCACACACACAGCAACATACTTCCTTACACCATTTGGAATCTGGCTGTGCTACCAAAAGTTGCTTTGATGGCTGAACCTGATGGTTGAACCTGACAGATGCAACTGAGACTCCCCAGATGAACACACACATTTGGTGGTACCTAAACTGGTTGGCTGACACTCAGC
This sequence comes from Acropternis orthonyx, assembly GCA_035583155.1. Lineage (NCBI taxonomy): Eukaryota > Metazoa > Chordata > Aves > Passeriformes > Rhinocryptidae > Acropternis > Acropternis orthonyx. The sequence continues at coordinate 7,652,416 of JAWWEU010000050.1, read as the reverse complement.
AGGTTAACAAATGTGCCATGCCTGGATCCCAACAGGAGAGTGAGAGCTTCTACCTTTCCCTGAAAGGATTTGCAAGTATTTTCTACAACCTGCCCTTGAATGTATTTATTTATCCAAATATCCTTCGATAGTGGATGGTGCCACATCCATGAACTGCTTTGGAGGTTTGCCAGAGCTTTCCCAGAAAGCTACATCAGAAGGGGCATTAATAGTGAACCAAGATGTCAGAAAGATATAAATTGAAAGTATTTCATTATCCTGATTAACTCCAAACCATTTCTATACATGTAACAAGAAGCAGCTTATTAAGCCACAGAATAGCAAACAGCAACAAAGTCTGTGAAAAAACTGAGTATGGAAATAATACTCATTGTTGACTAGATCTAACAAAACTGATTTGAGGAAGAAAGAAATGAGCTGCTTTTGGTATCTTTCTCGTGCATCACCTAGACAGAGAACGTAAAGTAACCAAAAGAAAATATATACTTGTGTTTTTTACAAGCTTGTATTTAATGGCTGCAATATGGTCGCAACCAGCAGTATTTAATGGTGACCATCTAAGACTGGTCAGTATTTAGTGGTGACCATCTAAGACTGGTCTGCATTTTTAGGTGTACATATTTGAAACCCCTTGTGATGGAAGCAAATTCATAAATCATGAGATTCTGGAAACAATTGAGATATGGATTGCTGCAGAACTTAGTAATTTCAGTGTCTGACAAGATCAGAAAAGTGAAATTTAACATCATTCTGGCAGACAGCTCAATAAATGCATGTCTGGACCTACCTGAAACATTCCACTCCAAGGAGATTTAAAGACAATGATAATAACTGCAAAAGAGCTGCAGAGGGACAGAGATTTATGTAAGAGGCTGTGGGGTTTTTAAGGTTTGTCACTATTTGAACCAAGGCTGCACAATAAATCAGTTGGGTTTGAACCCTGCCTGCAGTGCTAAAACATAAAGACAGAGTTGGACAGAGACATGAACACCTGGGTTGCAGGTCTGGAGGGGCTGCAGTTTGACCTGCAGTTTGAACCAAGCAGTGACCAACCTGACACGAGGGCAGGTGACTCAAGACATGTAATCATGTGTAAAATTCAGCATGGATTTTGATTACAGACAGATTACACAGTCAGTACTTTATCCTGTTCTCATAAAAGAGTATTACAAAAGTCCAGGGATGATTCATCTCCTAACGCGTGTATTTTTCCTGCCTTTCAGCTCCAGCCTGATGCACATTTGCCAGGCTGTTCCTGCCTTGGAACACACAGCCCATACTGGCTGGCAGGGAGGGAACTCCAAGGCAAGTCTGAGAAATTCCGCACCTGTACTTTGTTGAATCTGCTCTATCTCTGTGTAATGTTTGTGGCCACATTAGTCATGATTAACATTCAGGTAGCAACTGCTAATAACTTCAAATACTGGTATGACACATTGAAGATTTTAGAATGAAATTTAGTAGCAGAATATTCAAGACTAGATTGCCACAGTTTTTTTTTTTCACCTCTGCAGGCAGAACTAGATGTATGAGCCATTATTCACTCTGTGTCTCTCACCTTTGCCTACATCTCATGGAACAAATATGCAGCAAGGGACCCAACCATCCAGACTAACAATCTTTATGAGTCCACTACACTTCATGAGCAGTCTTCTGTTGCCAAAAGCCTTCAAGAAAACCAGCTGGTGCACCTGATCCATTATAGACTTAATTGGAAAATATCTGCCTGGAAGATTCTCATTCTGTGAGTCTCAATAAATGCTACATTTTTAGTCACCACATCCTTTTTAACTTCTCAGCCTGACTTTTCATCTAAAATGCTTCCTTTCACATTGCCTGGATAATAGCACAAAGCACAGTGTGGATCCAGCAGAAAAGTACTTTAGCCTTGTGATAGCAGCAAATAAAACCTATACACTCTAAACTCTAAAATCTACTTTTTTCATTGTTACTGACAAATAAGCTATATATAACCTCCTACTTCCTGGAATGCAGATCATGCTTTTGGTTGAGTTGAGAAGCTGGTTCAGACTATTCTACATCTTTTAAGTTAAGAAACTAACTGCAACTTTATAAAAAATTTCTTGAGGTTCTTACCTAGATAACTCATCTCACAGGTAACATTCTCCACTGTTGTATCCATATAATTCTGTCCCAAAAGGTAAGGAAGAAATTACAGTTCCAGCACATAATCACAGAGCAGCAGAAGATGAACACACCCCAGTTCTATTAACTGCTCCCTCCTTCTTCTCTGGGAAAACAAAAAGAAAGAAAAAAACCTTCTTTGCAAATGAGAACATTTTGCACTAACATCAGACAAAGAGGAAGCTGCACATCACTGAACAGAGCTGCTTCTTGTAGCTGAGATTTGCTCAGGCACAGAACAGCTCAGGGAGGTCAGGAGATCTGAGGTATTATAGTTACCAGGCACCAAATATATAATTTCACTAACCAGCTTATCTGCTTTGGCCTTTACTGGTGTTTTTAGCTCAAGCTTATTTTTATTGGTGTAGTTGATAAGTGAATTTCTCACATTTTAGGATTCTGGTTACTTCTGACACAATTAGAACAGAAGAGGCTGTGACAGCTGCTTGGATTTGGGAAGACAACTGTGGAATTAAATGTGTGTGTAACCTATGTTTTGACCTTTCCACCACAGTGAAACATTCATCCCCAGAAGACCCATTAGCTGACTACTGCAATCTTCACTTTGATACAGCAGAGTCCTTTTAATTAAGATAACAGCATAACAGATAAGGAGTCATTCATTATGAGTACTGACAGACAGACAAGTATTGACAGAACCAAAAACAGAGGCCCTTCCCTCTGAGGCCTCTTTCTTCCCAGCCCTGCTACCTCCAGACTGAAAGGGAAGGCTATTCTGCAAGTGAATACAGTAATTTAGTCACTACAGAGAATGTTAAGGTTAGGGTTAAGTAAAAAATTTGAATAAATATAGATTTAAAATAAAAATAGTCTAATTAAGTGTTGAGAATGTCTTCACTTCCCAGAAGAGAGTCCTGCACAAGGAGATTTACTGTCACCCTCAGTGCTTTCAGTAAGGCACAGTGAGATTATATTCACCCTTTTGGGAAGGGTAAGTACATGCACTCACTATAGCCATGCTTAACTGATAGCGCTGGGGAACACAGTCTGCCAGCACCAAAGGAAAAACTTTGTCATTTTGAAGCACTAACCCCAGGATGCTGATGTTTATGACAGTTATTATGCAAATATTTGGAAGTTCTTAAAGTTATGGTGCAATTTAGACAGGGAATTGGGATTAAGATGTATCTATACTATCACTGCTGGGCACCCACCTTAGGCAGAGGGCAGCTCCCACCCCAACAAGAGAACAAATGCAGAGTGGCCAAAGTCACTCTTTTCTGTTTGATTTTAATCTGCTTGAGATAACGAAATGTGTAAAAATCTTGGCCAGTCAAACATCTGCTTTTAATGGAAAAAACCTCCAAAAAACTTGAACAGAGCAAAAAAATGTGAAATGTGGGAAGGACTGTCTGTAGATATATTGGAAATCTGGGAGACAAAGAGTTGGGGAGAACTTGCTCTGCACTACCTTCCTGTGCTAAAGCAAAGGGACTTCAAGCCTGTAATTCTAAAGCAAATGATACCATCGAGCCTTTAAGGGGAGAAAGAAAACAATTAACATTAAAACTTTACAGTTTAACTTAACATCTGATTTTTGTTATATAATGCAGAAGACGTTTTCAGGATTCAGCACTGGGTTCTTACAGCTCTGCTTTGCATATAGTATTCTTTACAAAATTTGCAACCACAGTAATAAAATTACTATATGAATAATTTATTAATTACTTAGAAATGCTAAAATAAAAATATAGAAATTTCACTTCTGTCTATTCATTTCATTCACAGTGTCCTTCCATCCACTCCTTATACTAACAGAAATGTTACCTGTTCTGAAGATGGTCTCTAAATGTCTTCCATATAAAATTGAAAGGTAAATGAACAATCTCTGGCCTTTCTTTCTTTCCTGCCTGGAATCATGCTGGCATTAGCACACTTTAAACACTTTTCAGACAGCATAATAATACAGAAACTCAGACTGATAATAAAAGAATTTTATTCTTATGATTTCAGAAGCTACTTTAGCTTAAGACAAGTTCAGCACCAGTGGAAGAACTATTATCTCTTTGTTCTTACGAGCCAGCAACCAGCAAAGTCCCTTTTCCATACTTCAAAGTAGCTTTTTGGGTGCTTAATAGTCGATACTTAGTTTTTAATCATGTTCTCTTGCTATGTAACACTGTTGTCTTAAGCTAAAAATACACGCACTAGACAGTAATACTGACATAATGCTACGACTCTTATCAATAGGAGCATGAATATCAAATTCAGCTGGTACTTTTGCTTGGAAAAAAGTGTTATGAGAATTTATTACTGCAAATCCCAAAGTTAAATGAAGGTAAGAAGAGCCTTTGTTTCAAAGTCCAGAACAGTTGCAGGAGTTTAACTGGCTTCTCAAAGTCATGGAAGAACTGCAGTCACTCAATTTTCCAAACTATAAAAAAATATTTTCTTTACCTCACAACAAGGCTTATGTCAACAGAGTATCTTCTGACTTAGTTCATTAAAATGCTTCCTTAAAAAATAATTTAAAACTACAGAATAACGATGGTGTAAATCAGCTAAGTGATTAATCTGTTCAAAAAGCCAAATATAACTGAAGCCACCTGTGTTTTCACTGCCTCCATTCTCCCTCCCCCCTTTTCTCCTCCTCCGAGAAGTTCATAATCCTGACAGAAAACCCAGCCAGTCCTACACAGCCCCACAGTGAGCTCAGACAAACCAGCACTGCAGTGAGAAGTCACCAGACCCCGTGGGTCTGAGCCATTCATCCCATTTGCCCACCCCCCCTGTTTCCAGCAAATAGGCCTGCTTGCTGCTTCCTTGGCTGCTCCAAAGCCCGGTTTTCCCTTGGGCTTCTGCTGAAATTAAATTCAGTGCCAGGGTACCTGTATAAGATTTTCCAGAAGAGGCAAATACTGTATTATAACTCTGCAGCCCATTGATGGCTGGATTTACACTACCTTAACCTATTTTACTTCCTTGAGGGGACTAATCCTGACACCTCTTACTGCATCCACACTGAGGATTTGGCACTTGAACTGTGGCACTTCAGGGTGTGTTGCTCGTGTTCCTGTACAGCCCTTGTGCAGGTTTTATTATACCCACTGCTCTGTTCATCTCTGAATCTCTATATCCAATGCCTCCCTGTCTGCAGACAGATTTCCTTCCCTTTTGGGCACTGCACTAATTTTGTGCTTGCAAAGGCACCAGAATGTGTCAGGTACAAATACAAGCAGATCTCGAGGAACTGCAAGTTTACTGTTCCAGGAAAAAATTAACTTTGTTGCCAAGCACTCTCTATACCTCATAATCAACACTTTCCGGCCACAGTTTGAGGTGAGGCATCAACTGGGACACATTTTGCAAAATGAGTTTTTAGGATACATTTTGCAAAACGTGAGCAAAAGGACAGAATTTACCAGTTTAAAAGATGAAACCATTTTTAAAAGTGCAATTCTTTATTTTAAACCAAGTATGCCTGTTCTTTTAAAAACAGCCATATCTAAAATAAAATGTGAAATAAGGGCAGCCCACATGCCATGAAATCCAGCATCCCTGAGTACAGAATATACCAGGAGCTCGGGCTTGCTGCAGGAATTTCAGAGAAAGTCAAAACACCGAAGTGGTGGGTGTTACTGAGTAAGTGGCTGGAAATAGCATGAGGAGTGCTGAACCAGCTCCTTCCAGCAGAGCTTCATCTGCAGGTGCAGAAAGAAAGTAATTTCTTCATTTCAGTTTATTCAACAAGTTCATTTTGATGACTGGTTCATTAAGAGATGAGAAGTAAACAGGGATTTGGAAAAAGAAGCCAGCTTGGTTTTCCCTTTTCCAAACTATGCACCAAATTAAGATGCAGGATGATGAGCTCTAACTTGTGGGAGGATGAGATCTGGTGGTATGAATATCTTGAGAGCCGGGGGAGCTAAAACCAATTTTTCATCTCTCACTAATGATTCCTTTGTGCATTTTAACCGAATCCCATTACATGTAACTTAACAGAAGGAATCAGTTAAAAGCTCATATCTCATAAACAAAAGGTTTCAAACAATACTTGATGGACTAAAGAACAAAATCAGAAGTTTGAGTACTTATATGTCCACATACCTTAAATCAATGACTACTTCAGCCCTGCTGACTGTCAAAAAGTAACATCCTGCCAAGCACAAGGAATCTGTTGGTATGGAAGAAAATAATTAAGAATTATAAATGTAAAATAAATCATGTAAATTATGATCTCCTACTTGCCATTTTAAACCATCACTCAATTATTTAAAGCTCGTGTTTAAGCCAACAATAGAAAAAGGAAGAAGTGAAAACAGTATTTTAACTTCTGGCATCAAATTTACATACAAATAACCATTCTTGAGTATATGTCCTTGTTTTCTTCAAGGAAGAGTTCTGATGTTTATTTTCTTCCAGTTACATGCCAGCATTTCAGAAAAGGCAAATCAATTCCGACCTGCCTCATATTTCACATCCCTGTGTTTGTTCCAAGGCTTGAACACTGACACAGCAGTGGATCTCATGACTGCTTTCCATCAGGTATATTAAAACTGATTGTCAATTAGGTCAGGCTTTGCAGGTTGCAAAGCAAAAATCTCTCACACTCAGTTCTTTAGAAATATGAGTTAGAAAATTGCAATTTCCATTTTAGTTTAACCCTCCCCATAACTATTTTGGCATTCAAGACAGTCTTTCATCATTCATTTTTGCTGCTTTTGTTTGCAGTTTTATTTTTATATCATTTCTCATTAATAATGACAGAAGAAATCCAATTCTGAAGAAATGATATCCGTGTTGTGTGAAGTGACCACCTCTCTGGGGTCATTTTACCCTCTCCTGCCATTAATGACGAGGCATGTCTCCATTTCCCAGCTGGGAACACTATCAGTTTAAGTAATAGTTTAAGCTTATACAAATAAAGTTTGGAACAAGGTCATTCTGGTTTACCCAGGTCTTAAAACAGCACCTTCCTGCCAAAAGCCTGAGTCAACACCACCCTAAGAATCCATAAGGATTTCCTGCAGTTCCAGAGACTGTTTTAACATGACCATTCCTGTCAAGGTTGATTCATACCAGAAATCTTACCCAAAACTCAGGTCAAAACACTTTGTTTAGGTGTCAGCCTTCAGTGAACAACTTAGCCTACACCTACATCCCCCCTCCCTGGTTCAAGCAACCACTGTCCATGCTTCCTCCTCATCTATGGTCAGTGACCCAGAGGGAATACTGCAGGATTTATTAAGGAATGACAGACAAACACATGGTGAAGTCTGAACACTAAAGTCATTGTGGTTTCAGGTATCAGGGAATGGGAGTCATGACCAGCTCCTATTTCTGCCTCTAGGGTTTGCTCTGGTATCTTGGGCAAGGCAATTTAGCACCATGGACTGCCATGCATGTCCATCCTATTTGGACTCTTCCAGAAGATGGAGATTCTTCCCTCTGCATGGAGGATTAGTGTTAACCCAGCAGGAGAAGCTCAGCCTTGCTACAAAACAAGTCAATATCAACATTTTCATCATACCCTGTACAGAGGCAGGTTCTGAAGAGAGGTGCTGTAGCAGCTGCAGCAATTCCTGTACCAGGCTTCTCTGTTTGCCATGCTACTGATTCACTGGTCCATATTTTTCCAGGAAATCCCGCTTCTTCACACACACACCCACTTCCCAGTGAAACATGAGCCCAACATTTGAGTAACAGTTAAACTTTTGAACCTGTTATGTAGGAGTAGCCTTGAACTCAGCACAAATACTTGAGGCCAGACTCATGTGTTCAGCCTGGGTTTAGTCCCTGCTTTATTTATAGGTCACACTGGATTGGGAACAAAACAGCTTTTAGTCCTTGTTATGCTTTAATTCAGGCCAGCAAGGAGCTATGAAGGCAACACAAAATACAGTAAACTGCTGTCTCCTTTTTCTCCCAAATTCTCTCTTCACAAGGAACTTTCAGAGCATTTGTCTTTATGACACGTATCTGTGGCACTGGCCAACTGTTACCTCTGCATACAGTGTATGAAGATGTAAGTTAGATTTTACTACTCACAGGCAAACTCAGTCAAGGCTCACTCAAAAGAGAGACTCCTTAAAGCAAACTACTTATGTACCAGTGAATGCACAGCAAAACCAAGTGCAAGGGGGTAGACTGGAACAGAGTGCTGCTCAGCAGACTGATCCTATCTCCTGCTGACAATTTGGATCCAGAACATAAGCCCTTAAAAACACTTAGCCTTTACTATTAAGAAAACAACTTGTTTGCTAAATATAAACTGCGAGAAACCCAAACCTGCAAATGCAATAATGGACATATCAACAGTCCCTGTTTGCCTGACAGGAACTGGTTTTAAGCCTAAGAACTGACACCTCACGGTGCTGCCATTAAAATGCCTCTTCAGTGACTCCAGCATGTAAAATTAGAGGAACATTGCAGAACGTGTTACAGGGAGCTGTGTCTATCTTACCATCAGCTTCTTGAGTTTGCCAAGAAGCTGAAGCAGGGGAGCAGATGATGTTAACAGTGTGAATCCAGCTGGAAGACTCCACTTAACAGAAACTATGTACTCGTGTAATCTGTGATATGTGTCATGCAGGAGGAACTGGGGGAGAAAGTCAAACAAAAGACATAATAGTCGAGCAAAGTAAGATGCTGAGTGTGAAACTTTGATCTTTTTTAAGATGACATAAAAAGTTCCAGGACTTCCTATTCTAACCATGACATGAATGATTATGATAATACAGCCTTGCCAAAGGAAAAGATTAATGCAGTAAGGACCACAGCAAATGGCTGTGAGAGCTGAAGAGTCATTAGATAAGAAATGGTCTCAGAAAAAAGAAAGTAGTCTGAATTCTTATTGCCCTTCCATTCAATGCAGGGATGGGACAGATGGTTGCACAGAGCCTGCATGCCAGAGACAGCAATAAAACAAATTCAAGAAAACAATCTCTCCTATCTTGAGATCTTTTCCTCAAATGTGCTGCATGTTGCCTCAGCAAACAGAAGGACAAGGTGTTTGTGCACAGGCAGCACAGAAGGTAGATATGAACAGAACAGAGGATCACTTCATCCAGCAGGGGAAAGGCTTCTCCCTCTAGTCAGACAGCCTGGTGTTTTTAAGGACAGGCAACATGAACTTTGGGCCAACAGAGTTCCCTCTCTGCTGTGGCAGGACAGCTCCATTTTCATGATGGAATTCCATGGAGTCTTTACTGGGGCAAGGAAACACTAAACTAGTTTATGTCTCACTCACACACCTGCCTTCACCACAGTGGCCATGTTGAACATTTTGCAGCTGCACTCAAGGTGATTTCACAGAGCAAGGTTACAGCACTTTAAGCTGCCAATGTTTCCTATAATGAAACAAAATACTTTTATAAACTAGGTCTGAATCTGTTGCCAGAATAAAGGAATCCAGGTCATTTGTGCCAGCTTAAACCGAATCCTTTCTTTCCCAACCCACAGCATTCTATGTTCCTTACAAGGAAATTCATACACAAGGTATAGGAGACCACAGAAAACTTCCTTTCTTTAGTCAGATGATTGCCACCGAGTGACCTGATGGTGAACAATTCAGGATCATTTTGATTAACAGAATGTAATAGAAATAGAGTTGTTTCATATAACCTTTCAGTCTTCAGTGCTGCAGTTAGGTCCTCTATTAATAGAACTGTCAGAAAGTGTACTCATGCCTGAACTGACATCAGGTACAGAAAGTTGAGCGAGTGAATTTAGTGCTGGCTTAACTGACATTGTGAACAAAGCCTACCTTTTATTCCTGAAAGAGAAATACCATCCACAATAGTGTCACTTCCCATCAACACGCCTGAATTCCAAGCTGGGTGACTGTCTCTTAGCATAATAAGTTTATAAAATGCACTTGCACATGATAGCCTTCTATGTTTAAATGGATAGATTGTTTTTAAGATTGAATGAACCTGACTGGAGCAATACAAAATACAAATACAAAATGCGTTCAGGAATTTGAGTCAACCTGCAAAGGAGAAAGGCTTTCACAAAGACTTTCTTTGGCTAAGAACACCCTTATGAGATGAAATTCAGTAATGGTATCATACACTGTGGGATATCTTGTGTCATCCTAGTTTAATCATTGAAAAGGACACAGATATAATCAGAACTGCAGGAATATCTGGGAATAGTATTCTGATTAATTGTACTAGCACAGTAATGAAACTCTCAGACTATACTGGGCCCTCCAAATTGCAGCATGGGAAATGACTTCAGCATTGCAAACCAGAAATATCTCTCTGAGAGGCTCCTTCTCTTTCCTTCATTGCAAGCCAAGTTTGGTGCTCACAAACAAAATAAATCCTCTGTAGTAGAAAAAATAAAGAGGGCTGCTTTTGTAAAGGGTTCGAACCTTTTGGCAAACTGATACAGGATAAATCCCCTTGTAGTAATTTCTTTCTGCAATAGAGCAGGGAGTTTTCTGCTGCCACTGGTTATGATGGTTCATCCAACTAGCCAGAAACTGCATTTACTTGAGAATTGAAATGCAAAATTAAGTGAATCCAATAGGTTGCTAAAAGCCTAGGAGAGAGATGCAAAGCAGCCCATACCTTTTATTTTATAGTCTCACACACCTATTTATCCCAGTATATTTTTCACAGTCAACACATGAGGTTACAGCGAATTTGTATTTTTGTCAGGCCTCTCCTGGCCATTTACTTAGTTCTTTGGGATAAATTATCATAATGTTTAGCTCTTTCTCTGAGCAGTTCCTGTCCTCAGATCTTCCAGAAGCACCTTTTCCGAAGGCTTTTGCTGGAGATCCAAACCCAAGCCTACGTTTGTCCTTCAGGGATACACTAATGCAGGAGAGCCCTTTCACCTCATGAGTATAAGGGTTGATTTAGGCCTTTTATCCCTCTTTTTCTTCCCTGGGCACATCCTCCATGAGTGGTACCGTGGTCCAAAGCATCCCCATTATACCCAGAGACAAAAAAATCTACATTTTGCAGCAATCCTTTGTGAACAACTTCCCACCCAGCAGCTGGTAACTCTTTTAACCTGTTGTGTTTAACTCTTTAAACCTGCTTAGCTGCTCCTTTTAGCCCCTGCTCAAAACCTCCTGTATTTTAGCAGGCTGCGAGATTGCAGAAATGTGAGGGCTCTGAGGGAAGACAATGGCCAGGGCACTGCTCTTACTCACTGTGGTGAGGCTGGATTTGCCTCAGCCAGCTGTCCCTGGGGAGGATCCAGCTCCCCTCTGAGGTGCTGGCAGAGACAACCGGGACAGCAGCCGCCAGCACTGCGCCCCTCATAGAATCACAGAAAAATATGCTATGGGCTGGAAGGGATCTTTAAGATTATCCAGTGCCACCCCCTGCCATGGGCAGGGACACCTTCCACCAGACCAGGTTGCTCCAAGCCCTGTCTAGCCTGGCCTTGGGACACTCCCAGGGATCCAGGGGCAGCCACAGCTTCTCTGGGCACCCTGTGCCAGGGCCTGCCCACCCTCACAGGGAGGGATTTCTGCCTAATAATGTCTTTCACGAGGAAAATCATGAGAACTGTTAGGGTTGGAAGGGGCCTCTGGAGATCATCCAGCCCAGGCAGGGTCACAGGGTGGCACAGGGACCGGCCGGGTGGGTTTGCAGTGTCTCCAGAGAGGGAGACCCCCACGACCTCCCCGAGCAGCTGTTCCAGTGCTCTGCCACCCTCAACGCAAAGAAGTTCATCCTCATGCCGACGTGAAACTCCTCGCGGTTTAGTTCCTGCCCGCAGCTGCCCTTGGCGAGGCCGTTCCCGGCGGGGCCTGCCCCGCGCTGTAACCCTGAGCGGGGCACGAAGAGAGACACCGACCTTCCCAACATGGCGGCCGGCCCCGGCCGCGCGGGCCGGCCCCTCTCAAGATGGCGGCGCGGAAGGGCCGGGCGCGCGTGCGCGGCGCGGAGTGCGGCGAGGTTGGTGTCGGGGGGGGGGAAGCGGGAGGTGGCGGCGCTGAGGGCTCGGCGGAGCAGGCGGAGGGCGGCTCGGAGCCACGGCCGCGCTGCCCTGCCCGGCACCCCGCCTGCTGTGGCGGCCGGCGCCCAGCCAGACCCCCGGCGGCCGCGCACCGGCCGGGCTGAGCCACGCGAGCCGCCGCCGCCGCCTCTCGCAGCGCCAGGAGCCGCGCCGTCCCCGCCGCCGCTGGGACTCCCTCCCCGGGCAGAGCAGGGGAGAATGACGGAGCTCCAGTCCGCCTTGCTACTGCGGAGACAACTAGCAGGTAGCCGGGCCGGCGGCCGAGGGAGCGCGGCGGGCGATCCGCGGGGGGGCGGCCGCGCAGGGGCCGCGGCCCGCTTAGGCGCGGCGGCGGGTGCTGCGCCGCTGGCGTAGCGTTGTTGTGAATGGAGCGCGCGGCGGGGCGGGGAGGGTGACGTCAGCCGCGAATGTCAACAATGTAGCGATTGCGGGGCGGGGGCGGCGCCGGGCCGGGGCGGGGGGCGGCGGCGGCACAGCCGGCACGGCAGCACCAGCACCCGCGGCAGCACCAGCACCGCAGCGCCGCCTCTCCCCTCCGCCTCCGCCGGCCGGGGCTGCCAGCGCCGCCGGCCCCGGTGCCGCTCCGGCAGCGACACAGCCCACCGCGGTGCCGCTCCCCCTCCCCCGCCTCCCTCCGCCCGCCCTCCCTCCGCTGCGGCTTTCTCTCCTCCTCCGGCCCCCCTGCCAGCCCTGTGTCCCCCCTGCACCCCCAAGATTCAGCCCAAAACACCAAAATTCAGCCCAAAAACACCCTCCCAGGAGTTCCCTCCCTCTGGTCTCTCACTTTGGGGTTTGGGGGGTCTCCCCTGTCTGGCCTGATGAGGGTCCCACGTGTATTGGGGGTTCCCCCACTTTGGGGTTCTGGGGTTCCCCCTCTCTGGGCTCCCCCGGGTTAGGGATGCCGAGGGGATTTGGGACCCCAGCGGTTCCTTCTCCCCTGACTCTCTCCTTGGGGTGGGGGGTTCCCAAGGGCCCCCCTCTCCAGGATGCCGGGGGTCCCGAGGGTGCCCCCTGTCCGGGCTCCCTATTTTGTGGTCCCAGGGGGGTCCCCCCTCTCCGGGCTGGGAACTGGGGGGGCCCTTAGGGGGATTTGCAGGGCCTGGAGTGGGGAAAGGGGGTTTGTGGGATCAGGGGGGGCTTAGAAGTGGT